>JBBBVU010000019.1:2566049-2580949 GCA_037177055.1 Atherinosoma microstoma
GCCTGCCAGAGGACCTCAGGGCCGCAGAGACTGTCCATGTTTTTAAAAAGAGGCTCAAAACCCACTTTTTTAGCTTAACTTTTAATTGAATTTTAATTTTAAAATTTTAGAATTTTGAAATTTTAATTTTATTTAATCTATTTACTGTATATTTTTGTTCTCAACTCATTGGCTGCCAGCATTAAAAGTGTCTTTCATTGATCATGACACTCGCTTTCACCAAAGCGCCACAACACTTTGACGCTTTGACAGACTGTCCCGCTGCCCCCACCCTCCGTTAAAAACCGCAAAAGACGTCTTTTTCCGTTTCTGGCAGTGAACGATCGGATTTGAAAAGATGTCAAAAGACGTCAAAAGAAGTCTTTGGCAGCCAATGAGTTAAGAAATGTACAAGATATCTAAAATAATTTCAACTGCTTACTAACTACAATCAGGTCATCACAATCTGACAGGCCTTCCTTTGTTGACATTGAAATGCTGTGAACATTCCTACTTTATAATAGAGCCTGATGATGAGTCAATCCCTGTCAAATACTGTCCCCCCTGTGTTTAGAAGTAAGGTTCACACATCACCGAGCACAGTAGGTCGGGAACAGGTTTTTAATGAGAATGCTCTTCTCTCTCGTGCAGATGGGGCGAAGCTTTGACAGAGCTGGAGGGGAAAATGTTCTCGAGACTGGGTTTGTTGTTGTTGGCACTGACCTCGCGACAGCTGCCGCCCAGGTTATTGCAGGTGGCAGTTCTCACGAGGCTAGCGTCAGAGTTCAGTTTGGAGAGGCAGCGGAATGTTGTTGGTTTTTTTTGTTGCTTTATCATAATACGGGAAATTTACGGGAAAATACTGTCAAGTAGCCTGGAGTGAGACAGAGATTCATCAGGTTGAGATGGTGACACCGGATTTTGTTGACTTAGCGCAGCTTTGCTGACACGGCAGGGGCCTCGGCTTGGAACAATATGTATGTCATCTCTCCCCATCTATCAGAACTTGGGACCCCAGAAGCAGGAAACAGGATACTGGGGAGCACAGCAGGAATGTGCTTCAGGGTAGGAGTCAATTGATTGAAACCATATATGTTAATCATAATCAAGGGGATGATAATCAACCTTTGTGCAAAGCTATGAAGTGAATGATAACCCTGTTAATCAAGGTATTATCAATACTAACTTGTGTTCATCTTTTTTAATCATTATTGTTATCATTAATCACTAGTTTAACATGTTTTGAGAAACTGAATGGAAGTGAAGTGAGCCAGTCCTATGATAACAGAGGCGGAAATGTTGAGAAGTCACAAGACGAGTCTCATGATCTCCGCAGTCAGGATGGGTGTGGCAGAACCTGCCGGCGCCGGACTGGAAAAACAATTTTTGTAGTTGTGTATAGTCAACCCATGTATGTTTATGTGAATGTGTAACAATGATCTGATATCCAAGTGATGTCATGACCCGAACCTATAAAGGTATCTGAAACATGTAAAATAGTGTTATATCCCTGCGCCTGAAAGGAGTGAGCAACTCATCGGCGGGAGGCCAAAGGACACTCAAAGGAAGTTTTAGCTTTTCATGCACTTAGGCCAGTCTGGGATTAACTATCTTGCCACCCAGCTAAGACTTAAAATTGGACTTTAGAGATGTTCTGGCTCAGTTCGTGTCACGCAGGGCAAATTAACCTCGTGGAATCATAAAGGACTAATTCTGTCTTTTTGTACACATATGGGGGACTTTGCTCCAGAAGAAAATATAGATGGTTTTTGGACAATTTCATCCCTAACCTAAAATGCTATCAGGAATTTTGGATTGTTTTGATGGTTTCAAGCTCTCAGCTGCTGCGGTACAGGGTCGACACAATGGACTGTTTATCTGAAGGCTAGTTTCTCCGGCCAACGCCCTTTGATACCCACATTGGATGAATTTTTACAGAATCAGCAGTGAGTTAGTGGACGTTTAATGATTCTTTAGATTTTTTGTTTTCTTAAGAATTGTATATTTTTCTGATTGATTTTACATTGATTTTAATCTGATTTAATCTGATATATCCAAGTGAAGCTGTACCCAACTCCCCTGCTTAAAATGCTTCAATAAATATAAAACTTGCAGTTAAAGTAAAGAAATCATTATTTCCTGAATACATTGGAACATCTTGGGGTGGTAAACCATATATCAGTGGGATCTTCTTATACATTAGCTCAACCTCAAATATATATCCCTTGAGCCCGTGAGGGCTGTTAAACATTTCTGGCCGATACCAAGTTCAAGGATCTGAAGATAGCTACAGAAACCAGGGATGCTGCAGTTGAGCTGGACTACTAGCGTCGCTTGTCCAGGCTTAGTTGTAGCTGAGAAAAGGGTAGACCCTGGGATTGGAGTTGTTAGAGCCAGACGAACCAGCCTAAGCAGACCTTAGCTGACCAAGTGAGGTCGTAACCCGTGGGATGAAGGGCTGGCCTGAGACTACCTTTTGAGGAGAATGTTTAAAGTGGATCTCTGGCGGATCTAACAATACTAATACTGGAGGGCGGCGGGATAGAGGGGTAAAATACGGTAGTTTCCCGACTAAAACGGAAGACTTGACAGCTCTGTCCTAGTGGTCTTGGGTTGATCAAATTTTTATCAAAGCTTTTCCCGTATTCTTCCACATCTGAGTGCGAGCCATTACTCCTGCCCAGAGCCGCCTATCGCCCCACACACACATTTGTTTTGGTTGTGTTTACCCACGAACAGTGAAGTTTTCGTCAACTATGACGAAGACGAAATTATTTAGTTGACGACCCTTTTTTTCATGACAATAACGATTCATTTCTCTTTGATGACAAAAACATGATGAGACGAGCGTGAGTTTTCGTTGACGAGACAAGACTAGACAAAAATGTTAGTGGGTGGTGTGTCAGACATTCAGAATCTGAGATTTATGCCTGTTGTCCTGTAATCTGTCTGTCAAAAGTTGCACCCAGTCCTTGTTGGCCACGCCCACCACCTGCATGCAGCGCACTGCACAACACAGTTTATTAATTCGTTGATGGACCACGGCAGCAGCGTCAACTAAAGGGCTTGTTTGTTTTTGGGAAACGGCGAAATAATCTATGGACGAACTTTCAATAAAATCCAACAGAAAGAAAAACAGAATGCGTTGTGGAGCGACACGGCGGTAAATGTGCCAGCATTTATCAGCAGCAATGAAGTCCAGCACGGCGGCCCATTTACCCATAAAGTTTTCATCAACTAAAACTGGGCTAAAACTATCACATATTGAAATGACTAAATGTGACAAAAACTAATATGTATTTCCGTCAAAAAGACTAAGACTAAAACTCAAATGGCTGCCAAAAACAACACTACCCACGAAGCCGTGCGCTGAACCCACAGTGCACTTTGTTTTGTAGTCCGCTTCCTGTATTTGGTCCGTTTGAAGCGAACTGAGACCTGTGTCTCAGCGGACTGAGTCCGCTTATTTAATCTGAATCAGAATTTGTTTGCGCATTCGCAATTCCCCAAACGAAGAGAACTTTCCGAGCAAACGGACTAGGATTGGAATCAAAAAGGCCGGTGTAAATGCACCGTATAACCACAGACTGGTGCCGTTGGATTTGTTCTCTCTTCTTTTTGGAAGAATGGAAAATACATCTTTTAAAGATGAGCTTTAATATGCTACCCATTTGACCTTACTTTCAAAGGTTCTTTGGATGAAACATGGGGTCTAACAAATGAAATGCACATCCAAATCAGTGTCCTATTTGCAATTAGAGAATAAGATCCAATCAATTATTGCTTTCTTTGAAGTATTTTTTAGCTCTGTTAGAAATATTAGGTCTCCATACATGAAAAGCTTGATCATCTCTGCCTACATCTGCAATCATAAAAGAGTGCACTACAGAGGCAAAGCCAAAAGCCTCAATAAAAGGCTAACAAGGTAGAGGATGCAATTTGTATGAATTCTGCTCATAATGAGCTGTCCGCTGTCAGTGCAAAAGCTCCTCTCAGCACACCAAGAGGATGGAAAATTACAGTCTCAAAAGGAGGGACAGTAACCATGGTGAATGGCCACCTCACTCCCTGATTTCCTGTCTTTTCACTGCTGAAATCCATGTGCATCTACTTCAGAGCACACAGATGCACAGCGCCAATGCAGACGCTTTCTAAACTGTCATGCAGTGATTTCAACCTCAGGATTAGCCAACAGATTTTGCAGGGAAATACAGGGCCACAGACAGGAAACATTGAGCACACCACAACTGTATCTTTACCCTTAAATAAATAGCTCTTTCAGCTAGCATAAACTAGCACGGTGCAAAACTAGAGCAAAATATCATCTTGCATTTTGATATTTGAGTGAAGTAACTGCAAGGTCCTCTGCAAAGGTCAGGAGGAAGGACGCTGGTGAAAGGGGAAAGAAACACAAGATGTCTAGGTGAAAGCTATCTAGTGGGTTTGCATAACACTGCTCCTGTTAAAGCAAAAGCACACTTAGCTTGGATTACAGAAATATAGAAACTCTGATCCAGTAAGGGAAAGAGGAGCAACACAAGTTGACAGAGCAATTTCAGGGAGGCTGTGGGTTTTAATACATCTCACAATGTGAATTTGATTTCAGTTCATTAAATTTTGTTGTCAAATCAGTGGCACTAAATCAAATATTCATTCATATATGTCATGTTCAAACTCTAAGGGAACTGGGAAATAAATCCTGTATTTGTTGAAATAGTTATGAACAAACAATAATCTTCATGCTGATCAAATGGCTGCTGTATGATATGCAGGCAAATCAGATTTGCTCCCCAGACGAGATGTTTGCAGTACAGATTGCTCCAGATTATTTCCAAGCGATCAGAATTTGTGTCCAACAAAAGTTTCCTCTATTTACACAGCACTTTCCAACTCTGCAAAAATGGAAATCTATGTTAGATTAAATGTCCGGGATGAAACTGGAAGATAATTTGTCTTATTCTAGGTCATATTGTTTTGCAAAGCTTAGAGTAAACGTGTTACAGTACCATTCATATTCAACTATTAACACAGTCTATACATGCAGTGCTTGTCTATATCGTTCATACTAACAACAATAAAGTCCCTGACAGCAACTTGGGTCAAGGATTGGGACCAAATGATTGGCTACCCCTTTAATCTAACTGGCCCTCAATTTTAGACTTAAAATCTAATTTAAACACATATTCAAACCAGTGTTTACCTGGTGAAACTCAGATGCCCAAGTGTAAATGAATCCAATATGTCCTCCAGTCAGGTAAATGGCTACTTAAACATTGGGCTTAAGCCAAATTCATTTTCTTTAAAAGAAACAAAAAAATACAATTGTTTTGACAAATTTTGCTCTCCTTTTTAAACTGAATAACTATTTTAGTCATGCCAACCTGTTAATTCTTTCATAAAATGCATTTATTTGTTTATTTTCATGTGTTATGGGTCATTTACATGTGTGACCTTGGTGTTGGTTCCATCCTAAATATTCTAGACCTGCCCCCGTCTTATGATGGATAGGCAGCCACTCTTTGTCCTGAGCCACCACAGACCATAAATATCTGCAACAGATTTGTCAAAGTGCCTCCAATTTATGTTAGCATCTGTCCACGGACCATTCTCTCCTTGTTTGCCCTCAATAGTTCTGCTCTGCTGGCAGCATTGGTTCCACTTAGCCGTGTTCATGTGATGATGAGTGATCCCAAAGATACTGAAATCTGATAACGGCTCATTCATGTTCAACATTAAATATGCATGCATACAGATGGAGTTTTCTGTACGTCCTCTGTGTTCATCATGTTCATATTTTTGTCTGTTTACAGGGCTCTTGCGGATCCAGATGTAGCAAATGAAACCATGGGGGCAGTGCTGTGCAGTTTAACTCATGTGTGACCGGCAAAAGAAACGAAGAAGCGACGATGTATGTCTCTTTCTGAGGCTCAATCCCAAACTGCTCCCTACACACTACCCATACACACTAACCCTCCGTTAGCACGTTCTCGCGGAGGCTCCGCCATATTAAGAGCTGTCCCAAGCCGCAAGGTGTGGAGGACGAGTGGCCCGTTCAGTCTGCATCGATGCAGTTGGTGCAACGGCTAAACGGAGAAACAATCTTCAGATGCGAGTTTCGCGTGTGTCCTGCATATCTGTCACGCTGGCAGAAAATCACCAGGTTCAGGAAGATAAAAACGAAACTAGCGAATCTTTCTCTAAGCTGACTTTTGATTTGATGTAAGAACAATTAGCAGCATTCATTCATTTATTTGATTGGAAATATCAAACGTTGATGGAGCTGAAAAAGTTGTGGAATCACTTAAAAGTATGTGAAATATAATGTAGCTCCTGTCATTGTAATGGTTGCTGAATTTATGACGTTTCTGGGACAGTGGGGAAAAAACCCAGCCAGCTAGTGCACCTGTACACAACGCTATGCGTGTGTTTTTGTGTTGCTATGGCAACATGTGCTTTCCTTTTCTGGTGGAGAAAAGAGGGCGCCTCGTTCCTGCCCATCTTTTTTATGCTCTCCCCCTCCAATCAAAGTGCCCTCCGGCGGCTGCGAGTGTGACTTCATTTGGAGTGACACTCGGTAGTGAAAGGGTAGTGTGTAGGGGGAGGATTGGGATTGAGCCTGAGAATCAGCCTTATCATGATCTCCTCTATCGTTGCCATGGTTGTATGAAACTGACGTTGGGAACTCTAAACTCTGCACTGCCCTCTGGTGGATGTATTGCCTAGCAACAATGCCAACGTAAAAGACGCTGGAGAATATTTTGGAAGTGACTTTTGATAACGTTTGAAATGGATGTAACTATTTACATATGTAAAGAGAGCATAAATGAGGCTTAATGGTTAAAATCATGTTGATAGTTAAAATGAATGTACACGGTTAGATTTAGATGTTCAAAAATACATGGTTGGCGGTAGAAAACTATGTAATGGACACCACTGTTTAATACTTGCAGTGGGCAGTACCCCATATACAGTATAATGCCATGCTATCCAACACAAAACAGAGAGCATAAATGAACTCCTAGATCTTTTTAACTTTGACAAATTTATAGAAATTAGACATCAAGACCAAACTGTCTCCCATTTCAAGTGTTTGTACAGTTCAGATTTAGTAGAATAATAGCATTGCAACCTACGACTGTAAGAAAAGTTTCAAAATTTCCAAAATCACAAAAAGTTCTAATTCATGAAATAGTCCCTCAGCTCAGCTATGAGTCCTCATCGAGGCAAGTCTGGGTTCAAATCTATTGTTTTTACTGCCTGCTGGGTAAAGACAAAGTGCAATCTTGTCCCAAAATTCAAAAAGAAATGTAAAAAAAATAAAGCTTAAAAAGGAAAATAAAAAGTGATGGTATTAAAACACAGCATCAAAGATGCTGGGTCAAAGCTGTGATACTAATTCTTATCAAACCTGCCCATGCTGCCCATGTTTATCAGATGTCTCCAAGCTTATTCCTGCTCTCTATCAAAGCACAGGATAAAATTACATGGTCAGAGCGTCAAAAGGTAGAAACAGTTTATATCTGACAACGTGGCGCACCTCACAAACAGTTTTTCTTCTCAGAGGTTGACCTCCATTACATGTTTGTCTGGCGCTTGACATTTTAAAAGGGCCACGACAGGCAAAGACAGATGAAAGCTGGAAAAATGTGTAGCTGGAGGCAACGTTTTTTTTTCTTGTACCGAGAGGAGCTCTGGCATCAAGGTCCCCTTGAACTTTCATGAAAAAACTGCTCTCCAGAATCTGAATCTCTCCATACATTCAGGTGTAAGAGAGTAAAGTTAAATGCTTATCCACTGGACCCTTAATCCAAACAAGCTGAAAAAGGGATCTTTCAGCCTGAGCTCCAGTCCTTTAGGTATGTAAACTAATTTACTGAGACAGCCTCTGTGAACAGAAATCCCTACTCTGCTGCTCATAGGAAGGTGCTCATAGCATGCACGCTATCCCCCGCCCGCATGATTTAAACTGGCGTGCGACCAAATCCCCCAGGTGGTCAGTAAATAAACTCCTAGACTGCCGGTGGTGGCTAAAACTCTTGCATAATCCCGGCCAGATTGGGTCACCATTGCATTTATCTGGCAAAACCATTTGAAGTGTAATCCAACCTTAAATCAGCACCTACAGTGTACGAAATCTTTATTATACGACAACCGTGCATGGGGGTTTGATGTTCCTACCTCGAGTACAAGCCACAGCTGATCTCCACATTTCACGTCCTTCTTGTAGAACATCCCAAAAAACTTCACAACATTGGCATGGTCAGAAAGAGCTTTAAGGATGTTGTATTCTGCTTCAATCTCCTCATCAATGTCCTGAAAAACAGAGGTCAAAGAAAGTTAAAATGACTAGATGAACATCCTTTTGGCACCATGTTTATTAAGTTTTCAAACACCATTAAAAATGACTTGGTTAAAGATTGGTATTAAAAAATTAGGTAATGAATGAATAAACAAATGAATACCTGATTAAGGTTAGCCATTTAAACAGTTAAGCTACAAAACCATCATAGCTTACAATAACATGTCACAATCACATCAAAGTACATTTGGTACCTTATGGTATCCTTTACTGGATTACTGACTATCCACACACTTGGCTAAACACTCAAAATGTGTTGGACATACAAACCAAATGTCTTCCATAAATACATCTCTGTAATACACTGATTAAATGTTAGGACATTCCTCATTCAAAATGAATGAGATGTATCCAACCGTTTGACTGGTACTGTATATGTGGACATGGAGAAAGCTATCCTGTCCCAAGTGGAGGAGTTCAGGTATCACTGGGTTTTGTTCATCAGTGGGGAAGAATAAAATGGGAAATCAACAGGCAGTTTGTTCCATACACAAATACAGCCCAAGTTTCAAACCATTACCACGTTGATGTCCTACACCTCCATATTTTCTCCTACATAGCTAATGACTAAATTCTGCATCTCACTATTGCTAATCTGGCAAAAGCACTTTCAAGAAAGGAGGTGATGGTGGTGTCTGTGAAACTCTCAATCCCAAGTTCAAGACTTATTCAGCACACAGTCACTGCTGCTCCACTTGCCACCCACTTGTTATGCTTGGGACTAAAAAAAGAGTTATCAAACATGCATGTGGTCTTATTGTTATGAAATAAATGATTGGGGCTTACACTTTTGAACATTTATAAGTCAATTTTATTTCACTTGAACGCCGTCCGACAAAAAGCAGCCTGGAAGGAAACTTTACCACTAATTTACACCCGTCTCCAGGATTATGGCAGAATTGAACAGCTAGAAAATGTTTTCTGGTTGTATGTTACAGCACCACTGTGATTAATACTGATAGGACAAGATTTTGCACATTATTTTTGATGGTGCACATTCAGTTGTAACATTTTTGGTATTTGTCCCCTTAAAAGAAGCAAAAGTATAATTCCTTTTCACAACTTTGATATGCCTGAATTTTACATAAAACAAAAGAAAATTGGGCTCTGAAATGGCCTGATCAATTATTTCTATCACAATAACAGTAGCCTACATGGATTTTTAAGTGAGCTGTTAACGTCATTATTCACTGTGTTTAGGTGATGGCTTTTCTTTTATTCTAATGATTTTTTTTTGTTTGTTTTTGCTTTGTTTTTATGCTCATAATAAAGAATTCTAACAAGTAATAATTTCAAAATAATAACAAATTCCCAAAAGATAAATGGGACTTTAAGTCTACATAGTCTATATTAGATGAGAATAGATGCTCATTAGCAATAGAAACCTGAACAAGTTTATTCTAATGTACCTTCAAAGCAGATATAAGATGTTTGTCTGAACAGGATGCAATGATATGAGAACACACAAAATAATTTATTTCTCTTGTCAGACACGAAACATGATGATTTATAAAACAAATGAATATTTGCATAATAAATGATAATACCACACAAAATGTTGTATATAATACCACATATCCTCTGCTGTATTGTATAGATGGACTGTATGTATAATACATTTATAATTTAAAAAGTCTTAGAAGTAATTGTACTTTGGGATCTATGAATCGGCTTTCTTCTCCTTTTCTGCTAGCTTGACTTCATTAGCTAATAATGTGTCACTAAATGCTAGCAATAGCTAAACATCCTCTTGCTAAGTTTCTCATTTCATCTAAATTTACCACTTATTGGAGAATAACCAGAGTCATAATATACTAAATAATATATCAAATAATTGAAAGAATAGAAAACAGAAATCTTGATTATTTTCTAATTTCATATTCTTTCTCTGTATGTTGATTAAATTACTAAAAACTCATCTCTCTTTATTAACATTGCATGTATAGATGTTTCTTTCTTAAGATAATATATTTATGATTTATCAAGTTTTAGAAGTAACTCTACGATGGGATCTTTAAATCGACGTTCTTCTCCACTTCTGCTAGCTTGTTAGCTAATAAGACAGCTAATGATATGCTAGCGCATAGCCAAACATCCTACAAAGTTGACTAGACTGTTTCCCTTTTTGTTTTGTTTATTACAGTACAATGTCTCAGCTAGAAACTGTCAACAGCTTGATTTACTCATGATATTTAAACGAAACTTTTTCCAACTTTTAACAGGAAGAAACTTTTAGCAGAACCAGACTTGGGAAGAGCAGCCATTTGCCTCAACTGGGAGTTCTGTGATGGAAAGTGTTTCAAAAGCTCCACCAACGCAATGTCCTTTTACTGTGCTGGATTAGAAGTGGACTGTAAGAGGAGGTTGGAGCCGAGAAGGGCGAGAGAAATTAGACTCAAGCAAAGGGTTCATGTTTTGAGTCCAACCTTAACACTCCTCTTGCTTATTTCCTTTTTTTCCTTTGTTTTCAAGTGACTTACTTTGCTCTACAGCTGTACTATTTTGTTATCCATTAATAGTAATTAATTATAGGAAACTTGATTTTCTCTGATCAGTTCGTAAGTTTTTAGATATTTAGGGCCACAGGGGTAGTAGTCCCCTTTGTGTCATTACTAAGAACAGACTATAACAGCACAGAAAGAGGGCCACACATGTTGTTGTCTGTTTCTTTCAAACTGAGCAGGAGTTCACTCACAGTTACCGACACAACTTACATGGATGGGATCCAGTATCTTCACAGCTGCTTTGCTTCCATCAGTTTTGTTGAGCACCTTGTAAACTTTCCCATATGTCCCTTTCCCGATTGTCTCAATGATTTCCCAGGTGTCGGTAGGATCCGGAAAGTTGTCAAAGACAATCGATTTCCCTGATTGCGGAAACATCTTCAGGAGAGATCTCCTAAAAAAATGGGGAGAAAAATAGAAATGGATTACAGTTAGAAAAGAAGAAGATGCCAGACAGTACAGGACATGTCCTCAAGGTTTGCATGCCAATACTGTCATTAATCCTAAACTAATTTGAGATACCATTAATGAGCTCAAGTACAAGTAGATTGTGCACAATGGTTAAAACGGCCGTATGACCTCTTTTAGATTGATGCTCAAGTGTAACCATGCGATTGTTTTCGTAGAGTTCAAATTCACGCTGGTTTGTTTGGGAATTAAACCGGAAGATCAAGTGCTGAACTTGACCATAATCCTGATAGACCAGGATAGTAGGGGGGTTTATTTACAGCGTCTCTCTTACAGCTATCTACTAAGGCATACAAAGCATGAACCGGCCATACACCTTTTGATGTCATTGCCTGATTCTTGTCTCCGAAAAAGGAGTTTCTCTCCAGAGATCTCAGCTGGTGTAACATTTATCAGATTAAATCCAAAAAGACTAGTCAGCTATATCAACACAAGGTTATTGAATGACACAATCAAAACTACACAATGATACAGTCCAGATAAGCTATAAAGATTAGTTAATAAAGGAAAATGCTGCTAAAGCTGTTACAACGCCTCTAAATAACTTTCATCTATCCCTCAAAGCAGTCTGTTTCTCTCTTCATGTGTTTTGCGCTTAAATGATCAAATAAATATCCATTAAAACTAAAGTTTAGGCTGAACAAGATGAACTGAACTTACATTATCCTCCCAATAAAAAGTGGGACATTTTGGAAAAACAATTAATCCATTTCTGTGCGAAAGGTAAGCATGAAAACAGTGGCAGGGAGGCCTGCCATGGCCGTGACTGTAAACCACAGAGGAGGAGCAAACACAAGCTAATCTCACTAGCAATTCCCCTGCTCAAGGGCTGCCATTGGAAACCATCTCTAAGTGGTAGGAGCTGCAGTGGGATTAGCTGGAATTAGCCTGTGTTGCAGCATGAGCCTTTCCCCATATAGACGCCCATTCATATGAAAAGGAAAGCTGTTTACAGGCCTTAAGCGTGTAGCAAAAGGCCATTCCTCTTTATTATCAGAGGTTACTTTATGTTCAGGTGCTATCTTCACATTCATTGCCTAGCTGTTGTTTTATCTCAGCTAATTATCATCAAGACTATTTAAATAATTTTGTGTAACTGTGAACAGATCAATGCACACAGCAAGATAAAAACCAGGAGACCCAGACGTTATTTTGCAGACATTATCAGTCATTACCCATGCAGAGCAATTAGACTCCTATACATGCATGCTTGTGCAGGTAATTGTGCTGCTGTTAGCCTAATGTACAGTACCTAAAAATCTGTAGACACCCTCAATAATACATCACTGCCTCTGTATGTGTCAACACACGGCGATACATGAGACAAGAAGGCGAAACCTAATGACTCACACTGGACACCTCCAACAGGAGCAGAGGCTGCAAGGAAATAAACCCCTTAGAGGAGATAGTTGTGTGTCGGTATGCATTGAATTATACAACCTTGTGAGCCCCGCTGCTCCGGCTGGCTGTCACTTTTTATTAGTTGTGTAGGGATGTGGAATTAACCGTAGCCTATTTACAAGTGCACGTATAATGAGCTATACATGTGTAGCTGAGGATGTTTTTACTAAATGAACAGATGCCTCATTGTAGATTTTGATTATAGTTTTTACAAATGGCTCCAAAAAGAGAGAAAAAAGGGAATTGTTTAAGTTGAATCCTGGGAAGATTTTTAAAAGTGCTTTATGGAAACTCTTTGATCTGAGTGATGTGTAAGTGGACATTTGGCCACTTGAAGCTTATCTCTAGCACTCTCGAGTAGGTTAAGTTTTAGCTTAACCTTTGCACAAGAAGACAGGTTCTTCCTCGCTGTGTATGTTACACGAAAAAGACTCAATACTTTTATGTGTTTGCCACAAGTTTTGTAAAATAACACTATAATCCACATGGATATGCGACTGACAGAATAGATAAGTAACTATGAATTCAGTGAGCAAAGTAGTATTTTCTCACATATAAACAGTAATGACAGCATCTCTGCAAGAGTTCAAGATTCAGGTCAAGAGAAAATGCTAAAAATGTATGACAGAACACAAATCCGAAACAGTAACAGAACCGCTGCACACACTGATCATAAGCTGATCTTCACAGACTGACATTTATATAAAGGTGCAGATAACTTTGCCTTTTCCAGTTTCATTTTTACTGACCTTTGATGGACAGCGTTGAGCAAGAGACAAAGTGAGCAAAGATAAACTAAAAGTAAGACTAAGCATTGTTTTAGAGTTGGGAGAAAGAAGGACTTGACAAGAAGCACACACACTGTATACACACAGTGGCAAGTGCTGAGCCACTCCCACAGCTTGCAAATAAGAAACCCAAATTAAGTAGCCATGTTTACATCTGCCAAGCCAAGGAAAGCCACTAAAAGATACACATATTTTGCCAACAAATAAAGTCCACATGTAAGGTTGTAATTGTTAGCATTATTAGCATATTTACAGACATAAAAATGCCAGAAATTCTGCATCATACTTACTCATCTTTAAGTGGTTCAACATGCTTTGGTATCGGTTGTGGATAATAGCATAGGGTGCTCCTTTGAGGCCTAGCCACCTCTGTTATATATTATACATTAGAAATAAGGAGAGCGTACCACAGTTATTAGGCTCAAGTAATTAGTTTAAGTAATTGGTTTTAGCATGAGCTCGTCTGGTAGCCAGCAGCTGATGAGTCTGATAGGGTCATAAATTAGAACGAAAAAGACAAGCTAACAACAGTCGAGTGTATGGACAGCAGCAATGAGCGAGTCAGGTGTAACAGGCCATGACAGCACTGGGGCGCGCTCAGCATCATTTAGCAGTGTCCCATTACACAGCCACCGCTGGGAAAAGAGCTGCTGAGAGGTCGAGCTGGAGCCGAACTGAGAGTTTAGTACAGTGCTGGTATTACACTGCTTACTAAAAGGTTGATAAACCCATCTTACTCACTGAATGACTTGTTTCAGCTGATCATGCAGTCTATGTTTACACTCAGGAAACTGTTCCACCTGGTTGATGTTTTAATATCAGTTGTTAATTAGATCATAAATGTCAGTTTTCACTTGAATGTTTTTGAAATATTATTCTAGAAAGGGCCATATTCCATATGTAACAATGCATCTTATACATTTTGTACTACATTTTAATATGGGCTGCATGTTGGTGTGGTAGTTAGCCCAGTCGGCTTATAACAAGAAGGAGTTTGCATGTTCTCCCCGTGCCAGCTGCCACTTAAAATCCAAAGAACATGCAACTTGTCTAAACTGACCATAGTATTGAGTATGAGTACGGTATGCATTGTTTGTCTTAGTGTTGGTCCCGTGATGGCATGGTGACCTCTCCAGGTTGCTTCCTGCCTCTTGCCCATTGGCAGTTGGGCTAGGCTCCAACCCATTACCCTTAAATTGATAAAGCAGGTATAGAAAAAAGATCTACTGAATTAGAATGTAGCATTTTCTGACTAAACCATGTGGTTTAAACAAGGGCTTTGAGGAGATTCTTATGGACAGACTTAGAGTGCATGTATATGCATTGTGGTTGGGCCCAAAAAATATTGGGTGGAAAATTCAAATTTATGTAATCGTAATTCTTTATTTGGCCCTAACAAAA
>JBBBVU010000019.1:2582115-2597828 GCA_037177055.1 Atherinosoma microstoma
AGTATGTACTGTTTATTTCAGTGAATAATATCAGAATTATTGAAGTGGTAATGGTATCCACCAGGGGGTAGAGGACCAATAACAGATTGTATACAACAGGGTTTTTCACAAAGTTTTTACCATAAAGTGACGCAAAAAGTCTCGGAAACAGTATTCATCAAATATGACACATTAGATGTTAAGGTGCTAATAGCAGTTGGCCTGAACTAAAAACTTGTATCATTATGGTTGAGGTACAGACAACAAAAGCCTGGATTTTCAATTAGAGGGAGAAACTTCTTAACAATCCAATAGACTAGACATGTTTTTAGATGCACAAGCAGAGCTAATTACCCATCAAATAATACATTTTTTGTCCTTTAGTCTTCTGATTTGTTTAAATTAATAATACCTTTGATTTAACAAAATGTTTCCTTATTACCAATGTCCCTGTGTGTACATGAAAAGTGATTTCCTGCAGCTATGACTCTTATTGCAAATTATCGATTCTGCTCAACCTGTCAAAAACAAATTGCTCTAGCAGGGAAGCTGATCATTTAGCTTTTAGGTCATTAGCTAACAGATGGCACAATGATGATTTCCCTCTAAACACCCTGAAGCCTATCTGCATTACGCATCCGAATCCAATCAAAAAGAGACTTTAAGATGCATTCAGCAAATTATTGTTGATGCAACTCACTTTAACATTTCTATTCAAACATTTTCAGTGTTCTTACTAATAACTTTGTGTAACCATTTCATGAAGATGCCGTTTATTGCTTGTAGTTCCAAATGATAGAAAATGTATAAATGACTTATAGTAGCACCATAACTCCATATTTAATGCAGGTGATTAACGACCTGCATAACTTTATATTTAAGCTGTAATAACTGCTCATTTCATGCTGATATACTTTTCCCTTTTGGACGTGGTTTGTCTTATTGGATAAATGTTTTAATTTGGGGGAAAAGTTAGAGATACTGGAAAGTAAAAGCAGTGGCTTGGCGTGGATGAAATGGTTACCAACAGATAAGCTCAAGTTAAACTGGTGATAACAAATGCTGCAAGAAAAAAGGAGGAAAATGACCTGAAAAATATGAAAAGGTAAAAAAACTAAACATTTTAGAGTGTTGCAATCTCATTCTTAGAGAGTAAGTTAAGGTCGAGTGTGTTGATCATGTCATAAAGTCTATAAATGATTTGGCTGCAGGGTATCTGAGGGTGACAGTGGTAAATCTGTGGAACAGTGATGTCTCTGTCCATTACCAACACTTCATGAATCTTCGTTCTGAATGTAACCCCATCCCCCCACTGATGACCCTGCCGCTGTCCGTCTGGAAGGGACCACACATAATCAGCATGCCAACTTAAGTGTGGCTCCCTTAGGCTCATCCTCCAGGCTTTGGCGACTGCAGTGCTCCAACCTCATTTCCTGCTCTGCTGCTTTACAAATGGCTCCTGGACGCTGAACGAAAACCAAGGATGGAGATGCACTGATGGCCATAATAGCTGTGTGATTAGAGTGCACAAAGGTTCAGCTAAGTGTGCAGACTCTCCCTGCCCCCCACCTCACCATTCAACCCGTTCTTATTCCCAAGGTGTTGTAATCTGCTGTTTTGTCAAAGCTGTACAGGGTGTCTTATGGGTCTGTACTCTACTGTATGATTGACTCACATACATGCAGCCAAGGCAAGGACCTGCAATGATATTGTTGGACTGAGATGCAGAACTTTTACTCTTAAGAGTCCAACCCTGAGTCCTGGATTAAACCGTTGTTTTCTTAACTTGAGACTCCTATGTAAGACATGTTGTTTTAATTGCTTGTGATAATGTTCTTGCACTTGTGCTGGTCCGTCTGGATCTTAGAGCAGCTTTTGACACAATTGACCATAAAATCTTGCTACAAAGACTTAAACATATACCATTGGGATCAAGTGTTCTGCTTTGAACTGGTTTGAATGATATCTAATAGTAACAGTTTTTAACAACAACATGTCAATAATAATAACAAAGTAAACCACTGTATTCTCCAAGGTTCTGGTCTTGGCCCAATCCTTTTTTAGATTATACATGCTTCCTTTGGGCGGCATCATTAGAAATCAGAATCTCCATTTTTATTGCTATGCCGATGATGGTAAATGGTCTGTACTTATAGGGCTTTTCTAGTCATATTGACCATTCAAACCGCTTTGTCACTACATGTCTCATTCATGCATTCACATACACACTCACACAGCACTTATATTGGAACTAGAGCTGTCAGTCAATTAAAATTTTTTAATCGCAATTAATCGCACGATTGTCCTGAGTTAATCGCATTTTAATCGCAATTTTAAAAAAATCTTTTTTTTATTTTATTTTATTTATTTGATCTTATTACCATTTTAACAGGACATTTATCATTACAATAATGATATAACAATTATATATTGTTATAATACTTATTTAAGCTGTTAAGAAGCCCACATAGACTCTAAGTAATCCTGATTTGTTTATTTCTCTAAATTTTAGTTGTCATTGCATGATGTAGACTGTTAGAGTTGTGATTTCCGAGCTGCATTGAATGCATCACTGATGCACGCCGCCAAGCTGTGTGTTTAATTTAAATTAAATTTTCTATTCCTCAACCCGTGACCGGTTTGAGTTGCCTTCTCCTGCATTATTTGGAGAGTTTAGTTGATAAAATACCTCAGTCTTGTCCAGAAAACCATCTTGCAGAACTTTAAAGCTGAACTGTCCATGTAAAAATCCATCCTGTGGCTGTTTTTGCTTCAGAAACATAACCTGCTTCCTACATCCCTTTCTGAAATTATGCCGACAGTGTGTGCATTAATCGCACATCACAAAATATTATCACCGTCAAAAGAAATTTGCGTTAACGCGTTCTCTGACAGCCCTAATTGGAACATACTTATTACTTTTTACACATTCATACCCCGATAGGCACGTCGGGAGGCAAGGTGGGGTTCAGTGTCTTGCCCAAGGACACTTCGACATGTAGTCAGGGGAATCGAACCGCCAACCTTCTGGTTGGTTGGTAGACGACTGATCTTCCGCCTGAGCTACAGCTGATACTCAGCTTTGTTTTTTATCGCTGAAACCCAATTTAAATAAATCAATTACTCAGGCTATACACCTGTATTGCAGATATCAAGACCTGGATGTGGGCGGTTTTCACCACCCTCTGCAGTGCCTTGCAATCTCCCATACCAGACTGTGATACAGTTGGTCAGGATGCTCTCAATCGCACACCGGTTGAAGTTGCCTTGAGTGGCAGCAGACAAGAGGACATTAAAACAGCAAGGGACAAAGCAACGGATAACACAAGAGTTAACATAAGACTGACTTTTACTGGCTAGAGAGAGCTCAGAGAAGAGACAGGATATAAGATGAATGCCGAATTAGCCGCCATTAGGGGGCACCTGACTGAAGTGGTTTGCCAACGTTCAGTAGTGTGGCTTTCGGTTCAGACACCAAAGTTGGTTAAAACTGGATTTTGACCACACTACAGCCCTGAAAATGTCCTCATCAAAGTCCTGAATGACATCCATCGAAATACAGATGGTAGCGGTTGTTTGGTTGTGCTTCTGCTAGAGATCAGTGCTGCTTTTGACACCGTTGACCATAACATCCTATTAGACCAATTGGAAAATTGGGCTCTAAATTGGTTTGAGTTCAGAGCCTTTGAAAATCAGGGACTACGTCATATAATTTAGTAATTATTGATCTACTCAAACACTGATAATCCCATTGTTATCTACTTGTTTCCACTTACTCAGATAATGGAAACATACAAAATATCTCACCATAATTATGCTGACGACACTTAGCTCTATATTACTGTCTCAAAAGGGGACTCTGCGTGCTAAATCAATACTTGAATGTGCCGGAATTTTATTCAGCTAAATAAAGATAAAACTGGAATTATTGTCTTTGGAGCTGAGAGTCAAAAGATTTATGTTCAGCCTCAATGTTCAAAACAACGGATCAATCCAGAAATCTTGGTGTCATTTTGTACTCTGAGCTAAACTTCAACAGTTATATTAAAGCAGTACCCAAATCAGCCTTTTACCACCTAAATAATATATCTAGAATAAGGAGGACTGATGGTTCAGCATGTTTTTAGAAAAACTTCATGCATTTGGTTTCAGTAGGCTGTACTGTAATGGAGTTTTAAGGGGCTTTCTAAAAAAGACAACTCCAACTAATGCTGCTGCTCGTGTCCTCACAAAGACCAAAAAAGGGGAACGTATCACTCTGGCTCTCACATCTCTACACTAGCGTCTTTTGCGGCAAAGAATTCATTTTAAAAATTTTGCTTCTGGTGTACAAGGCACTGAATGGATCTGGTCCAAAATATATATCTGATCTGCTGAGAACATATGAGCCACTGAGACAAGGTCATCTGGGTCAAGTTTGCTCCCTGTATGTACCGTTTTGTTTCTTTTCTAATTTACAGCAAATTGGGTTGCCTTATGTATAAAATGTGCTGCATAAATAAATTTAACTTACCGTATGTCATTGTTAGCGACAAAGTAGATGTGAGCACGTCACCATGTGATTACTCATACCACCGTCATGCCCACATATTCTCACAGAACCCATATCATCATGCAAGTGACATAAAACAAAATGCTGCACAAATTTGAAGAAATTTCTCAGAGATTAAAACTATATCAAAACTATTTTCTCAACATGAAAACACAAGTATTACAGGGGCAAAACTTTCTGGTTGATTCAGGTTATATAAGAGCTTCCTCTTGAGTGTGAGACCTTTACGAAAGTCTCTTTCTACTGAATACCACATATAAGATATCGGATGAAAACCCATGAGAACCAAGCCTAACGTGTGACATAAGCGGCTAATAAGCTTAATTTCCTGACAGGTAACCTACATACTGCTCCGCTGTATGCAGCCACTTCTCTCAAAACCATGAAGAATCATCCTCTCTGAGTGATGCAGCACTAAGATATCTTGTCTTATGACATACGTGAGATGGTTACATGATCCAATAATCTTCCTCATGTATACTGTCCAGAGCCGAACATCCTTCATCCTTTGAGTTTATTCTACAGTCACTTTTACTGCTGCAAAGGCAGATTTAACATATTTGACAATTTAAAAAAAAACGTGTTTATTCAGTGCTAATTATGATTTATCTTATGATGTATCTTAACATATCAAACAAGTAAATAAAAACACTGATCTGTCACAAAAGCATATGTTTATACAATCCTGCTGCACTTAATATCTGCTTTTTTTTGGACGATGGTTGCTCTTTCTTTCCGAAGAAAAATAATGAATGATGTAAAAATAACAATTTGAAGACATTGAACACAGAAACAAACTCTGATTCAAAAAAATTGATTTATGTTTAGCACAATTAAATAACCAAAATGTCTTACCTGAAATTAAAGCTGTTCTCAGACATGTTCTCAGCCCAACTCTGCTGACAGATAATATGTGAAATGTGTTAGGATTCAGAACAGTATAAGTGGTTGAGCACAATTATGTTGTTAAAAATGAAGTGGCACTGGACTGGCATGTAAGTCATTCAGCTTCGTCTCCTCTAGCCCACTCACTGAACTCTACATTGTTATTATGGATATCTCTGCATTGGGGTTTTTACAGGCTTTAATCAACATTTCATGGTCTGTGAAAGCAAACTAAACTTGGATTATCTAACTAACAACCATAATGGCTTTTGACTTTGACTCTCTTTCAAACTGCACAGAAGAAAAATCTAAATGTTAATAAAAAAATAAAAAGATTAGCTGCATTTGATCATCTGCTGCCCTTAAAGCCATAACACATGAATATTTGCATGAACACAAACCTCTGCTCATTTAAACCCTTCTGTGTTTTTTGCTGTAGTCTGAAGGACAACCAGCTGACTGACTGATTGGTAAGGGTATTGATCAGCACCATCTCACACTCTTTGTATGTGGCATGCGCAAATCAATGTAAGCCTTATACAGAGCATGCCCTGCTGGGTCTTGTCCCATTATTGCAAGGTCAATTCTAGTTCAAATGACTTACATATCATTACAATATCCCACAACCCCATATTCTAAGGTCATGCAGAGGCAAACTTCACTGTTCAGGAAAACTTGTAATACAAATTCCAAGTCATGTCACTGCTGCAAAAACAATACACAAACAGTGTACCGTTGTCTTCTGTACTGATTTCGTTGTCACACTTGAAACCAGCGAGTAGAACAATGGCAGTGTCGGACACAATCAGGCAAAATCAGAGCTCACTTGAAGGAGATTTAAGGAGGCACGCTCTGATTGTTGATGCCTCAGCGATGCAGATCAGTGGACGGCCGGCTGGGTCTGCAACACCCGAGTCGACTCTGCCTGTGAAGACTGATTGAATAAGGCTGCTGATGAGGCTTTTGTGTCTGTAGGTACGTGGTGTGAATGCCTGACAGGCATGTGACTTGCGTCAATGACTGGCTGCCATTGTGGCAAAGCAGTGGGCCGTGACTTCCCCAGCTGTGTTATATGGGATATCATGAGCCAGTGAAATGAGTATTGGGATTGTGCAGTTGATAGAAAGATCATTAGGTTATCATTGCCGCAACTATATACATGCATTATGCTCCACTTTGGCCCACCCATCTTCAGATGACCCAACAACCTTGATCATTGTTGCTTTATGTGTGTATTCTGGCACACTTTACTGCTGCTTTGTTACAGCAGTCAAATGATCATCCTTTGCTACATGAAACTTGTCACCTTGTTTCTTGGTTATTTGAGCTGCAAATAAGAACATGCCTTGAGGAAAAATAGAAAAAGAAATTTTTGCAATTTAATGCAGCACAAGCACAACACACACAGCTGATATAAGGGGGGAATTATGGGAATACCTAACGGGTCTTGGTTTGTATGTGATGTAAATGGATTAGTTGTGGGTTGTGTGTGGGGGGTGAATTTCAATGTATTTATAGCAGCCTTTGATTTACAAAATATCAAATTCTCATTTTGATCTGTATAATTGCAGATCTTAACATCCAGCTTATTTGAGACATTTGTTCACACTGTCCTTTGTGGCACTTTGGATGTTGATTTGATCTACTGGGACGGAGGTGACTTTCAGTTTCTGTTGAACTACATTTCTGGTTATCTGCAGTGCATTGCTGTATGTCCGAGGTATAGAAACCCAAATAGCAGATTTGTCGTGATTTGATGTGAATTACATTAGTTTCACAGGTATTTGGTTAAATATCTTAAAAGCAATTAACCTCATTACAAGCTCTCTATAGTAGCTTTTTAATCACAATTTTTATTGAACACAAACATTTAATGTTGAACAAAATGTCACCCCATACCGCTCCACATCACACACACTCTAAGATGCTAGTAGTTGCACTATATACATTTTCCAAGTAAAATATCAGAGCATAGCCACAGAAGAACAAACTGTCAGACTATAACAAAGAAGAATGACAAGAACCAACTGAAAACACAATAAGGCAGAATGAAAACTTTGTTTCCCACGGAAACAACAGAAATCAACAACAACAGAAAGGTGGTGGATTTTTCCATCGTATCAAGTGGAATTTCTTTATAAACACCATATTGATTAATTCTGCTGTTTGGATGTATGAAGGGAGAGACAACCATCCCTCAGAAAAACTACAACTCACTAGATTTCTCTCAGCTTAAATAAACCCTTGAATAGCAATACTTTTATTTTGATGAAACAAAACATTTTAAAGGAAATTTTTAAAAATGAGCACAATAGTGTTCCTTCATTCAAGTCAAAAAATCCTCGGGTGTTTCATTATGTAAAATCAATACAATGTGAGTGACAAACTGCTCTTGACCATCTCCACCCTTTCAACTTCATCTTCCACCAGTGACTCATCATCAAAACAGAGTCCTCTTCATAATTGGAGAAGAGTTGCGTAACCTGGTGATGTAAATGTCCTCTGTGGCTCTTCAGTATTCAGGTTGTTTTGATTTCCTTTGAAGTTCCAGTAAAAATGACTCATGAAACAGAAGTTGGTTTCAAAGTTTTAGAAAGATGATTTTAGAAAGATGGCCACGTCCACTTCTAATTAATTCATTTATGACTTCACTTTGATAATATGGTGCTTTTAATAAAGACCCCTTACATCTGGCTCTATCTGGCTCTAGATTATCTTATAGAGAAAAAAAAGTCATGTAAGCGAGGTGGTCACACACGTAAATCCCATTCTAAACATGATAGTGATGTTTGCTTAAATTATAACCCCAATTTTAAAAAAGTTTGGACATAAAATTTCAATAAGAACAGAATACAATGATTTGCACATCTCATAAACCCAAGTCTTATTCCTAATAGAACATAAACAACATACCAGATGTTGAAACTGAGACATTTTACCAATTAATATTAGTTAATTTTTTAATTTGATGGGTGGAAGGTAGAACTAGGGCAACAAAAAGCTGGAAATGTTATTAGTACAAATAAAAAAAACACTAGAGAGGCATTTGTCAATTTTTCTCAGATGTAAACATGAGCAGAGGTTCACCAATCTGAGACAGAATGAGTCTCAAAATTGTGGAACAATTTCAGAAAGTGTTCCTCAAAGACTTCAAAGATCCCACCTACATTAAGAAAAATCAGAAGGAATCTCTGTGTGCTGGGGACAGGGATGAAGGTTAAAACTGGATGCTGGTGATCTTCAGGACCAGGGTTAACGGGGATGAAACGAGATTGCATCAAAAGCCCATTAATCTTCTCAAACACAAAGAACACATTTATTTTACCAAAACAAAATAACCACAGATGCATGCGGCATCTTTGTGACTAGCAGGGTGAAACATGCAATATGTGAAAAGAACAGATTCACTGGGAAACCCTGCGCAATGTAATTAACATCTGTTATCAAACAGAGGTAGAGGTCAAGTGCAGGAGAAAAGCCCAGCTTCCCCAAATCCAATAATGAAATGGAAACAATTGCAAACAGACTAAGATGTTGTCCTTAGACAGTGCGTGTTGTATCTTCCATAACATGCATTACCACCTCTTAGAGGCAAAATATGATCACCAGAACAAAGTCAAATCATTTTGTCACAGCCAAACCTCTTATATATTTATGTAGAGTGAAAAATTAACACTACCGTACTTTTAACTTTTTAACCCAAACACTTGTCATTAACCCAAAGGACCTGAAGGACAAATCCCGCAACTGAAACACTTCAGCATACAGATGAGCACGGCTGGTGTGATGCACGCTTGTCGTTTCTGGGGTACAGTGAAAAATGACAAAGGAAATCTAAATTCACCTCTGGTTATCAGCAAATATTCAGAAGCATATTGTAATTCATTTACAGCCTGAGTGCGCGCCTGCTTTCAGTCCCCCATGTGCCAAAAAAAACGCCCTGCGTCACCGGACGAGTAAGGATTGGGCAGGATTGGAGGGTTCCGTCATGCTGTCATCTTGCGTGTTCTTCTACGTCACACATCATCATCTTGTCACGGGTTCACACTTTAGTATCCAGGGAAGAGAAAGGGAGACTTTTTTCAGAAATAAATGCAGTTTCATAACTGATTCTGCTTACATCAGAACACAAATATACTTAATACCACTGTTTTCACTATCGCTGTCACAGTGGCAGTGAAAAATGATCTTCCGTCTCCATCTTTCTGAGAATACCTGGGGGGGGGGCAAAAACCAAACACAAAGTCAGTGACCCATAAAATGAAGGACATACCTGAATTACATATTTCCTCCAACAGATAATCCTGCTTTATGACTCACTTATTGTACTGTAAACATGCTGTGAGTCATTTGATGTGACTGAGTGCAGCCATCTTGTTTATCCAGGAATTAAATCAAACTCATGGCAAATCATGTCTCTGGCAGCATGATGTCCCCCACACACCCCCACCCCACCCCAAGTCCCCATGGCTGCATCAAATACACTCAGAAGGGGGAGATGAGGTCTGCTTTATGAGGTCCTGCTTGCTGGATTCCCGTAGAATACATTATGCCCACCCCCACCTCTTTTTTTTTTGCGCCTTTAAGCTTGCAAGGCTATCACCCAGCAGCCCCCCAGTAAGTTCTTATCAGTGGCAGCCAGATGGAGAAAACACCAACCATAGCTCAAGACTTGTTGATCAAGCAACACTGGCAGAAAGGCTGTCATTGTGGGGAGGATGCGTGGTCGAAGATTAGCATCTCGGCTTTATTTTTTATTTCTTTTGTTAACCATTCTAAAACTGCAGAGCAAATTCTGCTTAATGATGGTTCTCTGGCTGGAGTAAAGGTAAAACATGTCACAGAACAAAGGCTGAGATGGTTTTCAAAGTTCTCTCAGGCACACATTTAAAAGATTTATTGATGAGGCTGCAAATTAATCTGTGTACAGGAGTGTGTACAACAACACTGTCCTCTAGTGCCTCCTACCAAAACCAGTTCAACGGGGAGTCACCCTGACGCAGCCCTCCTGTTATCCAGCTGTGCCATGTAATAATGTTTAGACATAGCTAGGAGACCATATCTATAATTGTGTGTTGACAAAGACGGCTTTTGACTGCTTCACCAGCATGTCATGTCACTGCAGAATAAAAGGACAAGAATAGGCATCCACCAGTGCGCAGACTCCAGCCCCCACCTAAATTCCACCAAAGGGGTAAGTACCCACAATGCACTACATGATGCTAGTGTACTGAATCTGTGTAACAATGGTGCTCTGACCCACTTTTTCCAGCACCCAGCAGGTTATTTTAAGATTTCATTAGTGGGAATAGCAAGGGCGAAGAAAAGGTGAAGAAACGGACTGTCCCTTCTTCTTAAAATCCCAACCTGAGTGTATCTGTGCAGCTTATCTGTCACTAAAGGTTGTGCCTTTTAAATGCAGAGCTGAGTAAGTAGTACTAGTACAGTGGCAAAGCATCTAGTTGTGAATTTATCATATTTATGTTCAAGGGGAATGTATCCCCGAGTATTTAATTTGAAAATGCAACTACAGCTTAAACATAACAGGCATGCCCTGCAGACTGAATAAAGACAAACTAATTTACATATATATAGATGTGTGTACTTATATCCACGTCTTGGCTAAAGAGCTAACTTGTTCCTTTAGTCAAGTCAGTCACCCCATCTGTCTCTTATGATTTGTAAAACCTTTTGCCAATTAGTAAAATGTAACTCTACTGTAGCTTTATATCCGATTTTTACCAGGCCTCATGTTAAAGTTCTAAAATATAAAATATATTGAAATAGAAAGTTCTTGATAAATGTATTTTGTGAAGTGTTTCACAAAGCTAACAGTCTTGATTAGCTTGGCTGTGTAAAGGAAATACAATTTCTACTAACTTCTCAGTAACATGAACAAACACAATAAGACTTTTTTTCTACATGTTTTTTTATAGACATGTTTGCTTTCTCTGCGATTTCACAGGGTCCCGTTAACTATCCCCCAATCTTTTGTGCTTAAATAAATTAAACTAAACTAACTTTGCACAAAGACTTCCCACTGGAGAAAGAAATCAGAATGCATCTTAATGGCCTGTGGCAAATACTAGTAGCCTACCAGGAAACAAATATAAAATTAATAAGTTACTAATTAGTAGTTAATGAACTCCAAATTATATTAAGTACTTAGCTATTATAGTCAATTAATAACTTATTAACAACTGGAAACATCTGATAATTATTATTGTTACCAGGCAACAGACTGTGGGAGGCTGTATGAACAGTGATTATAATCTACCTACTTAACAAATTTGAGGGATTGTACCCGGTTTCAGTTTTAATACCATTTTCTACAACCATAGATTAGTCTTGATTTACTTCATTCCTGTCCGACTCCTTACTGTTTACGTCACAAAAGATTGGGATGTTTTTCCTGAGAAAAAAAACCCCACAGAAGATATAACTCCCCCTGTGCATTACAAGTCTGTATCGTATCAAATATCTAGTGATAACATCCAGATGTTTAAACCTCCGATGAAAATAATGAACAATCAATAAAATGAGGTCCCTCCTTGCATAAGTAAAAAAAAAACAACACATATTTTATTACCTTTTTTCATGAATAGGCCCAAAAGAAGCCGGACATTGTTAACTAATATCAAACAATAATCTTGCTTTATTTAGTTTTCAAGCCACATTTTTACCGGTCTGAGCTCTTTAGCTCCGTGACAACCCTCTAATCCTTCACGTAATTTTCTCCTACATATATTATGCAGCAGTATAACAGAAGAACTGCAGCCCATCATGAACAGTTCAGACATATTTAGACACTGATTGGTGGTTATTACAAGCTACTCTCTGTGAGAATGTCCAGATGCTCCTTTTGTCAAGGTCAGACGTAACAGGGAAGAGGAGGGGGGGGGGTTGGATTTTGTAACAATCGGACACTCAACAGCGACATGGCACCTGCAGCCAAAAAAGGCACAAAATGGAGTCCCAGCTGGCCTGACACCACAGCGAGTCAAAGAGCCCGCGGAGGAGGGGGAGAATGCTTCAGGCTCGATTAGGCCCACATCCTCGTCCCCATCAGGTCCAAGCTCCATCACCCTTCGTCATTAGCACAAGAATATCTGCAGCTGTACTTTCTGCCTTTTTACAGACACGCTGACCACGTGAGACTCTGTAAAAAAAACATCACCACATCTTGTACCTCACTCTGCGTCCCCCTTTCATTTCAGGATTTGCAGAAAACCGTTGAATGTTGTAAAAGCAGAAGTGACATTTGCATGCCTCAGGAGGTGGGAAATGGAAGAGAGATACACCCACCGTTTTCCAACTGAACGCTGCTGAGCAGACCAGCATGCACCTGTCCCCTCTGGCAGTAAACAGGCTGAGAGCAACTTTCCATCTCTCACAGTCGCCTCCATTGGCATGAAGTATTTCCAACCTCTTGACCAGCATTTCAGTAAAAAGATAAGAAAGAAAATATAATAAAAAGAGAGAGAAAGAAACTGAAGAGTAATATGTAATGAGAAATGACTGAATGAGTTCATAAACAAGGAGAGCGGGAGCTTGAGGAGGAGGGGGTGAACGGATTGGGATGTGAGAGTATAAGATAAGCAGATAGCCAGTGTGCGAATGAGAGTGACAGTGACAGAGTCCCATGCAAAGATAAACAGCACGGGTGCAGCCTCCATAATGGCTTTGCACAAGTAATTTGTCACTCTGGGTGAAAAGTAAACAGCAAGAAAGGCAATGGCAACACTTTGCACTGACACTTATCATCAGCCAAGGATGTCTCACCAAACTGTCCACACAACTGGACGTACCCACTCCCCCAGGGACTAAAAAGATCCCTCCCACACACAGCTATACAGGACTGCACTCTATTTTTTTATCAATCATATTTCACTTTAAAGAAAACTGATGTTCACACAATCATGCCAAGTTTTTCTTTATAGGGCTTTCAAATGATTCGGACTTAATCAACATCATGTATCTTTTCACAGTATTTGGTATGAAACATTTACACTTTAAACACAACTCAGCAAATGAATAAACATTCTTCCTTTTAACAGAGTGTAAACATTTCCCATAAAAACCCAATGATAGAAAAAGGACACCGACTACCACCATTTTTAAATAAATGACAGAAGTGATTTATAAGTATGATATAATATGCGAGCACTGCCATCTTGTGGGTCTTTCTAGTACTACACACTTGAAAAACATCTCGAGTTCTTTTTACCAATAAACGCGGCTGTAAATTATTCTTGATAACAAAAAACAAAACATACATCCTCAACATAACAGAGAAGAATAAAAAGCAATGTTTTTACTCAAACAGATCCATACCCTTTAGGACTTAAAGCCGAGAGAAAAAAAATGCTACATGAAACTTTTAAAATCCATCAGCTTAAATTGAAAGGAACAAAAATTCTTGCAAAGGCATCAAGTTTCACCTCATCAATGGAATTAAATGAACATCAACCTATTAAAATGCTGTCTGCAGCGCCAACCAGTGGCTGCAGGTGAGAATGCAACGGCCTTAATCTTTTCCCTGAGATGGGCAGAAGCTCGCCGCCGGCTTTCATCTGCTCTATTTTTCTGGCCAGCTCAACGTCGCTGTCGATGACCAGGGTGCACCTTTGGGCGTAGCTGACCAGAGTCTCCTCCCCTTGGCGAAACATGCCCACCAAGCGCATCATGTCTTTGCCGGCCAGATGAAGCTCGGCGATAGATGCAGTGTTGACGATGGTGTTCCGGTCAATTCCATGATGACGGAAGGCTTCGCTCATGTTTTTCTTCTTAATGAAGGCTGATAAGACTTGTTTGTAGCGCTGAATGACGTACTGGACACCGGTGGCTGGAGGAAAGAAAGGACAGGACATGTCACAGTCACGGATGTTTTCTAGATTCAACTGTGTTTCATTTCATTTTAGTGAAAGTCTTAAAAAGTTTCATTCATACCAAAAAAAAAAAAACATTGTTCTTTTCAATCTTATTACAAGTGCACATTTTGAAAAGGGACTTTTTCTAACTTTATGGGCGTCCGGTAACTATTTACCTGCCTGAACACCAGCAGGGCCGTTCAATAAAACCAGCTGGGATTATTTCAGGGACTTCAAGGACAAACAGTGTTCCATCCCTCTCATTCCCATCTAGGTTTTCCTAATTGGACGTATATGGGAGAAATCTTGTTTCTCAAATATTCGCCAACGAACTTTAGGTGAATAAAGTTGATAGTTTAGATCGGTTTCCAGACACTTGGCAAATAACCTTGAATATTTGCTGGGACGCAACAATACATGTTTAAAAAACATCAACAATATTAAAGCTCTGTGCTTCTGCCTCGTTTTAAAAGCACGCTGACGTTTCTTCTTTTTCAAGCCCAGTGACAGCTGCATTTGCTTCACAACACTGTCACATGCCAGCAACTGGATATCAACAAACTGGCATTTTTGGGCCCACGCCACGGCTAATTCATCAAAGAAACAGGACATTTTCAGAGGAAGGGAGAAAAATAAATGTTACTGAATTTATTTCTCTGTGTCCTACATTCAGCTCTGCCTACTTGTCGATTATTCTTCCATACACTGAGGCGTTTCCAGTTGCCATGTTGAAGTTATGCAATAAAAAGAAAAAGAAGAAGACTTCATCGTCCGTCCACTCCTCATAGCTCTGTTTGCAAACGATCAAAACTCTGAGTTAATTGTGTAGAAGTAAAATAAAAATAAAGATGTTTGCAGTCACACACCAGGTTATATAGGGAAGTGCAGAATGCTACAAGTATGTTTCACCAATCGGAGGTCTTCAGCAGCCCCGCCCCGCAAGAATTCTGGGGAATCTGAAAAGTCCTACCTTTCTGGAAAAGTTTGGGGGTAAAGGAAAATTCTTTACTTCGGTAATGTCAGTGGAAATGTGCCGAGGTTTTTTTAAAATCCTGGGTAAATTAAATTAATTCCTGTGGCTCATTCATGCTCTACGCTAAAGATGGATACGGAGCATTTTGTCCGTCTTCTGTGTCATTTACGAGCATAATTTGGTCCGTATTCTGGGCCCTTGTGGATGCATTCCCTGACGGAGCAAACGGAGTAGTACCACTGGAAACCACGGGGCGGTGTTGAGCAGTGTAGCTACTGTGCGACCCCCGAAACGAACACAGACGAACAAGAAGCTGAGATGTACTTAATGGGTGTGTCTCATTTAAGGGTCTGCACACTACGAAGTGCGTAGCCTACTGTTACGGCCCTTGGGCCTAGTAACCTGTGGAAAGGCAAATTGGACTGTGTGAGTGCTTCCTGGGGATTGGCTACCC
>JBBBVU010000019.1:2616037-2627084 GCA_037177055.1 Atherinosoma microstoma
AATCACGCCCCTCCAGGTCTCACTGTCGTCGCCCATGTGAGCATTGAAGTCCCCCAGCAGGAAGGAGTCCCTGGGAGGAGTGCCCTCCAACACTCCCTCCAAGGACTCCAAAAAGGGTAGGTTGGTGCATAGGCACAAACAGCAGTCAGGACCCGTCCCTCCACCTGAAGGAAGAGGGAGGCTGCCCTCTCGTCTATCGTGGTGAACCTCAACACACAGGCACCAAGCCGGGGGGCAATCAGTATGCCCACACCCACTCGGCACCTTCCACCGTGAGCAACTCCAGAGTGGAAGAAGGTCCAGCCCCTCTCGAGGACGCGGGTTCCAGAGGCAAGCCGCGCGTCGAGGTGAGTCCGACTATATCTAGCTGGAACCGCTTGACCTCGCACACCAACTCAGGCTCCTTCCCCGCCAGAGAGGTGACTTTCCACGTCCCTAGAGCCAGCTTCTGCAGCCAAGGTCCCCACCTTTTGCTGCCACCCAGCTCACTTCGCACCTGACCCCCATTACGGCCCCTCACGGTGGTGGGTCCACAGGAGGGGGGGCCCATGTTTCCTCTTCGGGCTGAGCCCGACCGGGCACAATGGGCGAAGGCCCGGCCACCAGGCACTCGTCTCTGTGCCCCAGCCCTAGGCCTAGCTCCAGGAGGGGGCCCCGGTGACCCGTGTCAGGGCAAGGGAAACATAGTTCCAATGCTTGTACTCATCAAAAGGGTTGCTTAGCACCGACTAATCTAAAGCTACTTGATCCATTTTAACCCTTTATTGGGCACTTACTGTAATACTTGGAAATTCAAAATTTCAACCACAGAGAAGAGTGTTATTGTAATACTCAAGGATATTACAAGTCTTTAAAAGTTGGTCATTTTTCTCTAAAATGATAACAGTCCAACAGTAGTAAGTGCTCAGTACATAACATTTCTTCCCATGTTATGTTGAAAACCAATCTAAATGAAATATCTGGAATGTAACCAGTATACCACCACCACAACCAGACTGTAAACCAGAACTGATCCCTATACTACCACATACTGCGCTCCAAAACAACCAACTGGCCTTTCCATGGACCTTATTGAACTTGTTATAAATATTTCCACTTGGCGATGCAGATTTTTGATATCGATGTTTTATTTGACCACATTTATGACAACATTTATGTGACCATAGCAGCAGTGTATGTGGGTGTGTGTGTTATAGAGAGAAACACAATAATTTCTATTCTTAGTATATAGACCCCTGATAAAGTCTTGCCCACCCTTTGGCCACCCCATGTATAAAAGACTGCTACTGGATGTGTCACTGCCGGAAGATGCACAAAAAAGTAACTAATCATTAAATAGTATATATCCCTCAATAAGGAATTATATAGGGATTACTAAACCATTTTAAAACCCGAGGTCCTCAGTTTGGAGACTGAGAATAAACAACCAAACTGTGCCAAAATGGACATTTGGGAGACCTGGCCTGAACTGTCTGTACTAAAACCTATCTAATTTTGTTCTGCTACACTTTATCAGAGGTGGCCTCTCCAGAGTTTCCACATATTAGTCTATGGTCTGATAAAGGTTTAGAGCTACACCTGCATCATTCCAAAGAGATATTCAAATTTATACTAAAATTGTTAGTTTTTTATTTCAGTTAAATTTGTTTTTAAGTAGAAACAATATTTTGGAAAAATACCAATTTGGTTTTAGGACAAACCACAGTACCAAGACGGCCTTTTTAAAAATTATTAATAATCTCAGGTGCAACATGGATGCACAGAAACTTTATATCCTGGTTATACTGGATCTTAGTGCCTCTTTCGATACAGTAGACCACCAGATTTTATTAGACTCAGAAGTCTGGTGGGCCTCTCAGATACTTTTTAAAAATGGTTTTACTCCTATCTCACAGATCGACAATTTTTTGTAAGTAACGATACATGTTCCTCAGGAATCCATGAAATAAAATGTGGGGTTCCCCAAGAATCAATTTTAGGCCCAATACTTTTAATCTGTACATGTTGCTACTTGGGGACGTCATCAGGAGACACGGCATTGATTTTCACAGCAATGCTGATGATACGCAGCTTTACATCACCGTTTCTCCTGATGACCTAGAGCCAGTTGACACCCTTTTAAACTGTATTTTAGATATTGGATGGCAGAGAACTTCTTACAGCTCAACCAGGACAAGACTGAAGTTTTAATGAACTGTCGCGGACCCTGAGGTCCTCTGGTACTGGCCTTTTAGTAGTTCCTAAAGTTAGGACTAAAACATACGCCGAGGACTCATTTCATTATTATTGCCCTTGTCTGTGGAAAAGCCTGTCAGAGGGCCTCAGGGCTGCAGATACTGTACATGTTTTTTAAAAAGAGGCTCAAGATCTACCTTTTAAATTGAATTTTATTTGATTTTGTTTAGTCTTTGTTTATCTTACTAATCTTACTCATTTAATCATCAACTTTGTAAGACTTATTTAAACTTATTTAACTGTTTTAATGACCATTTCAATTTATTTTTATTTTATTTAACTTTATCTTAGTTCATCATTTTTATGAACTCTTTTATCTGTAACTTTAATTTTTGTTGCTCTTATCTGTTGTTCTTTTACTTTTTTACTCCAGTGGTTTCCTCAGGGGATCCTCCACACCGGGGGCTTTGCCTGCTTGGTCGGCAGGGTCGTTGCCATGGTGATTGCTCTTGCCTGGCTGAGCTGAGTGCTGCAGCCCTAGTGCTGTGGTGGGACATTTGGTGGGACCCAGGCCTACCCTGGTCTGAGTCCTCTGTGGCGCCCTCTGTGGTCCTGGGAGGGCTGGCTCCCGGTGTGGACGGATCCCCGAGATATCGTTTCCTCACAGCAGTGTCAAGCCAGATGTTTATGTTTATTTCACCAATATTTTCACTAGTCACTAGGGGCTAGAGTTTATGTTTGTGAAAACTGGGGTGGCCCTACGATGAAAGGTGCTTTATGAATAAAAATTAATTTGATTTGATTTAGTTGCTTAATAGGTGAGTGAAAAACATTTTTCATGTGTACCATCTTCTTTTATTCTTCCCCTGTAACACACATAGTAATATTTACACATCTTAGCAAATCTCAGAATTGTTCCCTTTACAATGACTTCAAAAGTATTCAGCAGACCTGTGGTTGCAGGGATACACTCATTTCAGTTTATGGAAACGCAGTTTTAGAGTGCAGGCCTTAAAAGTAGGCACAAGGCCCAAAGGGTTCAGACTAAAGCATCAAATGAACATGTTTATTTTTTCCTCTAACATTTTTCTGTACCACATTGAAGTGTCACAATTTTTTTCTTTTTCTAGTTTCACTTGATCTTTTGTCTGCTTTTTAGTACAGTGTTAGTGATGGAAGTGGAGTGGACGGCCATAAGCCAAATTAATCTATTTTTGCTGCATAATTGCATTCTCGAGTGTTAATTGTATGTGTCCTTATTTAAAACATGCTGCTGAGACACAGATGAAGACAAAGAGACTATAAATTAAGTACTTAGTAAAACTGCTATAATCCTTTTTTTCCTCTCCTCTTTTCTTAACAAGAAATTGACTGACCTTAATTCACAAAAACTCACCAAATGCAGCAAAACTCTTAAAGTATCAACAATGAAGAAGAATTTAGTCTTCTATGGCGTAATTACAAACCATCCCAGCATATTGGTATTTTACAGTCTCTTCCAGCTGTTCATAAATCATAATTAGTCTCCCACTGAAGGCGGGAGCAACTGATGCCCTCAATAATAAATGCCTTACTCTATAAAAACTACTGCGTCAAATGTTCCAATTATAATCCCTGTGTCATCACACACTTACAAAGCCATGCAATTACTGGAAATTAGTCATTGCTCCTCAGTTTACAATTATCTGATGATAAGCTGATCAGTCAGGAGAACTTTTTGGAACAAAAAACTATTTAGACTGCTGGCTTGCAAAAGGTGTTTTTGTTATTTTTCTGGCATTGCAAGCTGTAATTTATAATGATTCTTGGGATGATTTTATGTGATGGAGCTACAGAAAACACTCCAAATTAGTGAGGCAAAATGAAAAATCTGATGTGATGGCCCTGGTTGTGCCTTCTAACATTGTTTGTCTTTTTTTTTTTTTAAGGTATGTGTGCCATTGGGGCTGCTCCTCCTAATTATCAGCACCTGAGCTATAAAAGCTCAGGCTTCCCTCTCTCTCTCTCTCTCTCCCCCTCCCTCTTCCGCAGGTTGGTTTGTACACTGATTACTGACCACTTTACACCGCTGACGCCAACACGCTGCACACACTTATTTGTTTTCTTTAAAAAATAAACATATTTGAGTAGCGTGTCCTTCCCTCATTTTTTTTCATGGCCTGCCACACGGGTCGTGATTGACGTTTTTAAAAAGAGGCTTAAGACCTACCTTTTTAGTTTTATTTTTTAACTGAATCTTATTTTATTTATTTATTTATTTATTCTATATATATTTTTTCTTTTTCTTTTTTATTGTCATGAACTCCTTTATGTGTATTTTTATTTTTGCTCTTATCTGTTCTTATTGTTTTTATGCTTATTTGATCTTGCCATTACTTTTTAACTCCATTGTTAAACTACTCGGGCCTGTTAGAGCATGGAATGCAACCAGACAGATGTGTAACTGCATGCTATGTCTGTTTACAGGCAAAATGGTTTCACTAATGGCTTTACAAAATCCACACTTGTCGGGTCATCATTCCAAAGTGTGCAACAAAATCTTATTCTAACAGGACAGAAAAGTGCAACAGAAAAGTTTGATATTTCCCCTCATTCAGTCTGATGGCCATGAGGCCCGTCACAAACTTTCCCTGCTGCATGCACCTGTTCATGCTGCAGCAGCTGGAGACACAAGGCACTGTTTGAGGTCGTTGTTCACAATTCCTGTGTTGTTATTCCCTTCCTGTCAGAAGTTGCTGCTGAAACAGCCCAAACATCTCCAAGGCTACAAAACCAACATTACTAGAGGAGCATGGAGCCAGAAAGTGCTATTCCCCTGAGTTTGCCACAGTTCGGGGGTATCATGTTCTACACTTCCCGGGTGACAGAAGGGGTCCCACTGAAGCCTTTATCGCAGATCTGGGGAGGAAACAAAGCCGGCATTCAGAGACTCCAGGCTGTAATGTCATGCTGGCACAGGGCCCAAACTCCTGTTAGGACCTCAAACACATCTTGTTTTGAGACTGACCAGCTCCTACAGTTCATCATCACAGACAGAGGATTGCATTTTACACCAAAGCAACATTTGGAAAAGGGGTAAAAAATGAATTTTTACTGTTTTTAGTTTCCAGAAGACAATTTTTAAGACCTCTTCTATTTACATTTTCACAATCCAGGACAGCACCATTTACTTTTTATTTGATCTATTTGTTGCTGATTTCACAAAAATGGGTCTACACACTTCCTCCTAGCTTGTTTCTGTATTCACGTTTTGAAATAAGATTTAATTTGACTTGAATTACTGCTGAGATTTGCAAAGTACAAGACTGCAGACCCTGTTTGAATTGTTTGAGCCTTCAGAGCACAGAAGGCTTTTGTTACACGGAACAATGTGGAGCCAATAAATGGAAGCATTGTTGACCTGCTTTTGTGGTAAAATACCTGCAATGTGGAGGCATGTGGTCTTCCTAATGGTGCCCAGATGGTAGTCTGGGGCTCTTCGGCCCTCCCACATGGAACACTGCTGATGATAGAAAGACTTGACAAATAAAACTGATGCATTTTATTTAAAAGCATTTATTTAGTCTTAATGTAACTAACTTTTCACAGATCTTTTACCCTTTAAGTTATTTTTCCTCTACTCCACTTGCTTGCAAAGGTCTGTGCAATATTCATTAATGCTATCCTGGTTAAAAAAAGAAGAGTTTCTGTTTCTTATGTCAGGTTTGTCTTTATGATTTTACTATGTTAAAGTTATTATCTTTATGTTGTGTAATGTTAGACAGCTTCCAGTTCAGTCTTGACTCATTGGCATCCTGCTAAAGAAATAGCTAAGTAGCTTTTCTCCTAAAAAAAAAGGATAAAAAAGAGAAATAGGAAGCCTAAAAGTGGGTCTACATGAAGCAGAGATGTCCAATATCAGTCCTCAAGTGCCATCATCCTGCAGATTTTACATGTTTCCCTGCTCCAACATACCCAATTCTAATTAAATGTATACCCCTAACAGCTCCTCAAGTTCTGCACAAACCTGTTAATGAGCCTGCAGGAGAGGACGTGAGGACTGGAATTAGACATTCCTGGTGTAAACTACGATTTCAAATCACTCCACAACATGGAGCAATGTCTCCACCAAGTGGTCATATTAACTCACTACAGTTTACATTAGAATTTTTTTAAAGATAAATCCAGCTCGTCGTGTGTGTGTGTGTGTGTGTTACGGTCACATCTCCTGGAAGAAAATCCAAAACCATAAACTAATTCACACCGTTACATGCATGTATTCAATTCTTCTGTTTTTTAATACTATGTTTCTTTATTACCTTGAACACACACTCACCCACACACACTGCATACTGTTTTGGGTCAAACACTCTCAACACTCAAGACACATTCAATTCTAAAATCTCAACCAGAACATTAAAACAAAAGATAATTATGATGATATGGTTCTTACAAGGCCTTAAAATGCTGCCAATACAACCTCAGATGAACATATTACATATTACACTAAGCCAAAATCCAGAAGCAGTGTGTGCAAACACCATATCAGCACAAACACAACTCCAGTCAAAGTATTTTACAGTCAAACGTGAAGCCAGCTCTGACAGCTAAAGCTTTGCTGAAACTGGGTCATGAAACCGAACAATGATCCCAAACACAGTTCCAATTTAAAAAACGAATGGCTGATAAAGACAAGAAACGAAGTGTCAAAGTCCAGACCCCAGTAGAGCTGAAATACTGTGATGGTGGGGTTTTAAGAGAGCTGTGCATAAATGGAACAACTTTAGCAACTTTGTAGAGTAGACTGGGTCAAAATTCCTCCACAATGATAATGTCATTGTGGTGCTTAGATCAAGCTCCAGAGCAAAAATAACAATCACATAATAGATAAACAATTTAAAAGTAAAGAAAAATCCTAGATTTTCTATGAGTTTGTGAAACTGAATAGTGTACAATAATCATGCAAAACAAACTATATCAAAGTGTAACCTATGATATTTGACATTATTATTATTACAAACTCTTTTTGAAATGTTATTGAGAAGAGATGGATTAGTTGAAAACAGTTCTTCATATAAAGTAATTGCAGCATTATATTTGATCTATGCATTGCCAGTCATAGATGGTATCATTTGATTCACCGTGTTTCTAAATCTGAGCTTTTAGCCATCTTAAATGCACAATTTAAACCAAAATTCCTTTTTGCTGAAGCTCACATTATTTCATGGCCTATTGTGAGAGAGGGCTCGATTTAACTCCCAGAAAAGAAATCAATAAATCTGTTTTGCAACGCAGACAGTCTCCTCCACTGCAGGAAAGAAAGAGCTGTTCTGTGAGGGCTACAGTTATCCATTTATCTCACGCTGTAGTAAAGCCCACTCACAATAAGTTGTACTATGAGGCTGACTCACATTGCCTTTCAGGGCTGCAAACTCACAGTCTTGTGGTGCACATCTTCCCCCAGGCCTCCTATGAGTGGAGGTGTGCAATGTGGAGGGGTTGCATTGCCACGGAAGTAGTGATTACCGTAAGCAGTCTCAGCCTGGTGATATAACTCATTCAGGGCTTCTATTATGTGGATTTAATTCCATCCCCGCTCTCATTCAGCCACAAACATCTTTCGATTAAAAACAGAGCAAATATAATGCTAAAAATAAATTACTTCATTGTTTTTATGTCATTATTTCATTATTCAGTCCATAAAGTGATTGTTACGGAGCTTCTGAATATTACATGATCTCCAGAAATGTGAAGATGTTTCTCATCTACTGCATGCATGTTAGCTGTCAGCTGTGTATTCCTTAGTAATACTACAATGACTGCAATCTGTGGAAAAAATGGTAGTTGTCCTCAAAATGGTTAGAAACTGTGTGTATCCATCATTTATTGACTGTTGTAAGAGGTGTTAACCAATCATACACTCATCAGCAACTTCTGTATGAAGCTGCTGCATTAAAATGGTGGCATATTTCTGTACAACAGTATTTGTATTCTTTTGCAAGATTTAGCAGGGCTGAACTCGATCATGAAAAATCCCCAACCTAGTCTTCTATGAAATGTTTTGCAACCATATTGATCCACATCTCGAAGTGCATTAATTTTACATTATAGGCTGTAAAATGGTGAGATGCCTGACTACACCGAGGTTGGATAAACGTCAACATGTAGTTTGGTGCCTCATCCTGATTGGAACAGTTACAGCAAATGAAACTAAGCCTAAAAGTTGTATTTATTTAGTTTTAGACTTACAGAAAAAATGTTGCAGAACTTGGATGACATATAGCCTACATGATGGTACAACACAAGACATGAACCTGAGTTTGCTGGATAAAAGTTCTTTTTTAAACTTACACCAGCAAAACCTTTTTTTATTTTTTTTTTATTTAGCCTTTTACAGTGTTTCTTGTCTTTCTTCCAGAACAGGCATCCCTGGCTGGGGTTTTTGTGTTCTGTCCTCTCACCCCTCTATCGCTTGAGACAGAAGGCCGTCCTTCCTGAGTCTGGTTCCATTGGAGGTGTCTTCCTATCCAATGGAAGTTTTTCTTCTCTGCTGTCACTTGACATCCGGTGCATGCAGATTCAATGCAGTCTTTTGGCTTTCTTAGTTGGAGAACTTTTCATGAATGAATTGGAATTCACCTTTGGGCTGACTGACACATTGATTATTCCAGAGCATCTCAGGCTGAGACCAGAGTTAAGAACTTCAACCCCAAACAGGTCTTTCAGGGGCATTCAGCTATTTCGGTCGAAGATTATATCTTCACTTTAATATGATTCTTGTTTTGTTGCCTTCTGAAGCCTTCTTCTATAGTAAAGTTAATCTTGTTCAAATTAATTTCCCTTGTCATAGCTGTCCTGTGCATACACCTCCGGATTGGCAGTATGATTCAGATGTTGCAGCACAAATGACTGTGAGTGAATGACTAACGGTGTATGAATGATCTCAGATTGGTCCCTGAGAGAGATCGTCTCGTTGCCATCAATCAGCTGCCTGCATGCTACCTGGAGGCAGAAACAGTGAAGATAAAGCACACTTACCTTCTGGAAATTGCTATAATTGAGTGATTAAGACCAATGACGTCAAACGAAAGCCTTTTTTTAACTGAATGAACTTCATTCACACTCACGTCGGTATGGCTGTGAGTCACCAGCGTCCCGGCCTTGGGCTTTGTGTTCAGCATCTGTGCTGCATCAGTCTCTGGTGAATGGCAGAGCTGTGACGGAGAGTCAGAGAGTCAGTGTTTCTACCTGGTGGGAAACACATCTAATTATTACATATGCGGACTTGACTTTGTCCTTTCTAGGCTGGATGTCCTCGCTGTGAGCGTAAACAGCATATAGGAAGCATTGGTTACTGTCGTCCTCATGTTCATCGTCACTGCGATAAAGAGTCATAAAATGATCACATTTATTCATTAACTGAATTTCCAATAAGCTTTTCTAACTCTCTTATAAACAGAGTCCAGTAACAACCCATTGTCAACTCAATCCTGTCACTGGACTCATCATGCTTTTCCTGGCCTGAGGAAATATGAACCCTGTGGATGTTGAGGTCGCCGTCCTCGAGGAGACCAGTCCAGTCAGATAAAAATCTCAGTTGTTTTGTTTTTACAATAGAACATAGAAAACATGAAGTCTGAAAATTTCATGGAAAATATTAGCTCAGCCTTTGATTTTATGGCAGCATCATGTCATAAAAAGGTCGGAAAGAGGGCAAGAAAGGGCTGAAAAAGGAAGCAACGCTTAAAAACAAACAGGTGCAGGAACTTGTTGCAGCTAACTGGCAACAGGCCAGTGACATGACTGAGTATAAAAAGAGCACATAAGAGAGGCAATTCTATCATGGAAATCAATTCATGGACTCTTAACGTTTCTGTCTATGAACACAGTTCACTGTGCAATCCACAAATATCAAGCAAAGAAGAAACAATAGCAAGAGCCAAAAGTTCCCCTGTCTTCTTTAGCAAAGTAGAAAACGGTTCTGTTTCACACACTCTGTTTTGTTGGACCGCCTTTAGCTTTGACTCTGGCACACATTTGGTGTAGCATTGTTTCAATATGCTTCTGCGATGTCGCAAGACTCCATCCAATGTTGTATTCATTTTTTTTTTTTTTTACCAAGATCATGATGGGAGAGTCCGACCTCCATCACAACCCAAAGATTTCCAGTGGGGTTCAGGTCTGGACTCTGTGTTGGCCAATCCATGTGTGAAAATGATGTCTCGTGCTCCCTGAACCACTCTTTCTCAATCTGAACCTGATGAATCCTGGTATTGTCGTCTTGGAATATGGCTGTGCCATCAGGGAAGAAAAAAATCCATTGATGGAATAACCTGCTCATTCAGTATATTCAGTTAGTCAGCTGACCTCATTCCTTGATGTCATAATGTTGCAGAACCTAGACCTGAACCCAGACCTGATCAATTGTAGCAACCCCAGATCTTAGACTACCCCCACAGGCTTGTACAGTAGGCACTAGGTATGATGGCTGCATCACTTCATCTGCCTCTCTTCTTACCCTGATGCTCCCATCGCTCTGAAACAGCATAAATCTGGACTCATCAGACCACATGACCTTCTTCCATTGCTCCAGAGTTCACTCTTTATGCTTCCTAGCAAACTGAAGCCTTTTTCTCCAGTTAGCCTCAATAGTTGCGTTTCCATTACCCCTAGAATTGCTCAAAACCGAAATATCGCAATGAAAATCTGGCAATGGAAACACCTACTGTACATTTCGAAAAAAAAAGTCAAATATTATGTCAGGAAACTTTCTATTTATGTTGAATTCAGGTTCAATGTTTTCTTAACATATCGCAAAAAAGTTTTTACGCTCCCAGGAGGTGGTTTTTCAGACGTATCGATATAGAAGTATTTCGCAAAAGTGTAATGGAAA
>JBBBVU010000019.1:2641554-2653184 GCA_037177055.1 Atherinosoma microstoma
GCTCCTCACATGTGGAACAAACTCCCAGAAAACTGCAGGTCTGCTGAGACTCTCAGCAGTTTTAAATCAGGGTTAAATCAGGCCTTTTTAACAAAACAACTGATGATTATTTTTTATTTCTTGCATTTCATCCTATCTTCTTTGAGGGTCTCTTTTTTTCCATCCATCCATCTATTTTCTGTACCGCTTAATCCAATTCAGGGTCGCAGGGGGGCTGGAGCCTATCCCAGCAAGAATCATGCGAAAGGCAGGGTACACCCTGGACAGGTCACCAGTCCATCGCAGCTTTGAATTGTCTTGTACATGAAATGTGCTATACAAATAAACTTGCCTTGTCTCTCCTTGACTAAATATACAATATGTACTGTAGACATAAAGCACACCACAAACTTCATGCATAGGTTTGAAACCAGTGTTAGACGGCACGAAAAAGATAGTTTTTATTTGTTTAAGCAACAAAAAATAAATTTTCTGTTATGAGATTATTTCCATATTTTCCATAATCATCATTGAATGCCATCAGAGAAATTTGGATTATTTTCAAACTAATGTCAAAACTAACTCTTTTTCCCATTTCTTCTTGTACTTTTGGTTTTATTTGCTTTAAGTTCCTTTTTTTCATTATGATAATTTTATTATTTTTTTAGATGTAACTTTACTTTTGAGACTCTTTATTGGTAAAATTTTGCCATAAAAAGAATAGCTTGCTCTGGTTATGAATATATGAGCTGGATAAATCAAACTGCCATCTCATTGTAATGAATATTAAATGGAGCATCACAGGTTAATTTGTCATCGTTTTCGACTCTAATGTTTCTCTATTTCTGTTCCCTACTGCAGCTTGTATTGATCTTGTATTTATCAGAAAGGCTCTAAAAGCTCTCTGTAAACAGGGATCAATACTAACATGTTTCCTTCACACAATAGCCTTCAGCTGTGCTATTTGACTACTTCCACATCTAGGATGATATAAGCTTCTGACAGTGTAGACACTATTTTTAATGTATTGCCGTGAATTAATGGGGCTGAAAAGTATTAATAGAGCAGGTAATGATTTCCCCTTTGGCTCAGGAGATAAATAATTTCACTTTTGCCTTTGATTATTTTGGAATTGAAAAAATAACAGCACTCAGTTTTTGTGCATGGAGTCAGCATTTGATACCATCTTCTACCTCCTCTTCTTGCAAAGCGCCCATTGATCGCCGTCCAAAGAGACCACATCAAGCCATAAAAGCCTTTCAGGACAGTCGCCAAGATGCACATAGTTTAAAGTGGCTGCCATGCACGATGCTGTTAAAGGCCAGGGTTTGTCTAGCTACATGTCTACAAAAGCAATAAGCAAACCTGAGACAGGGACGAGACACAAATGCATCATGGGAGGGTCTTGTATCAACTGCTCCTGGGATTAGAGCCATCGCAGAAGAAATAGAGCAGAAAATGCTCCAGGATCTTTGTTTTGTGAGGTTTCTTCTCAGCAGGCATTCCCTTAGATGCAAATCAGGACACATTTTTAACTGAAGCCAAACATATTCAAAGGCAGCAGGCACGCATTTTCATATAAATATTTATTGCAGAGGAGGTATCTTTTATGTACATGCTATCACAATATAACACAATATAAATCTACCAAATATTCCCATATATTGATGCTATAAGCTTGTCATAGAGCAATAGTCATAACAAGCACAGAATACAGTGGGTTAGGGACAGTATCACTCACTATACAACTTGTAACAGTCCATAAAAGATCACTTTTTTTTCTTTTTTGTTCTATCAAGGGCAGTGAAACATCGGTCCTACTAATTTCTTGAATTCATGCAGAAGCCACAAGAGCAAGATTTACGACGTTACAGCATTGAATAGTAGTAGTAGCATTAGTAGTAGTTGTATTTGCCATTGCGTGACTTGGTTCAGTCACCAGAGTAAGAAGTCAGGTTTAAATGAAAGCAGCTAGCCAACAGAAACGCACCATGGTTAAAGACGCGATCGGTGGACAAAAAGCTACAAGACACGGCATCGTCTATGTCGAGGTGGCACAAGGACAATGGTCTGGATTTGCACGCCCGAACTAGGGTTTAAACTTGCACCGGTTCATTGATGCTGAGGATAAATTACAGTGATAATCTCCAGAGAAACTGTCAGTAACAGACACCGGTTATGTATTACACAGTTTATACAAAGACAGCTATGGACTGACTGAACTGAGGAATCCTACAGCAAGCACACGATCTGAAAATATGCACATTTAAAAAATGATTTGAAGAATGGGACATAATCTTTAGTTTAATGTCGGGGTATTGCACTTATTTCTTTAATTTTCTAGAATATATATTCATATCTGGAAATGTTAAAATCAACAAATGAATTGAAATATCTTCTATCGTCATTTAAAACGGCATTAAATATTGCTTGTTTCAGTTCCTCTTTTTCCTTTTAGATTTGACCTAAATCATAGAGCTTGTCTGGACTCCACATAAAAAACGTTTAAAAAATAATCACCATGAAAAAAACACATTTCCTTATTTATAACCGTCCTGCATGGACAACAAAGAGCCAGCATGTTATTCATCACCCAGGGCAGTAAATCTGCGGCGGTGACTCTAAAGATCAGTTTTATAATAGAAGCAGTTTTCTGAAATGTCACTGTTGTTGCCCTGCAGAGGTCAGGATTCCCTGTGTGAGAGCATCTTCCAGATAATAAATGACACCTGGCATCTACTTCATAAATATCATATAGATCCATCAAAGCTTTACAATCAATCTGTGCATGGTGACAGATCTTCTCTATGCTGAAGGGGCTCATAAAGCAGAGGTGGCGGCAAACAATCAATGTCTAACATATCAGCTGCAGAGCTGTCATTTCTCAAAACATATGTTTATGGAGTGTACGTTTATGACAGTATTATTTTATAAATATTAGTTACTGGATTATTTTCAGTCATGCCAAAGAAATTTAGCAATTGAGAAACTGTTTAACCAAACAAGTAGCAAATCTCATGCTGGTTTTAATCACATTTTGACACCTACAGAGCTCCAATATTTTTTCTTTTAGAATTCAAAAGCAATTACAAATAGTTACAATCAGTGACAACATTCAGTAATTCTCACACGATATAAAGCACTGCAGATGTTATACTTACTGCAAATATTGGTCACAGTAGGTGTTTAATGACTATATTTAAACTGGTCTTCTTTCTCACCCTAATTTCATGATGAATATGTAGACATTTTGATACAACACATGGAACAACTTAAACCTTCAAAAGGTTTAGTCAGATAATTAATTGATAACCACAATGCTATTCCCAATTCCGATTTGATTATCTTGATTGATGTAATTGATTCCAACCAAGTCTGAATCAGACTGGAAAAGGCCTTTGACACAGTCATAAGGTGATTGCAAAATAGCATTTAAGACTATTTAATGGTCAAATATCAAACAACAGATCTGCTTAATATAAATTTGGGTTTCATGTTTGAATTTATGACTACTGTTCCCTTAAGTTTTATCTCACAGTAAATGCCAAGATCTGCAAAAAAGGGTGTTAACCATATAGTTTCCCTCAGTTGGAGAAAATTTTGTACAGTCAAGACTTTTTGGTTGATATTACAGCGATACTACATAAGTTTCTGACCTTCAAATTCAGTACTTCTGACTTGTTTTGATGACTGACATTCATTTTGCACATTCCTTGAGTCGTCATTGCCCTGCTGCGTCCCAAGGTTGAGAAACGTTCTTCACAACTTTTTTCCAGCCCAGGGCATCAAGAGACCGTTGTATTTTGCTTTACTGCACTCCGTCACACGCTAGCAAGTGGATATCAACACACTGGCAGTTTTGAACACGCTCCACGACTGATTCAGCAACAAAATGCAAGAGGAAATTATCAGAAGAAGCAAAGAAAAGAAAAAAAGAGACTGACACGGGACTGACTTTTACTGGCTGCAGAGAGCTCAGAGATGAGACAGGATGCAAGGCGGATGCTGAATTAGGCCTTCTTAGGGGGCACCAAAGTGAAAAAAACTCTGCCAAAGTTCATTAGAGTTGCTTTAAGACATGCATTTCTTTGCCATCTTTCAAATTTTGTTCTGACCAGTTGATCTGGAGCCCAAAGGTGTTGATTTGATATACGTACAAGCTGTTTGATTTTGCAAACTTAATGGATTTTCAATAACATTGTCTGACTTCCTTCCCAGTTTATCAGGTCAGTGCCTAAACAGCCATGTTGCTGCCGGACTTAAAAACATTAGAGTATAACAACTCTAACGATGTCTCAGCTGTTTAAAGAAGTTGTGTGGTGTTTCTCAGTCACAACAGTTGTTCAGTTGACCTGCATACTGTACCTTCTGACCTGCTAATAAACAGTTTCTCATATTCTGATAATATCTGGGCAAGGCTGGCTCGCATGATTACAATCAGTCGAACTTTGATAGACTAACCATCCAAATGAGCCTTTGAATTTGAATTTTAACATTCTCTATTAGTAGAGCTTGCAATTTATGGAGTCATGCCATGTTGGCCACAACTGTAAAACAAAACTCAAGTTGTTATTAAGCAGATTTGTTGTTTTACTCCTTTTTAGGTTGACTTGTTTTTATTCAGGCAGTGAGAGTGAAAAGTGGAAGGCAGGATTTGATCGTATGACTTTTCTTTTAATATATGATAATGTGTCTACAGACACACATTTGGTGCAGCACAAATATCCATGCTGGTTTCATAAATAAAGCTGGTGCAAATGACTTCTCTTTATATTTTTCCATCCCTACTTTTTACATAGTTAAACATACGAGCCATTCAGACACATTTGTGCTAAATCTGCTCTCCGTATCCTCTTTGCGACCCATTAGCTTTTAGGATCAAGAAAGCAGGAGCACAAATGTATTCAGAATTTGATAACAAGTCAACTGAAACGACAACATAAATCTGTCAACGCATCAACTGCTTCAGCTGACAAACAGGTAGGGTCCAGCTACTTGGCACCTGGCTGTGCATGCTGTTTATATGATTCACTGTCACAAAATGCTGAAGAAGAAGCCACTCGCTTCCCTTCAGACTGATACAAGACAATGTTAGTAAGTTAGGCACATACAGTACATCTCTTCAGACTTGGAAGCATTTGAATCTGTAGAGAACTACAATTAAATAGATATAAAAACAAAACCAAAACACAAATGTTTGAGTTTATTTGCTGTGTGTTATTCTGTTTGTGGTTGAAAATAAGAGGCCAAACTGTAGATGAAGGGGGCAAAAAAGTGTCCTCTGCTCTTAATTGATGGAGTTTACTAAAGTGCCGTAGACTGGTTTTATTTTTATTTTTGCTAAAGATTTGCCCTAAGACTGACATACTGTACCTATTTGCAGATATTCCCTTATTCTTTGGCTTTCACTTTTGCTTTTCTCACTTCAACCTTAGTTTCATACTTTTTATTCATAGACAATAATCTTCTCTACATCTCTACTGTCATATCATATCCTTTTCCAATAATGCACGAGACAAAACAAAACCTAAGAAATGCTGACATGATTAAAGCAGATGCCCAACACTTCTTAAGAAACATAAAGGCTGAATCAAAGGTTGCATAATTGGTCTGCAATTTATGTTCAGGATTTTCCTGCAATATTCTGGAATGCTCATGTTGACTTTGATCAGTTTTTTTGTACATTTTACTTATTTTTAGAATATGTAAAACTGGAACAAAACCTCGGAAAGGAAGGCAACTTGTGAAACTTGATCGACTTTGCTTCCAAGTCACCATACAAATATTAAAAGGTAATATTTAACGAATTCCAAGTGAAAAAAAAAAATACACCGATAAATATAGTTTCAGTGGTCTATTAAAGTTGAGTGTCATGCCTTTTTGCTCGATGTGTTGTCGTCAAAGTCCCAGGGGCAAACATCTGCTCTTTTAGCAGCACTTGCAGCTCCACCTTTAGAGCTTGGATTGCTCACTGCAGGAGCACTTTTGTCTGTACCTTTTTTATCTGATGCATCCTCAAAATCCCACGGACAAACGTCAGCCTGCTTTGCTTTGGCCGCTCCAACATTTGCGCTTTTCCTCTTTTCTATGAGCGTCACCTCCTGAGGACTCTCCGCATCCCACGGGCAGACCTCAGCCATTTTCTGTTGGCTCATGTGTTTCTCTGGAGATTTATTTTTGTCCTTTGCCTTTGTTCTACTTTTCTCCTCATCTGTGTCTTTTGATTTCTCTTTTTCAACTGTCCTTGTGGATAGCGTGCCTTTCTTTTTTGAAGGGGATTCCACAGTTTTGGGTGCTTGTACAGGGCTAGGTGAAACTGTAGGGCTTTCGTAGTCCCAGGGACATATATCAGCTTTTACAGTTGGTGGCTCGAGGGATGCTCCCACTTTGGCTGCATCTGACATGGCACTTCTCCCTCTTCCATCCACTGGAGAGGTACTCTTTTTCTGTTTTGTCATATCTGGAGATCGAGCTAACTCTGTTGTCTTTTGCGGCTCTTCGAAGTCCCATGGACAAACCTCTGCCCGTTGTGTTTTGGAGCTTTCCAATGCAGAATGAGACTGCTTAGACTTAGACAGACTGGATGTAAGTTGCTTTGACCCATCAGCTGGACTAGCTTGGCGGTCACCTCCATCCTCCCATGGACATATCTCAGCACGAATGGTTGATGACCTCTGAGCCTCCTTAGAGTGCCTCCCACTCGACGGAGACTGATCAGAAGCTTTCTGCTTTTGAGATTTGCTTCCTTTGGTGCTACCTCCATGGATTGTTGTGGTTTCCTTTGGTGCTATTGATACATGCTTTTGGACCTTGTTCTCGGATGGAGTTGGGAGGTCTTCCACCTCCCAAGGACACACTTCTGAAAGATCATAGAGGTCCTTTCCTGTGGCTGGATCAGAACAGATTGTAGGGTGGCTGCCACTTACTGGCTGTTTCATGATTGTACCTTTTACAGTACTTGGTTTGTACTCAACAGACTGGCTGATAATCAACTTGGGCTGGCACTCACTTTCTGGCTCTGCGTTTGCCTTTGTGTCTTTGCTCTTTGGCTGACTCTTTTTATTGCTGTCCTCTGCGCTCTGGGTTTTTCCAGTCAAGCCCAAAGTCTTCTCTTTGGCACTGGCGATGACACTGAGGGACTTCTGCAGCATTGAGGCTCTAGGATGAATTGGTTTTTTGTCAGCAGTGAGGTTATGAGCACTGGCTGACTTGCAGACTAAAGGAACCGACTCAGTCGACTCACTGGTAGCATTTACATTCTCAGTGGACTTCTTCTTGACCAGTTTTTTGCCCATGAGTGTATCTAGGAGGGACCCTTCAGTATTAGCCACCTCCATCTTTTCTGCCACCGAGCTGTTGGAGTCTTCAATCTGGTCACGGACATGGTCGTAGCTGCTATGGGACTTTTTCAATGAGAAAACCTTGTTCTTCAGTGTCTCCTCTTTTGCTGGTTTCAATGGGTGAGTTGTTTCTATGGGGTTCTTCTTCAACATGCAGATGCTGTTACGATTGCTGCCGTGTTCTCCCATCTCTTTGTCTTCTCGGCTGCACTGCCGATGGACTGATTCGGGAATTTCTGTGATCCGCCTCATTAGTGAGCGACCCAGGCCTTTCTTAGAGCTCCGCTTTTTCTGCAGATGGGGGTTGTTTGCTAGCATCTTCTTCCTCTTGTAAATCTCCAGCTGAGAGTACAACTTCTTCAGCTCCTCCTAAAAATGTATAAAAATACAGATGCAAAATGATGAGTCTTGTTAAGCTGCCTTAAACGAGAATTTGAAAACTGCTACAAAACATCGCTACAAAAAAAGCAGACAATCTACTACATAGACCATGCAGTACAACTTCATGACATGTGACTACAAACAGTTGTTGAACAGTTGACGCACTACTGAAGTTCACATGCGTGCTGAAAATAAAAGCAAAGACAGGACAGCCTTGGACAGCATCAAATAAGGAACAGTGTGCTTTTAGTGTTAGGTCTGAAACAGCCTCTAAGCACGGGTGCTGAATTAAATCCGTCTTTATCTTCACTCGAGACGATCAATGCTTGCAAGCACCTGGATGTCGTCATAGTACCACTTCCTGTATGTAATAGGCTCAAGGTACCTAAATATTTTGGTAGAGAGACTTCTTCAGCTCTAACAGACAAACAGATATCTCTGCTCACGTTGGTACGTTTTTCCCAAAGGCTTTCGCAAGACCTTACGCCACAGCCATTAATAGAACTGAGATGGCCCATTTCGTCTGGCGTCTGCAATAAAAAACTGCCATGGCTCAGCATTTCTGTAAGATTTAAAGAATTACCAAGTTAAACAATTGGAAAGGACAAGTATATCAATACACTGCTCACCCGAATGTCCTCAGGGTCCAGACTGTGCTCGCTCCATGCTGATGTTATGCTGCTGTTGAGGTAAGACCCAGAGCGACCCATGTCCAGCTCATCCTCATAGGCTTCTGTGGCTATATCGTCTCTCATGTGGGTTCCAGCAAACAGGAACTGAGGGAAGAACACAAATTTAAATTGATCATTTAAAATGTCATTTATGAGCAATGAAGAGGGACACTATTTAAATTGGACAAAGCCAGGTCATATTGCTCTATGATCAGTGTTGGGAGTAACAGCGTTTAAATATGATGGTGTTACTAACAATGTTATTTTTTCAGTAACAGAGTAATGTAACCAATTACTTATCCCATTATTGCAACGCTGACACCGTTACCAAGAATGTTAGGTGGTGTGTTATTACGATTTGGTTAAAAATCAGACTTTCTGGCAGCCACACCTCCAAGAAGAGGGGTCAGTAATGAGGACACTGTTTCAAATGCGATGATGATTGCCTGGGTGGGCGAATGCCCTGAATGCTCATGCTGTTTCACTGCACGCCATAAACACAAGACTGTCAGCAATAATGTCGACGAGTCAGGGAAATTCAAAGGTAACATTTTCAATCTGGAAGTACCGACACTACTTCTCGCTGACTGAAGTTAAAGGCAAGAATGTTTATGTTACATGCAAGTTATGCCAAGAAAAAAAAAACTTTATCCGCGTCTACTTTGATCAACTCGCATCTTATGAAGCACCTCACATCAACACATGCTAACACAACACTTGTTGCTGCTGCTAACCCAACCCCAAGTCTAGATGCAGCTAGCGTGAGCTCCAGCGAAGGAGATGGAGCCTCTTTGTTAAAAAAACGCAAAGCTTGATTTTTTCGGGGCGCATATGAATGTAAAGTGTGTGAACATGACTTATTTTCAATATTTAATAGTCTATGACTACAGTTCCCAATGGGGTTGACAGTTAGAAAACAAGGAAAGAGCCTTTTTTTTTAAACTTAGTCTGCCTTAGAAATGTGAACTCTTTGGCTCTTATCTAACAAAATGGAAGCTTAATTGAAGAGTCGTTCTTAATGGCAAATGAAAAAACAAACAAACTATGTTTTGAGCGATCTGATCACAAGTGAATATCCTAATTCAGAACTCCATACATTGCATTGCATGAATACATCATAAATACATTATTTCTGTCAGCAAAGATAAAACTCCAGAATACCATACCCATCTCGCAAACAGCTTCTACTTGTCCTAATTGTAAACCAGATCCAGCTGAAACTTACTTTTCCAGCATCTTGCTTTGTTTTTAAAAAGGAGACTTTGGAGTTACTCACTTTGGAAGGTTATATTTTTACTTGCACAACTAGTCAGTTGCTTTGTGCAACCTGAACCACTGAAAACAGCTGGGTAAACAACCTGTTTTCCCAGCTGTGTTGCAGTATTTTCCTCATAGGAGGTACAGTTAGTTGAGTAAATGCTCCCTTAGTGTAGCCCAGGACATGTTTGCATTTACACTGCTAACAGTACGGACTCACATGTGATCCAAACCACTTTTGATTGCAATGAGATAGGCTGGATCTCAGCCTGCAGCTCAATGTGTCCTCCAGTTTTCCACTTGTGATCACAAAAGCTGCATATTACACCCAGATAAGGAAAAAACTTGAGTGTTTATAATAAATGGATAATGCCACCAAGTATGAAATGTAAATGTGCTGGCTGGCTGCAAAAAAAAAAGAAAAAAAAAAAACTCTGACTACAGTAGAATCTCCTTTAAAAAGCCATTATGGGGGCATTAGTAAAATTTCCTTTATATTTAGAAGAATATAAGGCCTTAAAGTGCAACTTGCAGGTTAAATATTCCGCAATAAACTGTTTTAAACTGTTTTTAACATGTTTGAGGAACACAGTGGCATAAATAAAAGATTTTGAAAATGTTTTTATACAAATCACACCGAATCTAGTTTGTCTGAATTTACTGCTTCCAAAAAACAACGCTCTTTGTACCACATGACGCGTGACGTCGCAGCAGGTAAACACCGAAGAGCCAGCAGCTAACTGCATCAGTTTATCTCGGACGTCGGCTGTTTTTATCGAGGTTTTGTCACGGTGATCACTTGTGTTTGTGCAGGATGTACAAATTCAAATCTCTCTGGACATCGTATCCACACGTCCCGACTCAGGAAGAGTCCAACTTTTCGCTCCTGGGGGAGATTTGTCCAGGCGAAGCGCAAGGACTTCACTGCAAAGTCCGTTCACTCCACTCTGTCATCTGCAGTGTCTACTTTAGGGAAAAGACTGTGTGGCAAGTGGCTTAACAGCTTTTTTGATGTTACGGGGAAGCTGCAGACAGCCCATCAAACCGTGAAGCCAACAGGGTAGGTTTGTTTTTTCTCTGAATTAGCAACAATGATTACGTACATGCAAATGTGTAGATGGTAAAAAAAAAAAAAGTTTCCTGACATTCTGCATCGGAAAATGTGGAAGTATTCTGTGTTCTACAACATATGGGACCTTATCTTTAAGAAGTGCCGTGAAACCCAAACAGGGAACTGTTCACACGTTTGAACGGAGACTTTAGCGGAGCTACGTTTTGTTGCTGCATCATCTGATGATGAGATTTTACATCGGACGCTCACGTGTGTGACTTCTTAAGGATTAAACAACTCGGACCCGTGCATTACACGGTTTGGATGCACGACGCGGAGTCTAGCACCACACGACGCGCAGTTGATTAAAACCGTGTAATGCAGAGGTCCGCGTTGTTTAATCTGCTTGGTCCCACACAGTAAACATTTTATATTTATAAATCACAAAACGTGTTAAATATGCTGAGGTATGCAGAACTATTTTATGCTGGCCTCGATGTAATTTTCTGGTAAATAACCGTTCTATGCTACAGCGCATTTCCTCATTCACCTGTCAAAAGCCAGTTGATCTGGACCGGTTGAGTACGTGTTGCTATGGTGACGCCGGTAATGAAGTGATATAACAGTGATTTAACTTGCCGAACTACGTGTGCATATGTACAAAAATAATGCACGCCAGTTGGCATTACAATTCTCCATGATCATGGTATAAATAGTGTTTCATCTCAGTCCCTCCGAACACGGAAGCGTCACGCCGCGGCTTCGTAGCTGAGCCACAGTTTGTCACTGGATGCCCCGGTGCTGCAGAAGCAGAAGTGACTGATGTGTTTTGACTTTAACTTCTAAATAATCGGTTTAACCTCATAATAAATGTTGTTTGTCGTAACAGTATGAATAGCGTTTCCCTTCATAAACACTGCTAGACGTTCCTCTGCAGACACGCCTTTCATC
>JBBBVU010000019.1:2653284-2665286 GCA_037177055.1 Atherinosoma microstoma
CCCACATGCACGCCCCTGAGGATTCAAACCCGAATCCCTCTCATTGAGCATGCAGAAACAGTACTATAGAGGCAACTACAGTGAAAAGAGATCGGTTCATCCTACACATCAGGCAATTGTAAGAGGATGTTGGGGAAGAGAAAATAATAGTATTTAGCATCTAAACTTGCGCAATGCACCTTTAAGGATATACATGCTTTTGAGGCATGACTGGCTTGAGTGATATGTCCAGGAGTCTATTGGGGCAACCAATAGTTAGAAGAAACCCAATATGTTTGAGTGGATTGCCTCCCTGTTTCGTAAGTAGTATTTAATTGTTTGCAATCTCTGTAATGATTCTACTATCTTATGTTTTAATTTTAGTAGAGATAGACCGTCTCACACACTCTTCCGAGCAGCAACTAACACTCTGAATAGGTTACAAAAATCAGGTGTACAACCATCTAAAACAACACCAAAGCCTCCCAGGTATTATAAATGGATTTCATGAACTCAGCATAAGGTTTCAAAAATACTAGATTCACACCCAGGTTGCATCAAATTTTCATTTACAGCACAAATAAAACAAATTTAACACAAATTGTTTACTGCACCTTTGGGATGAGTAGTAGGCCCAATGCCACTGTTACAGTTAGGTGGGTATGAGTGAAGAACAGCAGCAGCATCCAGTCTGGATGGAGCTCAGGAGCAAGGGTGAACCTGTGAGAGCGTGAAAGTAAAACAAAGAGTAGATCGAAAAAGGAAATGTGATGAAAAACCGAATCTACAGAAAAAACACATCAGGATGTTTAACATATGTGCATGAAACATGTTGCAAACTGTACATAGCACTGCTTGTTACATTCTGGTCTATATGATTTTTTAAAGTCTTGCTAGTAGAGTGTCCAACACATACACAAAGTATTTAAATGTTTATCACCTTCAAATACTGCAACTTATGTCAAAAACGGGTTTTTATGGATAAAAGACTTGTTTTGGACCCAACTATTTTACTGGACTACTTTTACTGGATCCTTGCAGATGTAACAGTATCATCTGCTACTGGATTACAGTAGGCTCTAGCTCCAAATATAAATTGCATTGGTGACTGGTCTGAACTAAGTGTTAACTGAATATGGTATGCATCATTCACATCTCAAGAATCTTAGCTTTTATGTGTAGGCACTGGAAAGGGACACTGAATAAAATACATATTCATTTGTCATGTTGCGCCCACGGGACGTCTGGTGCCAACGATTTAAGCATCTAAACACATCTTTGACTTTCAAAACAGTTCCTTCAGTAAAGTTCAACAGAATTATGTTGTGACATTCATACACGTTGCTCTGTTTGCTCCTTACAGAGAGACCTACATCCAGATAAGACTGCCTAGTCATTAATTCCAGTGCTTCATATAACGTTCCACTTGGATGATCCTTTTGTTAGCAAGAACACAATATTTTCCTCATTCTTCGAACAGGAATCACAACAAAGGGGAGTGACCTTGATCTGGCCACAAGATTTGATCTATTTATACATCAGACAGCAATAAGCCGGGCAGGCCGGGATGCAGCAGTTGGTGGAAAATGAGATAATTAGTGGCAGAAGCTACGCTGGTGTGAGGAGCAACTCCAGCCTTTTATTTAAAATGAACTAACAGGCTTTTAGCACAAAGCGCACTGAGGATAGGAAGGCATGTCCTGTCAGAAACTAATTCAACCACCGGAGAGCCGCTATGCAAGTTAATGTCATATAGTGAGCTCATTACGTTGTTGAAATCGGCAAATAGCTAATTAACGAACAGTTACTGTGGTAATAGCTTAGAGGCATGAATGAAGGAAATGGCCCAGCTTAGGAAATGTCCCAAAGCTTTGAAGTCATCCCTCCTACATGTTTTGTGAGAAGTTTCTGAGCAGATGAAGATTTAATAACCTTGGCAAGCTGTCTCCTTTCAGTCTGCAGCATCTTGCTGAAACAACATCAGTCACACAAACACTCCCAGCTATCTCATCCCCTTCATTTTATCTCTGCATCCCATTCACACCTGCATCTGACTAAAACCTGATGACTATCACAAACCAACACGGAAGCCTGAGCTTTAACTGGCCACAGTGGGATCAAGAAGCCGATGCTGCGAGTAACACAATTGGATGTCTCTAACAAGCCGCAGTGTACACTGTGGCCCCAGGTGGCAGCCAGTCAGAATCAGTTCGCCACACCAGGCAACTGTCCAATTTATTAGAGGTCTCGTCTGGTTATTTTCTGCAAAGAAAAGCCTCAAAACAAGGCTTAAGAGGCCCATTAAAAAGTTGGCTCAGTATCACATGGAGGCAAATGTTCAAAAACCATCAAAACAGCGAAAACTCCCATTTCTTAAAAAAACTATTGATGGTAAACAATTTATTAGGAATCTGTCCAAATTCATAACAAGAATATAGCTGCCAATAATTCCAGCTATTTATGAAAAAAACATCAATCATTCTGACATGGATCATTAGTAAATAATGTGATGGAGCTGAACTCTCAATTAGGGGCGAGGAATGGTTGTGGTGGTGTCAGCTAAAACGTCTCATTTATTAACTGTATGGTGCAGCAATTTGACATGCAGACTGGAGGGACAGGGCCGATTTCACAACAATAAGAAATGACTCCCAGATGAGCAGAGGGGTTGAGCTTCATGCTGTAGTCTGCATGTAAAGGAAATGAGGCAATCTACATGAGGTCGATGAAAGCAATCACAAATGATGATAGTATTTATGAAGCATGTGGGACCTTTCATGAATGTAACTGACAAAATCTGCATGCTTAACTTGATGAATTTCTCTATCTCTTGGAGCACTGAATGGATGGGGGTGCACTTTTCAGTTGGGTCAACGGTTCAGGTCAAACCAAAACAGGCGTTTAGCTTTGTTTGATTCAACAAAACACTGCTTTGACACTTAATTGGCAAACATTCAACCCTTTTAAGGCTGACTTAAGATATAATGGATAATAAATTCAAATTCTTTTATTTAATCTCAAGTCATTTTTGGGCCCTTTAACAAAATGTAATAAAATAATAAAAATAATTTGCATATAGTTACAGTTTATTGCCGGTTGAACTGTTGTAATGCAGAAGGTATCCACCAGGGGGCAGAAGGCCATTTTCAGATAGGGTTTTGGCAAAAGTTTTTATCATAAAATAATGCAAAAGGTCCTAGAAACTGTATCAAACATGATACATACGGCATGAAACGGTTCAAGTAAAATTAACCAAAAATATAGTCAGCAAAATTTGTGTTACCTGATCACATAGAAGATAGCCGTCAGAACAAGCTCATTGTGAACGGCGATGGCCATGTAGCGGGGCTCGTGGAAGGCCGATGGCACTGTTCTCACAGCGTAACAAAGGTACACCGCCCACAGCAGGAAGAGGAACTCAGCTATAAAGGGAGAAAAGTGGTCAACTTTACCTAAGAAGTCATTTTAATTCAGCACATAAGCCAACAAAAACACACCCAAAAGAACTCCAATCAACAAGCCACTTTCACAGTTCAACACACTCATGCCACAAAAAGATGTGCAACTCAGATATATGGGAACATACCCAGCTCAATAAACTCATATGTAACAGCTGTGGTTGTATTCTCATGACAATTAAAGGAATCCCAGTACACCACCATGGCAGCATTGGCATAATGTTTCCAAGGTATCCAGCTCGATAGCAGTAAACAACCTGGTGTCACCTGCTAAAACTAAATCATATGCTCCTCTCAACAGCAGCAACAGTCAGTGCACTGATATCTATTTAGCTCTTTCTGTTATTGGAGTACTGTGCAAAAGCCTTGAAACACCCTCAATTCTTTATATTTTGCTTCCAAGGAACCAGACTTTCTTAGTATCATTTAAAGTTGTCTTAAGCAGCAGCTTCCCAGTCTTTTTGAAGTTTTTTGCTTGAAGGGTTCATAAGACACTTAATACTGACCAAGAAATCATTCAAGTATAAAAGAAGGACATAAGTCAATGGATGAACTTGGCAAAAAAACTAAAAAAAAAACTGTTTTAAAAACTGGACCTTTAGGCACTTTGTTTCTAGCAGCCTGTCACAAACACACATCATTTGTTCCTATTTATTCAGATGCATTCATGAAAAATGCCAAAGATTACACAGTTTGACAGGCATAACAGTATTTTTGGATCAACAAAGTCATTACTAAAGAGTCTTTGGCCTCAAACTTGGCATATCTCAGCGTGCTGTGCAATGTTTCCTTAATAATTTTTGAGGAAACTGGACAAATGAAAGACATAAGAAGCATCAGACCTAAAGAAAAAAAATGTTTTAGCAGATGAACAGTATCTAAAAGTGGTGTTCTTAAGAAATAGGAAAAAATCCGGCAAAGATCTGACACAGAATCTGAGATAGGCATCTGAACCTTCAGATAATTCCTCTACTGTTGACTGAGGCCTCATTAGAAATGGTCTCTATGGAAGATTGGCTGTCAAGAAGCCAATCTTAAAGAAGGAAAACATGGAGAAAAGGCTGAATTTCATCACTGCATCATTTCATTCCACTTTTTCCACATCAGTTCTTCTAAGTCCCTCGTTAACAAGCTTGATTTGAGCCTTTAAATTTTCTTTTTGCAGCTTGATTTCATTCCATGAATTGTTCGGCTATTCAGTGTCCTGTTGTATGTGCAAGTTCACATACACATGATGAATAAATGCCATTCTGAGGATCTCATGGTACCATGTCATTTATTTGACAAGGTTTTAGCTTGTTAAACTGTGAACTGATTTGGTTTAGATATTTAATACAAATTAAGTGTGATCACCTGAGTGACATCAATCAAACCAGGGCTATTCAATTCGATCCCACGAGGTTTTTAATGTTTCCCTGCTCCAACATGGCTGACTCATATTAATGAGTCATTCTGCAGAACTTTGTAGGCTGTTAGACCGAACCGAATAGCCCTGAATTAGACACAGACTACTTTGTTAGACCTATTTTTAGGTATCCTGTTAAAATATAAAGAATGAGTACTGACTCAGGACTTTTTTTGGGGGAGCTTACTTCATTTATAGGATTGTTTTTAGGTGAAAAAGAAAATAACGCATAGAGGACTGAATTAGAGCTCTGACCATGAGCCATGAGCAGGTGTGTTTTTCTAAAACTAAAAGATTTATTGCATCGCTGTCTGTGCAAATTATGCCCTGTATTCAGAGCTGACTCGCACATACTATTTTTACCATCTAATAAACTGAATGAAAATACAGTACCCCAGCATGGGGGCTCTGCAAGGGGTCCATCTGTTTGCTCTGAACTCAAAAAGTACTTCTTTGCTCTCACAGAGTCTGAGCCAGCAGGCAGAATGCCAAGAGCAGGTTTGCTCCACGCTAGATGCCGTTCCCCTCTGAGCATCTTTGATTTCTCTTCTGCCTTCCTCCGCTGCTGCCTGCCCTTTCTCCTCCATGCAAGAAAGCATCCAAAAAAAGTTGCACCGGTGCAGAGGATTAATGTCTTCTTCTGGGAAAGATGTGTGCTCTGCCAAATGTACATGGATGGAAACCGTCCCACTCATCCAGACTTACCTCATCACTCACTCTTACCTCGTCTCTCTCTACTCCCAACGCTATGATGTACGATGCCAAACAATTACCTATATATTTCATGCCAAAAATTTATCAAATACCCCATGGTTTTTATTTCTTTTGCTTTTTGTCTTTTTTTTGCAACACACACACAGAGTGAGGTGTATTTAAATCTATTATGGGCTTACCGACAGCCATCATGTAGTCCCAGCGATCCAGGAGGCACATGCTAAACTGAAGCCCGTCGGGCGTGTAGCCCACGTCGATTAGAGCCAACTTCCTGTCTGGATTCTGACAGACAGCAGATGTCCAAGCCACCAGGAACCAGCAGACGATGAGCAGGATGATGCCCAGCAGACGCAACACTCGCCAGCTGGTCATGTAGGGGATCCTCTGGGCTGTACGGGACAGGAAGACCTTCAGCACCCTGTGGAGGGAAAAGCTCACTTTTGAAAATGCAAAGCTACTGAATTAAAGAGTCTCCATGTCTTTGTCTTTCACTCTTTATTTTTCATATTTCTCAAGGATCCGTGGCATATTTTTTTATGTTTTCTGACTTATTTGCAAGTACAAATATGAACATCTGATGTATAAAAGTGCAACATTTGTCTTTATTATCACAAATATAAAAGAAAACAGAAAGACCTACAATCTTCTCCTCTGAACTCCGGTGGCTGTACAAATAATGACCAGGTGTGTTTGTAGCTCGTCTTATTCCCACAGATGGTAGGTTTGCACCAATGGACCCTCAGCAAAGCACATGCACCAATTACCAAATATTCCTCTTGCACTGAGCAGGGTTATTATTGCAGCATCACACCATCAAGATGAAAATATTATCCTGTCTCATGACAGGTTTGGAACCTGCTGTTGCATCCTGCTTCCTGCCAACACTCAGCGCTGGCTTATATGAGTTAAATCAGTGAAATCTGTCTTTGAAAGGTGTCCACTGAATTCATTTCTCTCTTCATGCACGATCGCTTGATTCTGGCTATCTGCAGGTATCCATCATATTACATATTACATGTTTCTACATCTGTTAAAGCTACTTTTTAGGGGAAATTAGAAACTAATTAAGAGACAGAATATTAGTACCGTGGTCCAAAGTTGTTACTTTAGACATATGGTGCCCTCAGCACACATGGACCACATCATTTATCTGCTTTTACCTGCAAAATCTTATGACTACATCTGTATGTTTGCCGCACAGTCATATAGGCTCAGTCTACAGATAAACAGACTTATAAACAAAGTACTTTAAACCATTTTGGTGATACCTCCTGCTACGATTCAAATTCTAACCTAAACAAGACAAATCATAAGATCTCAAATTTATGTCTTGTTATTATTAAGAACTTTGTCTTTGGCCTTCATAGATTGATGGTCCCAACAAGGCTAGATTTTGTATAAGAGACAAAAATAATCCTACTAAGATAATCCTAATATATTTATAAGAACACCACCAGCCATTCTGTTGGAGACCACAAAATAATTCAAGGTCACCAAAGACAGAAATGTCTCCATTTCATTAGTAAAAACTTCACAGAAATTAACAATTTAGGGTTTGATGTCATTTGGTCACATCAAGGCTAAAACCCATTCTACCTTTCCCTTGAGAGGCAACTAATTTCTTTAGAGATTTCCAAGATAATGAGCGAATCTATCCATCGACCAGCCATTGCTATTCTTAAGCTTTACTCTTAAAGCACATTGATGAAACGTTAACTGCACATGCTGGAAACGATGTGTTTATGGTCCAGTCACAATCAGCACCACAATGGAAAGCTACAGAAAGTTTTAGTTGTGACGACAAATAGCTGTGAAGGATGAATGTTACAGAATATATCTAATCAGAACCGGAGACTATATTAGAACTCCCCCTTAATGTCTCAGGTGGATGTTTTGAGGGGAGCTCATCTACATTTTAGAGGAGCAGAGTTCCACTTAGCTCCTGAAAAATTTGAACCATGAGTAAAACATATAAACATGTAGTGTTGGTCTACAGGTTAAAGAGGTGGACTTGGGACCGGAGGAGGACCCAGGTTCAACTCCCCACACCAGCAACAAACTGATTTAGTGCTAACATCTTTAATTAAACATTATAAAGCTGAAATAAAACCAAAGATCTCATGGAAAATGTCCACGTCTGAACTGTTTTTTTATCATGTAATTTAACAATGAGTTTTTTTCCACACTTTTTTTTTCAGCTACCAGAATATTATCTTTTTTTGTTTGTTTTTTACAGTGTAGTTCGTGTCAGACCCAGATTGCTCTTTGCTCTCACGACTTGTATGTAAATGTTTCTGTGTATGACTGTTTAGATTATTGAAGGCTTTTGCCAAGAAAGGGCAAAGGTTTCTGTCAATTTTTAACCAGTTATTAACTGGTTTACTTTAAGCGGGCCCACAAATCTTTGTCACATCAAAGCTTCCTGCAGGTATTGTACAAGCTCAAAGATTATGTAACAGACATTAAACTTGGCTTAAACACATGACCATCCACTGCTATTCTTAGGCTCTGCCCTTCATGGACATTGATGAAATGTCCACTAATGAGACCCCCATTAAAAATTGATCCGTGCAATACGTCCGCTTGCACCTCTGAGGCTTTGCTCAGCTGCATCCTTTTTATCCGTAACTCCACTTTTGGCACTTTTCCATGACAAAAACAACCGAGATACTTAAATTTAGGTTCATCGTTTTAAATACAGAACACCTTCCGTGTCTTTAGCAGCTTTTCACTGCTGGATAACACCCCTCTCTCCTCCCCTTCACTGCATCCTTTCTTTTCCTCCAACCTCACACATTCGTCTCTCAGTTTGCCCACCATCACTCTGTAAAATATGGACGTCAGCCAGGGCCAAAGTACCCAGCGTTTTCTTAATTACTTTAACTTGGCAACACTCATCTCCAAGGCAGTCCTCGATGTGTACAGTCTGGTGAGATGCAAGCAGTCTCGACACTTCAGGATGTAATTGCACTCACAGAAGTCGATGTAATCCAAACTGTTTTCTTGGGATGGATAATGACATTGGACAGATGTGTTTGTGTAGCTGTACGTGCAGTACCTGTACAACTTAAGAGTTAGTGTCCCGTAGACCGTGGCGAAGCCCAGCAGTCGAACCCAACGCAGCAGGATGCAACGGAAAACACTCGGCTGGAAATAGAGGATCCCAACCTGTGAGAGGAAAGAAGAAGCACTTGATGATAAAGGTGAAAAGTGAAAAGAAACAAAGGACATACATAGGAGAGCCACCCAGCTGTGAGAGTTTTCCATCTAAATGATAATGGGCCTTCTTTTCCTGGGAAATTTAAGTCAAAGTCACGGGTTCCACCTCATTGTGCTCTCAGTGGACGGCTCTAAAAAAGTGGAGTAATTTTATCTAAATGTTATCTTGTTGTGATTGTTCTCCTCTGGCATGTAATAAAAGCATAACAGGCTTCATGCAGTTTAGTTTACTACGTGACCTTAATGCCCATTAACGTGCTGTATCCTCATTTTCCTACGTAACCCATTTATAAAATTAGTTTACACAGTTTACATGAAATCTTTCCACTCTGTACCATCTCTTAAACATCAAAGGGAATTTATAATACAGTAAAATGAAGCACAAATGCGTGTCCTTGACCAAAGGGAATAAAAGTTTGACTATAAAGTCAACAACTTCAAGAGCATTCAACTTTTTTCCACATTATCTTTATCAGCAGATGGAGTTTGCTCAGCTGCCATGCATCAGTTAAGATGCTAAATGAGCAGCTGTTATCTTTTTTTTCTTTGAAGGTTTTAGAAGCTTTCATTGATGGTGGATAAATGGCAAGTTTTTTTTCTTCCTTCTGAATGAGATAAAGTGATCAGTTTGGTCTTAGCAGGGCTTTTTGACCTGAAATCTAAATGCTGCTGTGTGTGCAATTAAGCCTACTCCTCCATTCTGCAGGGGTAAAGTTTCCCTCCTGACCTCTCCTCCTTCATCCCTAGAAGAAAAGGAACTTCTTGGCTGAGGTGAACAGTCGATGAACATGCATGCCAACCGAACCTTCACAAACACAAAAGTCTTTGTGACAAGTTGGAGACAAAGATAATAATAGACTGTCAATGGTTTTACTTTATCAAACAGGTTAACAGACTATTTTAGAGGCAGTTATGGGTACTCTGCGGTGCATGGTGATCTTAGACATAAACATAGTCTAATATATATCCTGTATGAATATTATATATTTAAATATTACTATTTTCAGAGCACTGGGTTTTCCACTCTAAAAAATACAGTATAATCCTGTTTTATTTGTTTTTGCACATTTTCATTTCCAAAATTGTCCAGTTGCTTCTGGTATTAAACTTAGAAGTTTATTTGTTGCCTTCACTTTTTTCTGTTATTTTTCTTTTTTAGAAATTTGGTCAGATATTAAGCCTTTGAGCCCCTTGCCTAAGATTTAGGCCTTTAAAAAACAGTATTCCCATAATGAAGTGAATATACTGTATCTCTGCAACCACAAGGTTTATTTGAATACCTTTGGAGTCATGATAAAAGGAACATCGGTGATATTTGTTAAGATGTGTAAATATGATTAAGTGTTTTACTGGTGAAGAATAAATGAAGATGGCACAAAGCACAAATCAAAAAAGTTTCAGGCCTGCCTAAAACAAAAACACATTTTGGATGAATATGAATATCCCTTTGGAATGATGCAGCTGTAGCTTTAAACCTCTTTCAATTCATAGAACAATATGACACCATTATCTCTACAAAGGTCAGCTTTGATAAAGCGAAGCAGAACAAAATTAGAAAGGTTTCAATGGAGGCAGTTCAGGCGAGGTTTTCAAAACAGCCACTTTGGCTCAGTTTGGTATCATCTGTTCTAAAGTTCCCCAAAATGGGGAATTTCAGATTATAAAAGTTAAACAGCACTTATAACTGTCTGGAATGGCTGTCGTGAGTTTAAGTAGATTTTCACTGATTTCTTCCTTTCTTGTGTAGATCACATTACAAAAAGATTGTGTTTTGTACATTTTATTATCTAGCCATTCCAATGAAAGAAAATAAAAAATATTCAGATTCATTACACAACAACACATCTCAGACAATATCTAGAAAAAAACTTCTTATCAATGAGCGCATCACTCCAGTTCTAGCGACCCTTCACTGGCTTCCTGTGCACTTGTGAATTAATTAAAAAATTATTTTTTTTGTTTTTAAATCTCTTAATACCAATATCCCTTCTGTTGTCTGTTTTGTTTTTAAGAATTTGGTTTTAATTTGGTCTAGGGTTTTGATGTTTTTATATATTCTTTTTCTTATTGTTCTATTCGATTCTATTTCATCTTATTTTATTTTCATTTCATTGTACAGCACTTTGGTCAGCCACGTTGTTGTTTTTAAAGTGCTAGTATGGTATGGTATAAGCACAGAGAAAGCGACCTAAACTGCAATGTACTGCTACTCCACAGCTTTAAATATAATACCAAGGTTCAGTCAGAACTTTTATTTCCTTACAGGTATGCATGGAAACAAACCTTCATTGTGCTATTTATGCATAATAATGAAATTATACAAAAAAAATAGCAACATGTACAATGAAGTCTCACATAAAACCAACAGAAGATTAAATTTGAAGAGAGAAAAAAGGATATTTATATTCATTAATGTGGGTCTAACTCATGTTTTTTCATTGTTTAAGAATACTTATGACTGATATTACTTTTAGTGTTGCTATACTATGACTATTAGTAACATCAGTGATTGTAAAACTCATTTTAGGGAGTGTTTTTCTAAAGAAATCTGCCTGATATTCATCAAAGAGAAAATAAATGAATTACATTAGTCATAGCAGTTAAAACCACTGTGAAGTGCAGTGACATTTTATAACCATACTTGGCATTAGTCAAACAAAACATCTGAGCCTGCTAACATCATAGAAAGCTTGCCCTTGAGACTTGGGAGGAGGGCATCCACCCATGTTTGTTGCAAAGACCTACAAACACATGGAGATCCACGCTGCCAAAAAACAACAACAACAACAAAAAACACTGATGGTCTTGCAAAGACATAAAAAAGAGGCACAAAAAACACATAAAAAAAAGAAACAAACAAACATCTGAGGCAACATAATTATCTGTCTGCTGCAGATGTGCAGCGATTTCCCCTGTGGGATTGTTAATGGTAATCGGATTAGCTGAGGCATTAATACGTTCCCTCAAGCAGCCGGGAAGACGCAGGCATGTGGATATTAGCGCTCACTAGTTTGAGTCAGTCAGTTAAGGGACAGAGGGGACCCAAGGGAAGAACGGTAGCCCACATCATCGTCATCATCATCATCTGCTGGCCGACCAAACAAAAAACAAAGCACCTCTCAGTTGATTTAGCTGAGTTGTAAATGTACAGACCAGGGGCCTCATGTATAAAGCGTGCGTACGCACAAAAAATGTGCGGCGCATCATTTTAGGCACAACTCGGGATG
>JBBBVU010000019.1:2666730-2685039 GCA_037177055.1 Atherinosoma microstoma
ATCTATTGATTTTTTTCTCTACCCATCTTTATCTTTACCACTTCCCATGTATATCTCCTTCGCTCTCCATCTATACATCTAACTCTACCTATGTATAACTCCATCCATCTATATCTACTAATTCTACTAATTTATTTATACAATATAATATATACTAATTTACTTTTGCAGAATCCAAATATAACACTTTTACTCTAATCCATTTTACATATACATCTATATAAATCTAGAATTAAAGTGCTTTGGATTCTTCAAGTACACTTTAACAAAAAAAGTCAAGTATAGATGCAACACAAAATGAGTCATCACTGTTAATGTTTGCATACATAGCATACTGTTGATTTAAAATTCTTTTTTAAATGTTGAAGAAATTTTTTAAAAATTTGTACATAGAAAAAACAATGCTGTGTTTTTCAATATCGATTCAATATTGTTGATTTTTTTAAATAAAAGAAAATGTATATCCCTATCTCTTTTTCTATCTTCATGTCTACCTCTACCCATCTATAACTCCATCCATCTATATCTCCACGTCTACCCAACTATATCTCTTTACATCTTCATCTCTATTGCTTCCTTTATATTTCGCATTTATGTCAAAATGGCAACAAAAGCATGCAAATATCCAGAATATGACACAAAATGACCAGAGTTAAATTACAACTAATCACAAAGAAATGAAAGAAATACTAAAAGAGGGACAAAACAATAATAAAGAGAGGCAAAATACAAAACAGAGTGAATGTAAAGAAATTCAATAAAACTACAATTGTGACACAAAACAATCACAGATAATAAATTTGATACAAAAATTGATACAAAAACTTAGGCTATAGACACAAAACATGTAAAGCACCTAAGATTGAAAGACATAAAACACATACATGAGACATAAAACAGCAATGATCAGATGCAGAATCACCACTTAGAGACACAAAACAGATACAAATATGTGCAAAGTCATTCATGTCATAACAAAATATGAAGAATACATTAACAGAGACAAAAAATTGAAAAAACTACCATGCAGAATTGCCTAAAAGTGAAAAAAAAAACTAAGAAAAACGAGGCAAAAAACCCCACACTAATCGTATCTTTATGATCCATGCCATATTTCTGTCTCTTTTTGCCTCGGTGTAGGAGCAGTCGGGAGCCTTTTCCCATCTCTGTGCCCCGGGGGCCCATTGTTTTATAAACCGTAAATGTCATCGTGCTGACGTTGGCGTTTACCTCAAAGCATCAGGCTGGAGACTCTAAGCTTTGTTTATACAGAGCATTGATAGCCGGCTTTTAGCTTTTTAAGCATGACTTAATGGTAGTAAACCAGTTGTTTACACTTGTATTTCCATTTAATGGAGAATTCAGGGATTTGAATTAGGACTGGGAGCACTGACGAGATCATTTTAAACCTTGATTTGCAAGTCAATAATTTGAGTGCATCATCTTTTCTCCTAAGATCCTTTAAGTTCAAGATCATTTACTGTAAGACTAAATCACTTTATAGTTCTAATTATTTCACCTCATCCAACAAGGTGAATCTCTGATCACTGATCAACACCAAAGTCATATTTTGGATAAAAAATAAGCACAGTTCATTGTCTTCAAACAACAGCTACAACCCTGAGGTCTCATGGTACTCTCCACAAATTCATTACACAAGCTCTTCTGGCACTGCACTTTCCATCAGCAGGGTTTCTGGGAAGTGTCTGGCCTTGATCCTTAGACAGGTTTCTCTTAACGCCAGCATGCATAAAGAGTAAGATCAGTTTCTCCCCACCTTCACTTTTAAAAAAACCTTCCTTTAATAATCGATGCTAAGTGCTGGGATTCTAGATTCAGTGCAGGAGGAAAGCAAAGGATCAAATGTTATTCCTGAATGTGTGTACGTGCATGCAAGAGTGCATGTGAGTGGATCTGAGTTCTATGTAGCTATCTAATGGACATCAATATCGAGGAGAAAATTATCAACTAATCTTCAGCCAACAACCTCACCCTTCTTTTGAGTTATAGTTGGGTTCAGCCCATCTTTTTTATTTTCTACCTGTCTCAGCTTCATTCATATTCCAGCAACTTCTGGGATTTAATAACTAAACAAAGTTCTTTATTTCTTAAATGAAAGCGGAGATATTTTTAAGGGATATGCTTCACATATCCCAGCTACTAATAAAGTCATTGGCCTATAGGTTCCCAAGCTCTTTAGATACTTGACCAAAACAACCTGATTCTGCATGAAACAATGTCTTAATGTGACAAATGTTCACAGTGGCTTACAATACAATAGAAAAAAGTGTTCAACTGACACTGCCAAGAACAATCATACTCAGTTCCTGTATGCAGGAAATTGCTAAATTTGGAGAAATACTGGACAGCAAAATGCTGGCAAAAGCACTTTTCTTTGGCTTATTCCTGACCTTCAATGTTTTCCACTTGTAATTAATCATTCTCAGTGAAATGATCGACCTCAACCTGTGTGTAAAAATGATCTTAGAACCCTTCCCAGACTGATAGGCAGCAAAAATTGATTCTCAGAAGCCTTGTCCACGCTTAGTCCATCTGAACTTAACCGCATTTGTGCATTTTTGCCGAAGAACGTGGCGTTCTTAATGTCGTGGTTCGTCGGAGGTCTTCCATGTGCAGTAGTACTTGAGCTTGTAAGAACAAGCAAGCAAAAAGCGCCTGGATAATCGATATCGAACAGCAAAGTCTGGAGCGCATCCGAGCTGCTTTTGCGTGTAAACACAGGTCGCACATGTGACGTCAGGGTTTTTCTTGTCGCAGGTATTGACGTTTCGAATCCCAAAACCCCGGTTGTGACTGTTCACATGCAGATACATAAACGGAGAATACGCAAAACTTCACTTTGGTCGGAGCTTTTTCAAAGATTCGTTTTTGATGCCGTAAATCTGTGTTTTTGTGTGGATGACAGGCCAAATCGTAGAAAAATATCATTTTGTGAGATACCCTGCTACGTGTGGACAAAGCCTGCGATCACTGCTTATGTCTTTCTTCCTTGGCATCGTGTTAAGACACACCTAAAAAGCTCCAGAGCAGCAAAACATCAAAACTTCTTCTTTTATAGAGGTATTCACACTTGACGTTGAGTATATTGGATAAGCCGCACCTGGCTGCTATTTCCTGCCTTAATTCATATGGAAGCAGTGAGGCTTTATTTAGTTGTTGACACATGTCATCTGCTTTTTTGGCTTAGTATTTGTTCAAAAAATAAAACAGTATGCCATGTGTTTTGGTTATCTGGGGTTCTGTTAACATCATTTTAAGGGCCAGATTATTTATTACTATGTCCTGATAAGTAAAACATTTATCAGTGAATAGAGATGTCATTTTTGTACATGGTTGCAAGTCATTTAAATCTTTAAAAGAGTTATGTTTCAGACATACAGCTCTGATATCCAACAGTAAATACATGAACAAAGCAACCAACATCTTTTAAAAATGCAGAATGCATGAAATCAACAAAATATCAGAGGCTGTAAAAAAAGAGATAAGGTGACATTTAACCACACCACTAAATGGCTTATTTGAATAATGATGATTAAATATAAAGGATTTCGAGGGGCTGACAGGTAGGCTATAGTAAATCTCTCAAGATGTGAATTATTATGATCTACTGATCCATCTTGAACTCCGAATCAGGTGCTGGAAAAAGAGGGATGATGGGTCAAGTGAAAGATTCACTCACTTACCCACTTACACACTGAATCAACACTCAGTCTCTTAATTAGCGGTTATCTTTGGTTCCTGATCATCTCTCATTTCAGCTCCCACCAGCTGGCTCCACACAGATTCAGTGTCCCTGTTGATAGTGACGCAATCCGGCCAGCTGTGGTGCTGCTGGAGACCTTTACATTCGCTGGTGTTTTGTTGTGTGCCCTTCGTTCCTCCACACATCTGACCTGGTCAGCATCATAAGAAGCACTCGGTTTGGTACAGTTTTAGTTGTTCAACAACATACAGTCATTTTAAGATCCTAGTTTAAAGTGCAGCTATATTTAATCATGTAAAAGATAGTTATATATATTAAGTATAGTAATAATATTTATGATAAGGTATTTATATACATAAATATTATGGGGGATTAACTAGACTGCTGGGTGGGAATGCAGCCAAGATCATTTTCTGTTTTCAAGTGAAGTTATTCTAGCAAATAATCTTTTACCCTTTCTCTGTTTCCCTTTGGAAGATAGTGAGATCTTACAGTGAGCGTGACCTTAACTGGAACTAGGTTTACTTCATTAATGTCCACAGAGCTGGAGTGGGGTGGGGGAGTGCCTAACGTTAATGTCAAGAGAACACAAACAGCTTCATGTGAGGATGGTAAAACACCCAAACACCACAGGGAGTCACACATCATTTTGTGCTAGGACGCTTTAGACAATTAACTCCCGCAACGGGTGTAAGAAGAAGATATTCAACAAATAATAAATAAGATTAAAAAAAGAAAGTGGGCAGATTCTTTTATCAGAATAACGCAGTTAGCATGGGAATGGAGTAGAGGCTGCAGTGTGTAATCAACTTGTAATGTGTAGACAATAAAAATGCAAATGTGTAAGTGCACGACAGGTGAAAGCTTCAGGGATTGATCCTCCTTTCTGTGAAGGTCAGGGTCCCACAGGATGTTAGACCTCAAGATCAATACCATGAAATGAGTATACTGCTCTCAGGAGAGCAACAAAACCACGCTGTGGTTCTATTTTTATTTTCATTTTTTTTAATCTAGTTTATTTATTACAATGAAAACTGATGACTCTATACTAAAGCCATGATGACATATGGTTTTTTACTTATGTCAGACAGCTGAGACAAAAATAGAACCCAGTCATTTGTTTATTTCAGTAAAAAGGATCAAATAATGCATACATGTAAAGAATATGACAACTTTCACTTTATTTTATGTTTTTTGCAGCTATAACACCACATAAATGTTTCCAGTAGTCTTTGATCAGTCACGCACATCAGCTTGAGCTAAATTTAGCCCAGTTTTCCATAAAGAACAGCTTCAACTCTAAAATGTTTGCTTTTATGTTCCTTTAAAGATTAGCTGATCTTTTCAGCTACTTCAACGACATTTCTTTTGGATTAAGATCAGGACTTCGACTTCGACTTCGAATTAGCCAACTAGGAAAAATTTAGCAAAACACTGTAAATAAGAATAAAATGTAATGATTTAGCAGATCTCATAAAACTATTTTATTCACTGCAGAATCAGGGTCTCAGACTCAAGGACCGGGTTTTAAGATCATTGCTAACAATTAAAACATACGAAAGGTTGAAACTGAGCCATTTTATGGTTTTCTGAAAAGTTTGAACTCATATTGATGTGATGGGTACTGAGACTGAATGTTCTATGACTGGTTTAGAATAGTTTGTGTTTTAGATTGTTTTGGTTTTTGACCCACTTTTTTTTTTATTAGGGGCGGCTGTAGCTCAGGTGGATAGAGCAGTTGTCTACTAAACAGGAGGTCAGTGGTTCAGTTCCCCTGATTACATGTCAAAGTGTCCTTGGGCAAGGAACTGAACCCTACCTTGCCTCCTGTAATGTCAGGAGTATCAATGTATAGAAGCACTTAGTATGTTACAATATAAGTGCTGTAGTGTTAAAGAACTTTGAGTGGTCACCTGACCAGAAAAGCACTATACAAATGCAGTCCATTTACCATTTGTTAAAGGCACACAACATACGTTTTTTACTTTAAAACTCTGCTTTTGACTTGACAATGACATTTATTATGCACATTCCTGGAACCATGCAGTGTCCCAAAACTGACAAACGCCACCTCACTTTTGTTTGTTTTTTACAGTCTAGGGCAGCTGCATTTTGTTTAATGGCTCTAGCAACTGGATATCAACATACGGGCATTTTGAACATGCACTATGGCTGATTTATCAAAGGTACCCAAGACAACATTCTCATATAAAGTGAGGAAAAGAAAGAAAGTGACAGCTAGAGATAAGAACAATCAACATTGAACTGACTTTTACTGGCTGGACAGAGCTCAGAAAAGAAACAAGATGCAACATAGATGCAACAAATAATCTGGAGTCTGTGAATTGGTGAACTAAAGTGTTGGTTTAGTAATCTTTCCCAACCTGGTGACAATCAACTCGTGAGCTCCTGAAAAGCTATTTGACCAGAATTTGATAGAACAAAACAGAAACGAAATTAGATTTTATTTTTTTAAATAAATAAATGACCAAGTATAATATTTGTGCCTCATTTAACTGGATTTTATTTGCAATCTTACACCGGTGGGACGATAAAAAAGAAGTTTAAAGTATTCACAAATGTTCAAAAAACCAGTGAGACTGGAAAGACAATAAATAGTTAAAAGTGAGTAAGATTGTTTTATTCATAGGGTCAACATGTGGTTAAGAACAATAATAAAGGGTATGGGAAGAACCACCAGTAAAAAATGGATCACATCTCTAGAATATCTCCAGTGCTGTTTGATATCTAACAACCCTGAGGTAGGAGGTAACACATATCCACACTAATCTTGCATGCTTTAAAAAGATTAAACGCACACACCTGACACAAGCATGTGAATATGAATTAAGTTTCAGTGCTATGAATAAAACCATCATTAATTGAACTCTATTGTCTACTTATGGACATCAGAACAAACTGCAGACTTATTGACATGATATGACCTCATAAAGTAGACATGCGTGAAATGAGCTCATATCTACTTATTTATACATCAATGAAAAATATGGTCACCTGTGCTGTGTTCTCTGTTATTTTAGCTCATTTTTATAACACAAAAGAGCCAATATGATCACTTCCTTGATTATTAGTTTAATTTAGTTTAGTTTATTATTTTGTTTACTATATCCCCATTAGTTGCTACTTATTCATCTATTTGATGTGTAAATGATAAAACTGACTTCAGTCCCACCAGAAAACATGTAACGGGTCAATTTTTCCACATCTCTATAACACAGATAGTAAGTAAAATATTTAACCCCTAAAACGTCAGGATTTTCTGTGGCAGCATAATGATGGATGTTGGGTGATATTATAATGAAGCTAGAGTGTCTCTGAAGGGGACTGAGTAAGAAAAATTTACTTTTATTTATTTATTTTTATTTTTAAAAAAAGGACATTTTGAGCTTTTGACATGCTTTGTAGTGATGTATGATAACGCTGAATTGCTTTCTGATCCAATACCAAGTAAAAGTCAAGCTGGTATTGATGATACTGATTCAATACTTTGTACAAAAACGAATTGTGTTTGGAAAATCAAAGTAAATAGTAGTGCATTTCAGATTATAGCTTCACAACAGTACTACATGCCACCACCAGCTCCACTTTTTCACCCTTATGCACATGTATGGTACCTGGATAGTACCTGGATAGTACTTGGATAGTACTTGCCTGCAGCACCTGTCCCTTTCCTGTCCTCCTCTTCAGACCACCTCACCATAACATCATATTCTGTTTTTTGATTGATTCTCAGATGTTTAATGAGGTTTGTGGTGTCGCTACAACACACATCAAATACAGCCTTGTTGCTGTTTGTAGAGTTGAAATAGCTCCACATGACTGCCTTTTCATTCAGCCGTCATCGTCACCTGGCTAAACTGGACTGAGTGAACACTGAGCAACTAAGAGAGCAGTGTGCTGCTGTGTTGTTTACACTGTGCCATATTTTGTATCTGTGACAGGCAGAGGAAGTAGTTCCTATCTGATATCATTTATACAAGATCCTGATAGTACAGTACTACATATTTACACTCAAATGACTAAAACATAGATATTTTAACATAAGAATCAATCCTAGAGCATAAATATCTGGTATCAGAAGTATTGCTGTTTCAGTATTGATCCCACACCACGACAATGGAGCTCTTACACAAGATCAGCAAACCTCTTCCACTGCTGGTGACCTGCAACAACTTGAGACATGAGCCTTCTATCTGGTAAAATGCCAGAGCTATTATTCTGAATAATAAGAGCTTGAGGAGTTAAAAGACAACTGTGTTTGCAGACATTAAAACTACAGATGGAAAAGAGATTATTTTCTAGGTTGATGAGTAGAAGAGCAACTTAAAATAATCTGAGCACTTACTGTGATGAAAATGCCAAAAAAAACCCATCTTATATTAGTCATCTATTAATGCAGTATTGTCATATCTTATATATAAAAAAAAAAAAAGACAACTAAAGCCAAACATTTGTCAGAACCAGTTGAAGGAACAGACGGTGCTGATTTGCAGCCTTTTGTCATCACAGTTTCTTTAGAAACCGCTACCATCTAAAAAGGGAGAAAAATGGCTTGGAGCCTTTTATTGTGTCTATCTCCATCCGGGAGGAGAATGGGATGCTGCATCCTCGGGAATTATTCTGTCACAACAAAGCTTTTTGTGCTACTTTGAATGTTTTGACATGACAAAGTCACAGCCATGCCGTCCATCTGTGCTCCTTTTCTTTTTTTTTGGTCATCATCTCCTGCTCCTTCCCCATATCCTCTTTTCCTAAACACCTTCAGTGTGGGCGAGAAAGACTGAACACCAATGGGAGAGGTGGGGTGTTGTAATAGCAATGGATCCATTTTTATATGAAAGCTGACACTCCCTGCCACATGGGAAAGGCAGCTTTCTGGAGGGAGGTAATGGTTTCTTCTCCTCCCGCTGCTCCCTGAGGTGGGCTGAGTGTAAATTACATCCAGCTTGGCCTCTGTTCAGACAAGACTGGAGCCAAGTCACACTGGCCCCCCACAATTCCCTTCCCTTCTCATCACCAGCTAGATCCTGTTACATATTCCCATTCTGTCAGGACAAGAAGAGAAATATCAGATAGAGGAGACAGCCCATGTGGTGTTTTGCCAATCTCTCATACTTTCTAGATGTCTGCTCAAGCTAAAAGAACCCCTCAGTTGCAGCAGCAGCGCACCCTCGACTTAGTAACTGTATGTTTTGGGAGACTCCTTGGGATTTATCAGAAGGAGAAAGGGAAGTGGAGTATGAAGGGAGGGCTGCAAATGCACACAACTCTCCAGATCTGCTTAAGTCAGACTGGAGGTGTCAGAGAAGCTTAGATTGAAGGCAGAGGAACGGCTGACAGACTGTGCTTCATGGCCTGTCAGGTCAGGATACATTATCTTCTGGCCATACTGTTTCTCATTAGCCCCCTGCTGTGTGATGAAGCCTTAGCCTGTCCTGCCTGCCACGCACGACAGAGATCCTGAGATCCCGACCTGGACTGAAGTAGCAGCTTCAGCTTGGCACTAAGCCTATCCTGACATTGGACTGGTGAAGAGAAAAAGGGGTGAAAGATGGTGGATAAATCCCCAAAAGACCTATGGTATAAACCACAAAGGTTTTTATTGTCTTCAACTTGCCCCCAAAGAATACAAATAAATGTGTTAGGAAGGGTTAAGGTTTGCTTTTCCTTTAAATGCACCTGCACACATTTTTACCACACTGAAAGAAAATCAGCTGAAGAAAATGTGAATTAATGTGCATGTCCCTCCTCAAAATTGAGAAATTTGGCTATTTCAATCAAACATATGGACACATCTGAATTTGATGGCCGCAACAAGTGTCAAAAAAGTCCTGTCGGGGTCTGTAAATGTAATCTTGTCTGATAAAGGATCCAAAAACACTCAGCAGCTCTTGGGCTACTTTGTTGTATTTTGTGTTTCATAATAAACTAAATGTTTTCAATTGGTGATAGTTCTGACCAATCAGCTCCCAGACTTGCTGAAATATGCAAGGCCTTGCCTAAAAAACATATCTAATATACTGCATATTGTCCTAAAACCTATTTACATTGATAGCGGCTAATGCATCCCAATACCGAAGAGTATTAGGGCCACTGAAAAAAAATAATTGAATTCTGAAAATTCAGTCAGAATTCTGAGAAAAATCCTCCTAAATTTTTTTTTTTTTTAGTTTTCAGAAAAATGTCAGAATTCTGAGATTAAAGTCAGAATTCTGACTTTTTTGTCAGAACCACAAGACTTGTGGAGCAATGTCAGATGGATGAGACCAAAGTGGAGATGTTTGGCCATGATTCACAGCACCACGTTTGGAGAAAACCCAAACACAGCATATCGATAGAGACCCCTCAACCGTCAAGCAGAGTGGTGAAGGGGTGATGGGTTGGGCATGATTTGCAGCCAAAGGTCCTGAACACTTTGCATACCGAGAACTTCACAGTATACCAAAGTCATCAGAAGTCAGTTTGACAGCTTGGCTGAAATTTGGTTTATGCAACACAACAATAACCCCAATGACTGAAAATGAAAAGAATCAAGGTGTTGCATAGTTGAGACCGTAAGCTGAAAGATTATGGTGTGACCATGAGAGAGCTGTGCATGAGTCACTGCCTACAAACCTCAAAGAAGTGCAACACTGAAAAGAAGAGCGGCTCAAAATTCCTCCACAGTGATGAAAGAGCCTGATTAAGCCATACAGAAAATCATTCATTCAAGTTATTGTTGGTAAAGGTGGTTCTACAAGCCACTGAATCACAGGTTGAATGTGACCGGAGGAGCTGACGGTATCTGAAATGACAGGCAACAATTGCAATCCCAAATCCCGGTCTCTTTCTTAAGCCACAAACAGACAAACACAGCCCTGACAGGCTCATCCAGGTATCACAATGTGAATCACAAATGTGTCAACTCTCCTCCTCTCTCATCTGCAGAAACAGATGGAAATGGTCAGCTTTGGGTCTGACACTATCCGCCTGTTCCTCCCTCTTCCCTTTTCATTTAAAAGCAGTGGGGGCTGAAGTTATTGCATGAGACGTACTCAGGAGAGAAAAGGAGGAATAGAATTGCATTACTTCACAAAGCAGAATACCATAGGAGCAGGATGAGATGTATGTCCTGCTGCTTAATAACAGTGGAATTATCTAAAATAGAAGCAGCCGCAGAATTTTTCTGAATCTATATTTAGATTGGGAGTGAAGCTTCTCACCCTCGCAGCCTCGGCTTGTGTGGGAGAAACATGCAAATCCATCAGGGTGGAGATCAATCCAGTGTGCTGCACAATGCCATGCAAAGAGATGCTATTTTCACACGATCGAACCAAGATATTATATTATCAAAGCCAGATCAGTCACAGTGACCATTTCTGCATAGCAGAGCAGAACGATCAAGCTGAATTCCACGTTTGTTCCACAGCTCTGAAATAATCTACAAAGTCAAGTACAACCTTTTCACAAGCCTTCTATTTTTAGCATTGGCTGACAACACTACACCAGCTGGATACAGGAATATCATCTGCTATTCATTCATTCACTAAGCAATAACCCAGCTCGCAGGCTTGCTCTCATTCTGCAAATTTCCAACATTATTACCTTCTAGGAACTTGTCACAGCAAATTGCATTGAATTGTTGGATCTAATTCAGCCGGCTTTAATTGTGTTTATTTTGCATTGCTTTGCGAAGCATATAGCTCTGTGTGATTGCAACTGCATTGCAATTATCCAATTCCCCAAGCACCAAAGAAGAAGACATAATAGTGGTTTCAGGTAAATCAATGGTTGTGTGGGTGTTGAGCCGAGTGTAATCATCTGCAAAAATAATGAGGTACTAAAGAAGTTGGCAAAAATGTCACTGATCAAAATGAATTGATTTTCATTGATGTTGATTACACAGCTCTACTGTATCACGCTTTATGTTCATCTAGTTTGTGGTTAATAAAGCCATAGTCTGCCATAAAGCCGACAGCTCCTGGGAATGATCTCCCTGGAACAAAGCTAACTAAATAAACCAGCAAACACGGCCCAGAAAACATTTAATGAAGAATTTAAAGGCACATTACTGCATGTTGGGACAGCAGCACAATTTTGTAAAGAATGCTCAACTAAACAGCAAGGCAGGGTTTTACAGGGTACAACCAGGCAACAGAAATACGTCTGATTCTTCAGATTCACTGAACATAAACCTGGCAAAGACGTGCTATTTTTAATTCTAACTATATACCTTGAACTCTTTATTCTTACCATTCAGAGGTGAGAACAAGGTAAAAGTAAGTGTTTTGAGTGGGAGGGGGAAACAGCGTCAGTGACTGAACATATTGTGCATTAAGTCCATGGATAAATAGCATCCATGTGAACTCCTCCTCTCCCTAATAGATGTTTTTGTCCGAGTCCGCTGAGTCAACTGGTATTTGAAGGTACTATGTCAACAAGGAGCAACACAAATTGACATGTCATTACTAGCATGATGAAAGGTGCATTGCGGGGAGGAAAGGGGGGGTCAGAAAAACATAACTATGTGCAGGACATTGGCAACCATGTGCTTTTATAATGTGCTATATAAATAAAGTGGCTTGAAAAGCTGCAATGTTTCGGCACCATGGACCAAAGAAGCTGTTCAATGTTCTGTTATGAGATCAGGTAGGCAACAACTAATATACAGACATCCACTGTATGAAAAAAAACATTTATAGAAAAATTTCCCTTCAATTATGCATGCACATGTTTGTGATGGTTACTTCACACACTCAGCATTTGAATATTGGTTATGCACATGGTAAATGGTAAATGGACTGTACTTGTATAGCGCTTTTCTAGTCAAGTGACCACTCAAACCGCTTTGACACTACATATCTCATTCACCCATTCACACAACACATTCATACAGCACCTATATTGTAACATACTCGGTGCTTGGTGTAAGCGTTCATACACCCGATAGGCACATCGGGAGGCAGTGTAGGGTTCAGTGTCTTGCCCAAGGACACTTCGACATGTAGTCAGGGGAATCGAACCGCAAACCTCCTGTTTTTTTAGTAGATGACTGCTCTATCCACCTGAGCTACAGCCGCCCTATCCTCAGACATTGATAATTTGCATATGTATGGAGGTGGTCAGTAGAGGCGGTATAGAGGCAAGTGCCACTCTAACATCCTCTGATACCATGTATGCCACAGCTGTCACTTTCTATGCTGTAATCTTAAAATCAACCATATATCAACCTCCTTCATTCTTTCCAGCATAATTGTTTATATGTCATAAGCAAGCATGTGAACAACTAGCAAAACAACAGCTTAGCTCGAGGTTAAAAATAAGTTATATTCTTGGAGCAACACTGTCATAATGTAGAACATTAAAAGACTGTCAAGCGTTAAAAGTTTCAGTGTGAATTCATTGATTACAGTGTTAAAAACAAGAAAAAAGTCAAATAAAATCTAATGGGTTTTGATCTGTGTGCAGGTCTGAATATATGTGAGGCAGCGTGCGGTGCTGGCCAACCGATGGTGACAGGTTGCTGGGTTCATTGGCCAGCTCTGTGTACACTTAGCAGGAGGTCACAAAAAACAAACTCTGGGATGTTTGGACTGAGAGCCCTGCTCATCACAGCTCCATTCAGCCATCAAATAAAGGAAAACATCAGGATATGATTCATGGAGCGAGCTCTGAACTGCCTGACGAGGCTGCTGCTGCAGAGAAACCTTGTTCTGAAATCTGATCCTGATTTAGATGAATGAGAGACAGGTTGAACTCGAGGTCAAACTGAATGGCCAAGCAAGCACAAAAACTTACCGGAAAGTAAAGAAGCAGGGCTCCACAGAGGATGGCCTCCAGCAGGAGGAGACCTGATGCTCTGATACTCTGCCAAAACAAAACAAAAAAGCAACAGTTTCTTGAATTTGTCTTAAAAAATATGCTTTTTACCTGTAAAACAAGCTGTAACTTAACACTTGATTTAATATCTCAGCAACTTCAGTGCAGTTGGATTTGTGGCCTCCTGTTGAGTTTAAACCCAAGATTCACACTGAGGGTCTGCAAACTACAACTGTATTTGTGCAATATTCTTTTCTTCTTTTTTTTTAATATAACTTGAAGCAAGACATAGACGGTGCAATGAATATAATAAAACAAAGCAGTGAAGCTAAAGTCCAACAAAGCAAAACATGTAAAAAGATGTAAAAAGGTTTTCAGGAAATACAATTCTCAGTCACAATAAAAACACTTTAATCACATTACACATCCAAAGTGGAGTAATTTGATTACATTTCTGCATCCTAACAATTTTCGAAATTTTTATGTTAATGCAAAAGCACAGATTTCCATGGCATAAAGCGAACCAAGACAGAAGTGGGTTAAGTTGTGGTGAGTTAACTCATCTCTTTAGGCGTGTAGTTGTTAAGCTTAATGGTGCAGTGGGTAATGCTAATACGCTAAGGCATTGCAGGGGCTGCGCTGGTTGCACAGAGTAAATTAACTCAATTAGCTGGAGGAGTTACTATGAAACTTCACATTAGTTACTATAATTAAGGCTATCTGAAGACCACCAAGTAGATAAGATTTGGTCAGTTTCTCAAACAGACCAGTTGATTATGTCATTTTATGCTAAATAAGAAAAACAACAGTATATGTAAAAGCATAGGTTGGCATCAGCAGTACATGCTGAACAAATAATGGCATCCCTGCTAGTGCCCCGACCATACAACAGTTAATCCTTCGATGTTTCATGTGGAGCAAAAAAATGTCCATGTTAACCATGCCTTGTCCACTGTTACACTCACATACCATCAACTGCACTAATTAGCCTGAATGTCCCTCCTCTCTTTCGACTGAAGGAGGGTTTTAATGAATTAAACCAGTTTTTCTACTCTAGCTCAAAGATTGATAAATTAGTTGAGACATCATATTAAATATGATTTAAAAGATTTGTGAATGGTTAAACCCCACATTTTACTGAAGATTATAAAAATACAGCAATATTTCTGGTTTTGTTTACTTTTCTTTTTTTTTTCCATGGCAGACTTTCAACTTAATTAGCTGATTTGATGTTACAGTGATGAGCTGTGCTCATTAGCGGTGCTTTTCAGAAGTGTTGCTGAGTCCATGCAATGATTTCTACCACAGTCCATTTGCTGTGTGAGGCCGTGAAGGTCACGTTCAATAATGGTTTCATTCTTGTCTCTTATGTCTCTAACAAGATTATTTTTCAGCATTTACATCTTGGTTTAGAAAATGAAGTCACCAAAGTGTTTGCCATTCAATGAGAAACTGAACTGGTCTTTCAGGATGGTGACCTTGTGTCAGTAGTTGTGAAATGATACTTTTTTATAAACGAAGCAAGTTTTTGCTATTTCTTTTTTTACATAATTTAGACAGAAGTGTCCGCTCCTTGTGCTCAATAGTAAATAAGCTAAAAATGCAAATATTGGAAACCACCCAAAACCACAACCCATTTTCTATACTTGATTGTTGGAGCCCAAAAAAAGCTCAATTTTACATGTTACCTTTTGGTATATATTCAATTAAATATATTTGCAAATAATAGCATTTATTACATATTTTCTGAACCATGTTTATCACTTTTCTTGTTTTCCACATAAGAAGGCAAAAATGTGATAATAAAAACAAATGACTGTAATCACACTGCTTTCATAAATATAAAAAAAAAGTGTTTCCATAAAAAATTTCTCAAAAAACAAAACAAAGCTAATCATTGCTACATTTGTCTGTGAAATGTATTCAGTAGCATTTTGGCTTCTAAAATCTAAAAAAAAAAAGTGTAACAAATATTTACACATGTGCATGTGGTTCCAGCTTTTCTACAGGTTTTCACATATTCCTGGCAGATTTAAAAACAGGAAGGGGGGCTTTCTTCTTCTCTCTTCTTTGTTGCACGAAAAAGAACAAAGTATAGTGAAAGCTCCTCCCTCAAGGCCTTTTTCAGAGATGGGTCCACCATTTCAGCCGCTTTCTGTGAACCTCTTGTGTAAGATATTTAGCAGCATATCGTCTTCTAATTGACAAGATGCTTGAGGGGGCTTTCAGGGAGCAGAAAACAGCTGTGCTGCCCATTTAAAAGTACATACAAAAGAAACAGAAGCCCTATTTCTGCTCGCTAGATGAATGATGTTTATCTTGCTTAAAATAAACATAAAAAGAGAAAAATACATCCTAGATGAGCCCCTGTTCTACGACGCGGTAAACAGATTTTAATTACTTGAGAGTTTTGAAAGGAAACGTCTGACATTCAGCCGTGCTGAAATGATGACAGACCGTCATCGGCTTTATCGATGGAACCGACGCTTTGTTTGACTGTGGTTGTTAAGAGCAAACTGCTACATCAACTCTTCATTTAAATTGAGCTCAGCTGTTCTGTAACTCAGCACAAAGCTTCTGCTGACATGACGATAAATGAGACACACCGTATATCCACTGACTCCACACTGTCCACTGTCTTTGTTTGACTTATGGCCTCCTACATTGTTAGCACAACACCGCACCGCTCAAACTAAAAAGACTTGACACTTTGCTATGAACACATCCAGCGCACGAGCTTCGGAAAGTTATTAACTTAGACAGGCACAACGTTGTCTGCCAGGTGCCAACATTAACATCTCTCACTGCCGCATGTCCCATTAAAGATAGATTGGATAAATATGAATTAAATACCAGGCTTTGATTTGGAGTGATAAAGCAGCATAATGTTAAAAAATAAAATAAATATGAGTGAATATGTTTTTGTGATCTAATTTTCACACTGGTCAACATCCAAGGTGATGATTTTGAGTTGATCTGAAGAGTCCAAGCTGTTTGAAAGGATTTCAAAGCTTTATTGTGACCACTCACATATGGGTTTACTAGTTTATTCTTTCCAACGCTTTGATGGCCATATGGCCCAGGAAACATCAAACATGTCGCTGATGAGATGGTTGTACTCGTGACATTAATTACTGTAGCTCTCGCTTATCCACTTATAACTTTCCAAACTTTTACATATAATGGGAAGAGATTAAAGTCCTGGTTCATTGTGGTGACCGTGTTGGGTGGTGATCTTTATCAAATGCATTTAATAAACTTTCTCTTTTAGATGTTTATGACATAATATCAGTCCTGATAATGGAATAAAAGTTTGTAAAACACAACCAAATTACCGAAAGGGAGTGCATGTTAAGAGTATTATAGTGCTCACCTTATTCCTTCGAAAGTGGTAAACAAGCACCATGCTAATGAAGACGATCAGCATGCAGAGGCACTGGAAAGAGAGCACAGCCAGGCGTAGAGCTCCATCCTCATGTGCCACACAGGGGGTGTCGTCCTTACAGTAGGCACAGCCCTGCTGACATGGCAGGCAGTTGCTGGAAGACCCCTCATCTGCATTGGGACCGCTCTCTACAGCTTTTCCTTTTCTGTCCATCTCTGTTAAAATAGGTTTTGAAAACGAAATTTCAGTTATTGACCCAGTAATTTCTCTGTTACTGGGTGACCAATAATCTTATTAGCTCTCTTGTCAATTTTGTTTTGTTTTTGCTCAACATGAAACTGAAGATTAGTAATGAATAAGATGTTGAAATGTGCCTGCAAGTAGGTCACATTTATGTAACCAAAAGTGAATGAATAAAATACTCAGCCCTCCATAGAGATCCTTATTTTGGCTTTTCAGTACAGATATCCTTGTAAAATCCTACAAAAACCAACTCATCCTCACACGAGGAATATGTGAATATAAAACATGAAAACCCAACACTGTGGGTTTACTGGTATAATGGATAAAAGTTATGGAGAGATCTGAAAGCTCTCTGATTGGTTCATCTGAGATGTCTCTTGTTTCGAGGCGGGAAAGAAGAGAATTAGTGTGTGTGTGTGTGTGTGTGTGTGTGGGGGGGGGGGGTCTCTCTCAGGTAGATGGATGGAGAGGGATGGACTGATTAGGGATGGATGGATGGATGAGTAGATGAGGAAGTGAAAGATGGAGGGAAGATAAAGGAAAGTGGGAAGAATGGAATTAATACATGATGGATGGATGGATGGATGGATGGATGGTGTGTTAACTTCATTGAATCCCATTCTAACCACTAATGTTTTAGTGTATCTGTGTCTAGGCTTCGACTGTTGACGCTTACTGCTGTATGTTGGTGTAGATTCTCAGTCAGGCAGGTCATGATAATCTGCTCTAGAGAACTTGAAAAAGGGTCACATGTGATTCCCCTGACCGTAGATTGGGTCATTCAAACTATTGTCACCTGTGTGTTTACCTGCCTGACCAAAAGTGTTTTGGTCACAAGCTCCAATATTCACAATTCACACGCTGGATACATGTTATATATTCACTCATATATATAACCGACATTGTGTCATCATGAGACATATTTACATGGCAGAGCAGGAAATATCCACCTTAATAGGGTTGGCAACCACTCTATAGGTGCGTTTCCATGACAGTTTTTCGCAAAATAAAAGCGATTTTTCTGAAATTGAAGTACAATTGCGATATGCCGGTGTTTCCACTGAATGGTGTTTAGCGCATAAGCCGTAATTCACGTAAAATCTTGTCCCGCGAGACTCCACTCTGAGGAAGATGGACA
>JBBBVU010000019.1:2705868-2727913 GCA_037177055.1 Atherinosoma microstoma
TATATATACATACATACATTGACTTATACCGTGGCTGAGAAGTGCAAAACACATTTACATTTCGAAAACAAATATATAAAACACATTTAATAAAACACATTTGCAAATTTAAAAAAATTAAAATTTAGGACACAAATTTATGTTTTTAGCAAACGAATTGAAATTTTCGGAAACAAATTACAAAATATTAAACATTTGTACAAGTGCAGAGATAAATGCCAGTGGCAAAACACAAATACAAATCCTGACACAAATTTACAAAGGCTGAACTACAAATAATTTGCTTGAACTACAAGATGAGGTCATTGCTACATCACTTCTGGTATTTAGAACATTCCCATCCCGGGAAAAGCCATCTTTTGTAAATTTTTTCGGGATTTGTATTTGTCTTTTGCTACTTTCTGATTTGTCTCAGCACAGGTACAAATGTTTAATATTTTGTAAATTTGTTTCCCTAAAATATAATTTCTTTTTCAAATTTGCAAATGCATCTTATGAAATATGAATTTGTTTTCTAAATGTAATTTTGTTTTTTTAATTTGTTAATGCCTTTTTTGAAAATGTAAATATGTTTTAAGCTTCTCGGCCACCGTAGAACGATGTAACACACATCCAGCTTGTTTATTAGGGGTTTTTTTGTGCTTTTTTGTTTGTGTGTACCACAATACTGAAATCTGTGTGACTGCAGCCTGTTGTCCACAAACATGGACACTTTTACAAGAATATATTTTCATTTGAAATATTATATTTATATCCTTTATATATATATATATTTAAATATATGTTGTATCAGTGTTTCTACAGCTGGCTGTTGTGATGCAAACAGTTTGGATGCAAATGTTATCACCCATTTGGGAAGCTGGTGAATTCACATCCACCTTGCCATCTAGCGTTTCAATTTACATCAAATATTTGTTAGAATTTGAGTGTCTACACTTGGTGTGCCTTGGAGGGGACAGTCAGATTTGATCTTGCCCCTGGTATCAAGGTTTACAATTAGCAACAGATTATAGGCTATTTTGGTCGTATTCAAGCCCAAGTATCACTTCCTCTGATCTTCCTTTGAACTAATTTTGGTTTCAACGTATGGGTAAATTACTTTAATATTTTCCACCATGTAGCATAAAGAAGTTTTACAATGTTTGAGCAGAGTTGAGGGTGAGCAGCTGCAGGCAAGACACACAGATAAAGAGAGCTGCTAATTTGCATATTTATAGATCCATTCATACTTCATGAGGCATAGAGCTACGTCTATACTATTTTAATGAGGGGATATTTACTTCTTTTTTTATCCAAAAACGTATTAAAATATTATCTCGATGAGCAAAGATTAGTTTTTTGGGGGAGTTTAATCAATGCCTCGAGAAACCCTTTAAGCCGACAGAAAAACTTGAGCTTATTGTTTATCTTGGGGACAGATTTACTATTATTTTGAGTCTGGCACAGAATCACAATCAATGTTTATTAATGAATCGCAGTGCTAGATTAGCACCTGAAAGGTGTGGACACCGATCTTTATACCGAGCACTGTTGTAAATGTATTTATGGAAGTTTCCCTTACAAATAAAAAAACGTGTTTTTGAATGAATTATTAATCTTGCTAAGCTTTGCACCAAGAAGTTCACTGCTGATTGTTACTAGCTAAATTATTCCATGTGGACCTGCAGTTAAGTTAAAAGTTACAATGTGATGCATAGTCTTGTATCCTCCGCTTGTTAAAAGTGACTTTGGGCTTGTTTTTCTGTGAAGTCGCTGATATTTTCAATCGCAGTCACATGACTACACAGACAAAACCATGACGGCAGATCTGCACAAACACCAAGCGAACAGGAAATGAATGAACACATGAAAAATAGCAAAGGCAGCGCTCTGTATGGCTTAAACTGAGGAAGACAAACACATCTGGCTTCATATACAAAACATGATTCATAGTTTCAGATCTGAACTTTCACATGAAGTGACAGCAGCTCCTGGTGTCCTACTTTTGTTGTTAGGGCATACTGACTTGATAACATATCCAAGGATAAGGGTGATAAAGGAACTTTTAACTTGCTGATCAACTCTAACCTGATTTTGTAGTTTTTTCAAATGAATTAGTTTGTTCGAACTCGTTATACTGTCAACGTGTGAAAGGGCAGAGATGTTTTCCTTGTGTGATGGTCATCGGATCCTTTTCACAGCTAACAAAACAAACAAACAAAAAAACTTAATCTGGAGTGCTGATGTTGCTCAGAGATTTCTATCAGAACATTTACAGTGTTCTTCCACATCAGACCGCGAGCCATTTTCTCTCTGAATCAGAATTCACACTTCCCCAAACGAAGCAAACTTTTTAGGCAAACTGACAAGGGTTCGAATCAGAAGGGCGCCCTGAGAGCGGCCAGCTGCTTCATGCATGGACCATTCTATTCCCAGTCAACTCTCTGCAAGGTCTTTTGTTAAAATTGGCGTGAAACTTTCTGGCTTTTGACTCATAGGGGCCATTTTAAATAACTGCATCCTTAGGCCCTATAGCACAGTGGGGAGAAACATGTTATTTGATCTAATACTGATATACTACAGCTGTGACTTATCAGACGATTACAAATCATACTTGTAGTTTGTTAGTTCAAGCTCAGTTGACCACATTAATACTGATTTAAGGGGTTGCAACCAAATTTTTCATTCTTAAAAATCCTAAATAGTACAATCAGTAAGCCAAATGATAAAACCTGTAACCATTTGCATTACTGAATCAAATGATGACTGGTTTTATTGAAATCTCAGCTGGTTTTAAAATGTTAACATCATAAACTCCCTTCAATGATAACTTAGCATTATTAACATGTTACCAGTGAGCCAGTTAAACATCCTAAATACATCAAACCAACAGGAGAATTACAAATGGAAGGAAATTAATGACAATAAAACTAAAATGAGGGTTTCTTGCCCTTTGGCTAGCTGACCATCTGGTGCATCTGGTTCACTTGTTGCTTAAATGCTTCATGATGAATAAACATAATTCACAACAACAAGGCTGCTAAGTACATCCCAGTTTATATGCAGCTGTAAATTTGAGAGAGTGAATGAGACTGAATAGCCGGAGAGAGCATTTTGACGTCAAACTGCTTGCTTCAGGCTGGGATTGTACCGAATTCATATTCTCTGGGCTGAATATATCGGTCTTGTTTCTGGTTCTGAGCAGAATTTCAAGGCTGTGCACCTCAGATGCACAAACGCAAGCAACAAACAGAAAGCCTGCAGAGTGGCAGAGACATTTCAAAGTGCTGGATGACTGTAGCTCTACGCTCAGAGGGACAGTTAGACAGCCAGCCAGGCCTTTAAAAGAGGTCAACTATCAGGAGTTAGCCTGAGCAGAGCAGCACAGGCAGCATGGCCTCGCTCTGGGTGCTGTCCAAAGACCAAGGCCTAAACACCAGCAAGATAAACACTCCGGCCCAGAGGGAGCTTAACACTGCCATCAGGCTGGAACGAGTAAACACATACTGCTCCTCGGTGTACACTACAGACACCATGGGATATTGCTTCCGTAATCACATTCACAGCTTATGGAAGTGTCAAAGAGAACTGGGCAGGCACATATTTATCCCATGCTCATACAGTAAAATGCACAACAATACTGTCACTGTCTTATACGTATAGACTTAATGATAAAAGCACCAAAAACAAACAGCATCAAGATATTCCTTAGCAGCCTCAAGGGACAATGGGCACAAATGAACGGTGACAGAGGACGGGGACGTCTGCTGCTGAGGTTTGAATTAAAATGAGATTTCTGATCGATATTTCTGATTGTAAAATGGACAGCCACATCTGATGCATTTCACTTGATTAATGACACATTATTCATATAAAATGGAAAAATCAATTTTTTTTTAATTGGGTAAGAAAATAATCCATAGAATTCAATTTATAAGCTGCAGCTGCTTTAAATAGCCTCTAATTAGTTTTACATGTTCAAGAAGCTTTCATGTTTTTCAGATTTCACACAACAAAACAGGAAACATGCTTAATGTTTTTTAACCAATTTTTGGGTTCTTTATGTACTCCAACCACAGATGCCTGATATGAACATGCAGGCTGTACAGCTGTACCAAGCTGGAAGTGTAAATAACTTCTGTGTTTAGAAGTAGACAGCTTGATATCTGAGAATCAAATACCAATTAAATCCTTATTGGGCTTACATTTAAGTTGAGCAGCACCAATGTTAATGTGCAAACAGACCAAGACCCAAAAGTATGGTGCAGACCAGGTTTGATGACAGCGTTCACACTTGTTTAAATGAACTGCACAAAAACAGCAATCCCACAAGGGTTTGCTGTAATTTAATTAAACCTTAGAGTGCTAGATTGTGTTATGAAATGAAATTAATGAAATGAAATGTACTTTATTTATCCCTCTTAGAGGGAAATTATTGTTGTAGCAGGTTTTTTTTTAATAATAACAATAATAACAATAACATGTATAAACAAAACAACACAATAAAATGATCAGTTTCCTTCAGAGGGTGTAGAAGGAGTTAGAAAAAGTTTATATCTGAAGAAACTTTGGGTAGAACTGCTGCATATTCAAGACAAAAAAAGACCCAGTTGAGAGGTCTGGGAAGATACAACATTTCTACACATGCCCAACAAACTAGACCCAGACCATACTACAGGGATTATACCTCATAACTGGTCTGGGAACACAGATCTCTGGTGGAGCAGAGGATATACTTGTGAGAAGAATTTTACAGTACCATGAATCCAGAGAAGAGGTGTTAAACATTGAGTAGACAGCAGGGTTACTTAGTTTAATGTGTAATGTGTTGCATCTTAGACTTGATGGAGTCCGGTTGTCAATGTTTTCACATGCAACTAAATGATTTATCACTTCATTGAGCTCCTCACTTATCCCCTCATTGCTGTTTGCTTACTGCCCTGGTTTATGGTGTTCTGCAAAGGCTAGGCAGAGCATGTCCAAAAACTTTGCCTGGGGGCAAGTGTACTTAAGTCTTCAAAGTGTTCCCATGTAAATTATGAGGTCCAGCATTATCCACAGAGCCAATTAGCCAGACAGTGGTTAAGCAATGGCAGCGCTGCCAAGGGCATGGGGCCAGAGCTGAAACCAGTGATCTCTCCTCCCTGTGTTTAATGGCCAAAACTCATCTGCCTTGATGTTTCCATTTTGAACACCACCACCACCCCCCCCCCACAATGGCTCCAAGATATAAAACAACTTATTTGTGTTTAGTGCAGAATTTGATTAGTCTTTATAAAAGATGTAATTTCTGACAAATTGGGAAAAGGCTTCGTTATTGCAGGTTGCTTCAAACCCATGTACAGGTTGGAAGGTTGTTATTTTTTTTCTTTTTTATCATCTTCAGCGCTGATCAACATTGATAGGACCTGAATGTACAAGCTAGTTTTCAACAAGGCAACGAGATTGGACAAAGGGTGATATTTCTGACTTTTCTGTAAAAAGGAAGGACTCAGATCAGGCTGTGAAGCAGCCCTGACAGCTCCTGACCTAAGCCATTGTGGTCCGACATCAAGCTCCGCATACTGCGCATAAAAACAACCAACTTACCTTTCTATGGAGCTTTTTGAATTTGTTGGAAATAGTTGCACTCGCTGATCCAGATTATGTATATAAAGATGTTTTATCACAGCGGTGTATTTGAGTGTGTGCTAGAGAGAGGAACACAATCATTCCTTTTCTAAGTATGTGGCCCATCTAATAAAGTCTTGCCAACCCCTCTGGCCACCCCATGTGTAAAAATCTAGCTCTGCTACAGCTCAGATTGCAGTGCTATGACATGGTATTGGATACTCACTGCTTCAACCTCCATGAAAACAAGTTTTCTGTACTTATCACAGACAGCGAAAAATGGTTGGCCCATATTTGGTCTCAATGTTGACTTCTTGTGAGCGTCACTGCCAAAACACAATCACATGACTACTGCATGTGGACGATAAGGAAATAGATGTAATCTATGTCCAGGCCACTCATCATATTTGAACCGCTTTTGGCCCACAAGTGCCATAACTGAGCCATAAGAACCACAAGTAGTCTGAATTATGCCCAAACATGTCTGCTATCGGGGATGACTTCAGAAACATGTGTCACAGTCCATCTGCAGAGCTCTTTCTTCATCTGTAAGAAATTTTATCTTTTTTTCCCCTTAGTGGAAACACTTGATATTTTTCTTTTTTCATTCTCAATATTCTGGCCTCGGTTTCTTTAGTGCTCTATATTTCATCAGCACAAAAGCATTTACTAAAATTGAAGGGTGGATTTAAATCTGTTTGTACACAGCAGCACTTCATTCCCTTTGTATCACAGACCCTCATCAACTCTAAAGCATAATCACAGCTCTGGTGAGATCACTGTAGATAATTAGCAATTAGCCTATTTATAGGCTCCTGAACATACCGCTAACATGGCAACATAGTAAGAAATCTGCCTCAAGTCATTTCTCTTCACCCCAAAGTCCTGAAACGAGGGCAGTAGGTTGAAAGGACAGTGGCCCATCGTGACACCACTCTTCACCAGATTCCCTCGAGGGGATGCCTGCCTCACCTCCAGGCTGCGTTTCCATTGCGTAAATCCCAAGATGCTAAAACAACTGTTTATCTTACAGAACGCGGCCCGGCTTACAGGAGAGCAGTAAGCATTTTTGTTGAATGAGTGCTGAGGGAACGTTAAGAACAGGAAAGCTGTCAGAGAAAACAAGTAGAAAAACGTTACCCGCTGCTGCACAACTAATGTGTATCACATTCACAGAGGGGCTTGGGGAGTTTTCTGAGTGTACAGCATGTCGAGTGAAAAATGAAGATCCAGTGAAGGCTGAGACATTTGGAAGTGATGTACAAGTGTGGGGTACAAGTGTAGAGCTGCTGTGCTGGCTATAAGAAAACTCCAACATACACTTGTTCAAGATTTTAAAACAATAATAGTTTTCTAGTAAATCATCATATGGGTTGTTTATCAGCAATTCGAGCCAGAAATAATTGTTTCTTAATTTGGGAACAAAGTAAAAACCCACTGCTCCAGAATACCTTATTATTCCTAAATGAGGAACCAGTTTACATAACGATTAAATTACACAAATTAAATATAAAGCAACATTTAATTGCATGTTTAATTGCTTTCAGTATTGTGTTCAGAGGGTATTTTAGCAGGGGAATAGAAATGCAAAACCCAGACTTTCAATTAGTGTATCAGCCGTATGAACAAAGCTGTTTAATGACTGCAACACGTCGCATAAAATAAATCTTATTATAGGACAGAATGAGGTTTAAAAAATGCCAAAAGTTCAACCTAATCTTACAATGAATGACAGTCAATGTTTTCGAATGAATCCCATCAGTTCAATCTGTCATGTGTTACTCTTGAATTTCAAATGAACCAAGTTATGTTGACATAATCATGTTGTCTCTGGTGGCGACAGGTAATCTGAGCTAATACGTACGTCACACTTGTACCGTGATTCTTCATGTTCTCCTGGAGCTGTGGCCGTGCAGACAAAAGGTTTGTTATCACAGCAGCCCATGCAGCTCATGGGGCATTGTGTTATTTGTCTGATCGTTGTAAGTTATAGGCAGGCTGCAAGTGAAGATCGTCGGGCAGGAGCCAATGAGAGGTGAATAACAAACCCAGTATGTGAGACACGAACGGTTTGTGTTGTTGGTCACCACTCAAGTTAGCAACAATCAACTGTGGCGTCTGTCTTTTTTAATCATGTGGTGAATTGTAAAATAGGCAGTAAATAAATAAGTTATTACTTTATTTGGTAACAGCTGAAATAATATCTCTGACATGTCCACTTGAAGGGAGGTCGAAATGTTTTCTTTACTCAAAATAAGTAGATTCTAATGCATTAAACTGTGTAAGGTGGTTTAGTTGGCCTAAACCAACCCCACCGGTAAAGCTTGAAACAAAATAAAGTGTAAAATACTCTGGGGTGTAAGGCATGACCTTAGATCTACTGGATGATGACCATATGTGCAACTCCCACTGGCAGAACTAGGACTTTTCCAAGTCAGTGGCCATTTAGGGTGACTTCCAGCTATACTCTGTCCAGCGTTCATTCACAATGTTTTTTACGGTTTGGTGTATTCAAGTTTGCTTTTGGCTACAATTTCAGACTTTTTGACAGAATCTGCTTACTGTTCTTTGGACGAGCACCACTTTGTAGAAAAGTGGATTTTTCGGAGTAGAAACTTGGAAATCCTGATACTGTGTTCAGATGTAACTCACTATCATCCCGCAGTCTAGTCCATTCAGATTTGCTGCATTTATTTGGACACATTTTCCCATTAAATCTAATGGGAAAGTATGTCCAAACTTTTGACTTTTAATAGAGTTTTTTATTGGAACTGCCAGTTTTTTATTTATAAATTCCATTTTATTCAATTTAATTAAATTGAAACTTTATTTATCCCTGATGGACAATTTTGTTTGCTAAGATCAAAGGCAATTAAAATCATTTAAAAGCCTGATGGCAGAGGGAATAGTTGCAGTATCTGTTTGTTCTCCATGGGGGGGGGGGCAGCATTGTCTAGACAGCATTAAAAGGAAGAGGGTGGTCCGATTATTATGTTATATTATTTCAGATTTTTGAACAGTTTGTAATTTTGTGAAGACAATTATCTGCTCGTGAAAATACATAAGGGTCAGAAATGCCCTGACACAATACATTATTTTTAGATCTCAAGTAGGACATTTAATTGGACTATTGTCTTTGTCAAAATATGCATGCACAGGAGGGGAAAATTTCAACAAAAGTATGTCCAGGTCCACAACAGCAGGTGGTAGTATACATCATTTTAGCCTGTTACTTTTGGGCTATTTCCCACTGACCAAAACAACTGCCAGTTTAAATTTGCATCTCTGTACTATATCTCCTCCCCACATCCTGTCCACCTTAGTCTTTGTTTTTTGTTGACCCATGCATTGCAGCTATGCAACATATTCTTCGTGGCTTCATCTGTCATTACACAAAAAAGATAGCACTCTGTTAACTTCCTGAAACATAAGCACTACTGTGTGAACTTTGGAGAGTCTTTTTGTAACGTGTTTGCATGTATGGTGACTCCAAGCATTAAAACAACTCGAAAGTATGGGGTTAAAATGTTGACGTCATTAAGACAAAAACCCTGAAATCTGGTATCCTCTTGCTTATTTTTCATAGTTACAACTTAATTATTGACTCAAGTTTGTTGCGTTAAACACTGGAGTAAGATTGAGCGACCCTGGAATTGATGTGTAAGTACGGTCAAAACAAAAACAGGTGAGAGCATAGAGTGCAGGAGGGCAGCAGCAGTTGCTTAACATCGATGCCATCATTAATTCAGCAGCACAGGGTGTGTTGCAAAGAAATCAGTGTGGGATGAGATGATAGCAGGCTGAAGCCAGAGTAACTTTGTGATCTGAGGTCAAATTTTAACAGAGATTCACCAAAAGAGCCTAAATATCCAATTTAGATAAACCACACACCTGTAAACACACCCATCAGTTGTGTCCAAACTTTTGACTGGTGCTGTATTTCTCTTTGGGTGATATACTGTTTCACTACTTTCACTCAGCGCTTGTTGTTGTGCTGGTTTGAGTAATCATTCAGGTTATGTGTCACTGCCTTCAACTGGCTGCGGTTCCCCAGGGCCCCACCACTTGTTCTGAGCAATAAGCTAATTGATTGCAACATTCATCATCATCCACGGCCACATTCTGGTATGAAAGGTGCCCCAGGGTGACAAAGTCCTGAAGAACGACAAAATGCACCAATGGAAGCGCCGTTGGGGAAAGATATGAAGAAACATTCACCTCGGACAGCGTGCGTCAAACACCGGAACAGGAAAATAAGTCTACGTTGCAGTTGCGTCATCTTCAGGCTTTGATTCGCAAAGTTTCACAGCGGTGTGTGTGAGTCAGACCCATATACCTAATCAAGGGAATTGCAATGTTTGCTCTTGGCTGAATAAGTGCAGTGACCTGGTCTGCAGTCAGAGTGTATTATAAAATTGACGGCTATATATCGTTTCTGACCGCAGCGTCTCGACATGCAGACTCTGTTTGCAAAAATAACTGATTTACAACAATATTTGTATGATGTGTGTGTCCGTTTCTATTGGTATGTTGAGGTACCAACACAGAAGGACGTTTTTAAGTTAAATTTTTTACTTCTAAATCTTTCTCTTTTTGAAAATACAAAAAGTATCTGACTAGAGATTATTAATATAAGCATGTTCTTAGTTCAGTCATATTATCTGACTTTCCTGTAAACAAGAAAACTAATCTTACAACAGTGGCATCAAATGTGTTATCATTTTTTAGTTAAAAGGTTTTTAAGTGACATTTGTTCTTAAATAACACAAAAAACTAAAGCCTATCAATATTTCTTTAACCCTTTAACAGCCTGCTCCACCCTATAGTAAAGCAAATTCTTCAGATATAATGAATTTCATTAAGAATTTGTGGGAAATAAACCTACCTGAGCCCTTCTTGACCACTTGTTTTGGGTATGTGGTGCCTAAACTAAATGTTTATCATCTCTATTCTGTTTCAGTTGTCCAAAGGAAAAGAAAAAATGCAAAGAAACCATTTTTTCTGGATTTATTCTTTGTGAAAACTTCAAGTAACATTTATTTGCATAGTGCTTTTCGTAGATAAAATCGCAAAGTGCTTTACACTGAAAGCCATAAAGGGTAAAGAAATTAATGAGGTTTTGTGGAATTACTTTTGAGAACATAACAAACAGACTGTGTAAATATCTGTTTGCCTCCCCTGACACTGTGGGATTTTTTTCTTGTTGCTGGTCTCAGCCTCGTGTTGTTTTGCCTCTAGCCTGGTGGATCAGCCATCTATGGCATCTTCCTCCATCTGAGTTTGGGCTCGCCTGCACGCACGGCTGGTCAAACAGTGGCTTGTGAAGCAGGACACGTGGGGAGGCCAGGAAGCCAGCCTGCTGGAAACAGCATTTTATTGAATTCAGCTGCAGGAGCTGTGGCGCTTCAACAACTTCTTACATGGAAATGAACGACAACGGATGTGTGGTCATGGAAGCGAGTTAGATTCAGTGACGCACGCAAAACAGAAACAAAGTAGTGGTGAAGTGTTGCTGCAAGCACTGTAACAAAGAGCATCTAATGCTGGGAAGTGAACATTAATCCTGAATTAATCTTGTAACACCAACACAGCCATGATGTTTCTTTAAGCAACTGTTTCACATAAAGAGAAAACACCTGATTGATACCAAAAGAGATAATCCTACCAGACCTGATTACACTGCAATCATGTTTTCATAGATATAAACCCGGTCATGCACTTGATGATCAGGAAGCTTTCCAGATATGAAAATGAATTGATTTAATTCCTGTTTGCATACAAACAATAAAAACTTTATCTTTCAAGAATGTGTACCACAAAGCACTTAAATTCATCACTGCTCTTGCACAATGCACCTCCACGTATACTACTGCTGATTATCAGGAAGGTGTGATAATAATAAGTGCTTCTACATAATAAAGCTGTCATGTAAGACGGAAGACTTCTTGTAACTCGCCCCGACTACGACAGCTTTCATCATTCAGCTGCAAGCAAGCAGAGTCCAGACACACATCTGTGCTGGTGGCACAAAAAGATCATTCATTTGCAAAGCCAGCGATAATCTATATAATTTACAACTCATTTCTTCCCTTGAAGTTACCGTACACACACACACACACACGCGCTCACAGAGACAAACAAGCACTATGTCAAATGTTGCTGGCATCGACTGTCCAGTGAAAGGTGGAAGTACTCAGACAAAGAGAGTGATTAATTATTAAAAGAGGCTCACTGCAATCCATTACATCACATGCATTATGAAGTAGTTTGATCTACAGCACATCTTCAAAATCTATCGTTCTTAAAGAAAGTGAAACAGCTGGCGGAGAAGCGTAAGTCTCCAGGATCAGGGACTACTTGGATAATTATAGACCGTATGGACAAGTATGGAAAAGATCAAAAATACATGCATTTTTCATGGTATTATTAGCTTGTTTCTGCAAATGTTTCTGGACTTAAAGCTTCATGTTTCTGTTTTGATTACTGGCCCAACCAACCTGCTCACACTAATCAAGAACACCAAAAACAACAAGGCACGTACTGAAGTATCAGATCATTTTCTAAATGTTTTGATAACTAAAAACTCCATTAGTGTCATTTTGATATTGTCTTTACACGATTAGAGAATATTCCTATCGAATGTTATTTTTGATGTGGGAAAAAATTATCTATGACCAAAAAACAACCACATGGGGAATTTTCCACAACCACAAATACAAGATTCTGGGAACCCAAATTCATTAGCTAGTTTCTTTTTTTCTTGTACATTTGTCTTTCATTCGGCAGCTGACTTTGGTTCTGCTGGACATTTCTGTCTGTTAACAGGTAGTCTGGTAACAGGAGAATCGAAGGGTCTTCTCATTATATTATAAGATCTTAACCTTGTGGTTTAAAGTTCACCAGATCACCAATGCACACAACATATAAAACATTTCAGTCACCCCTCCCAGCTGCAGACTTTTAATCAACATTTGTAAATGATGCAGTTTGTACATGTAAGGTGTGATCTGCCAACTTGTGGCAGTGATTTATGGTAGCTTGTAGAGGTCTTCAGGTAAAAACCTGTACTAAAACTACGGGCAGTAACCCTTCAACATTCATGTCGACTGAGCCAAACAGTCAACTGGTGTGAGTTTTGGGCTAGAGTGGAAATAGTTTTATGTCAATTATTTTGTTTTCATTACTGTTGAAGGCTTTAAAATGAGTGAAAATAAAGCAGCTGTGTGGTTTTACTCAGCTCTCCATCTCTGTGGCTCTGTGCATAAATAACCCAAACGTCTCAACTTTGGTTTAGTTAGTTGCCATGCAACCCTCTAACGTCCAGGGTACATCTTTGGATGTTCACGAAATGAATCCACAAACACATGCAGTTCTGTAACGACCGTGGAAGAAGATTGTTAACATGGGCCTGATGATAAATCAGATTCTCTGAGCTGGTTGTAGCCCCTCCCACACTGCGGTGCATTTTTAATTTGCTCACATAATTAATGCAATCCTTCTTCTCCTCTTTAATTTTCTGTAAATTGAATGAGCAGTTCTATAAATTCAAGCGTACGAGGACAATGGACCGACCACTCATCCGAGGTGTACCCCCGTTTCTTGCCTTATAGCTGTTGGGATAGGCTCCAACCCCCCCCCGGACGTGTCTGGGGGGACCAAGCTTAGTTTTTGCCTGCGTTAAATCACACTACGCTACAACACTGATTTTATACCCGTCTCAGACAGGCCGACTACTCCGTCCAGTAAAAGACAGTTTAGGAAACTACTGTCTAACAGTAAGTATATCACTGATTTTGCCAACTCAAACTTTAAGCAGTCTTTCTGTAAAGTTTTCATCCCAAGGCAAAGCAAAACAGAATACTGGCACAGTGTTTTGTGCTGGATGGGCAGGAGCTTTAGCATAATACCAGATTGGATATCTGACATCCTCCTAAAAATAACAAAGCTGTTTTCATCTTCTTGTCTAAGAGCCTGCAAGAGTCACATGTTTCAAGGTCTTGAGACCACAGCTATTTTTCTCTGCATTACTCAACTATATTTCCCTCCATCTCAATTCCCACCACTTCAAATTTCACATTATATATTTCTTGACCCTGGAAACAGACCCTTAGGATTTGAACTAAGCAAGAATACTGTATTTCGGTCTGTTGCTTAATGAGTATCAAATTAGTTGGTCCATCTGTCAACTGTAGTTTCATGCAATGCCTTCAATGTCAGAGAAAAACATCATATTTCTTGACAACACAACTTTAATAACTGAGGCGGGGAGCAGCTGTCTTTAATAAAGCTTCAAGTGTGACCAAAACAATTCTTTACAGCAGCCTCGACACACTGGGATAAACAAATGAGGATAAATATAAACTAATTCTTTAATGAGAAGTTTTTGATATGAATCAATCTGATGGTTTTATGTTGAGTGGAAACACAAGGCAAAAGTTGCTCCTGTCATTTTTTGTCATTTTGGGATGAAAACCATGCAAATATCTTCAGATGTTTTTACTTTAATGTGCAGAGGTTTGATCATTAGCCAGCAGTGTTTAGTTAGCCATTAGCAGGTTGTAACAATGAGGGAAAATCAGATGACCGTTTATCTGAAACAAGACATACAAGTTTTACTGCTTTTCCATTTAGTGCCTCACAGAGATGTGACTGAATGGGTGTACATTACACTTGGCTTTTATAGAGCAAATTGATCTCTGGCTGATCCACATGTCCGGCGCACTCACCTCCATAGTGGTCAGGTTGCATCGATGAGTTCCAGCAAACCAGCCTTCAGCGGAGCACTGGTCGATATCAACATCCTGTAGATTAACGTCCACTCTCACCACACCCCTGCAAGACAGGACACCATAAATAAGACTGTTGGTGAATCAGGAGTGATCAGTTCACCATAGAAACGAGTATTATTCTCTGTTTTCATTCTTAAACATTGAAGATAAATGCAAGGTCAGCAAGCTTTGGGATAAGCTCCAGTCCGTACAACCACATACAGGATAAACCAGGAACAGAGTATGAATTTACACCCTGCTGGTATGGAAGCATCGTCTTGCAGAGAACACTCATTACTTGTACCTGCTACAGTTGTTGCCTGTTCAGCTTTTGTTTCATTCAGCTAAAAAAGGAAAAAAGATGGAGAGAGACTAATGAGAAAAGATACCTTACTGGGAGAGACTGAATTGCCGTGCTGAGTGCCAGATCTGCTAATCAACAAGCCAGTTTTGTGCCAGAATCTGATCCATGGCTAAATGCAACATCTCTTTTTGGTCCATTTATCAAAGTAAATGAATTATAAGACTTCCAAACACACTGAAGTAAGACATCAACTTCACATTCTCAATAGCTAACGGGTTAGCGAAAAGTATTAGGACAGAAAATTACACAAAGCCTCTTTTAATTAAAACACCAAAACTTTAATGACTTCACTGTTGTTTTGTTGATATTTAAACAGCATCAAAGTTTAGCATTGATGGAAGTTATCTTGACAAAATATAAAAACATCCCGTGTGTTATTTTTTCTGGCAATTTCTATTCAGCTTGGTAAGTCATATGGATTGTTTAGCAGTTTATAAAAGGGCAGGCACTTTCAAGCAGGAGATTGGATGATGTCTAATTAAGTCACAAGCAAACTTAAACCAAATCAGATGAACCAGAAGGAAAACCAAGTGCTTTTGGTTTTATCTTTATCAGTAATTCGTTATCCATATTGTTATTTATTATCCATAAAACACCTTTAGCTACCAGCATAGGACAATGACTGGTCTGAACTCTGTTTACTGGCCACAAGCTCATATCCTGGAGCCTGTTAAGACAGTTTCTGTGAATCTCACAAGAATCCAACTGCTTCACTTGGAAATATCTGCTTATGTTTTTACTTTTTTTTTTAGAAACTGAGATGTTCTGTAAAAAGATTTTTACAAAAAGGTAAATCCTTACCCTTTTCTTTTTCTTTAATGTTCTTTTAAACAAAATTTAAGTCTGACTGGAATAAGACCAATTCTTTAACACCAGAACCTGCTACAGATATCACTTTATAAGCTTAGTTTTTTCTCATCTAGCCACCAGTGCACCCATGAAGAGACTATCACAGAAATCTCAAACTGTTCTTTTCCAACACACCTGATTTAAATAAAATGGCTCCAGCAGCTTGTTTTCAAGTTCTGCACAATATGAGTCAGTTGCATTGAAGCAGGGAAACATCTAAAGCCTGCAGGACAGTGGGCCTTGCTGGCCGGAGTTTCTGATCACTAAGAACTTCTAACAGCTGGATCAACATATTTTTTTAATTGCCGTTTCTTTGCAAATGTAAGATAACATAGCAGAAGTAAAAACGTAAAGGCAAATGTAAGGACTGAAAAAAAGGAACATTTTACACATTCTAAATTTTTTTCTCAGACAGAAGGCAGCTAAAAAATAATCAATAAACCAAAACTTATCTTATAATAACAAAGCAGATTGTACCTTTAAATGGATAAAATCTTTACCCTGTTAGCCGCAGCTGAGCCAGACAGGAGGTTCAATAAGGGATTTACACTTTCTTAGCTCCCTAAAGCTCCGTGAAGAGCATCAAATGTGATTCTGAGGGTCAGACTGACTGATAAATCTTTGCACTGATGTGGCCTATGTCTTTGCTGTCTTTATGTATCATGCAGGACACACCAGCAGGCAAAAGCGTTGTATAATTCGTGTCAAAACCATATTTCCATATTCTGCTCATTCTAACACAATTTATGAGTTGGGTTCAGTTTAACATAAAACTCCTGCACCGTATCCAAAGGACCTCAGAGCACATACAAGTTTTATGGAGCACAGCTGGAGGCAAGTGTTGTTTAAAAAACTATTACGTTAAACTTCGTAAAATACACTCTGCACAACTCTCAAGAGTTGCAACTCTGCAGGTCTAGTGTCATAACATTGCGATGATACGCTTCGGTCCAAAGTTTAGCTTGTAGAAGTTTCTTGCAGACATTTTTAGACAAACAAGTCGATGCAAAAGAAAAGAGCACAGATTGCATTTTCCCAACAAAGATCACTACGTTTCCATTTGTGGTTTAATTAGAGTAAATCTCTACAGAATTATCAGTCTTGTAATCTGTTTAATCAAGCAAAACCTGAACCTGCTCCTCTGACATTCATATTGGTTTCATTTTGTTGAAGGACTAACATAACTTTGGTCTTTCAATTTCCAGGATTTTTGTCTTAAGGATAAATTTGAAAAGAAAAGAAAAATAGTCACTTCAACAAGACTTCCATCTCAACAAAAAGCACTGCAGTGACTGGAAAACAGAAGGCTGATTAACCCTTTAATGCTGTACATATCATATTTGATACATACAGTTTCTGAGACCTTTTGTATCACTTTATGGTAAAAGAATAATTTTTTTTACATTTTGTTGAAGGCCAAAAAAAAAAAACTTAAAATAATAAAAACATATTTTTCTTCCCATTATTTTCTTGGTTCAGTCTTTAAAGGGTTAAAAAAAAACACATGAATGGTTGATTCTGGGAGTTAAAACAAGGATCTGGCACTGAACAAAGGAAAATCTGGAGTGTTTCTACTGAGGGAGAAAAATTACAGAGGAGTAGGTGTGGCAGTCTGTAGCTAAACCCCTGGTGTGAACAGGAAGGAACCGAATACACAAGAGGGCACTCTCTTAATAAGGCAGGAAGCAAGACCAACTAAAATATAGACTAAACCACAGCATGAAATCTTTAGACAGTGAATACTGATTAATCCTGAGGAAACACAGAAACACCCACCTGAACTTTAGAAGCCAATCTGAAAACCAAAGAACAGACTAAACCAACAAGAACAAACCGTATGCAGCAAAACTGAACTCCCAGTAAGAAAGTAACCAACAAATAAACTAATGACCAGGTAAAGATCTGAAAATCTGTTAACATATTAATCCACAAACCAAAGAACAAAAGATGAAAATGAAATATAAAACACAAATACACACCTAAACCCAGAGACCCTGAGAAATTATTACCTGGAATATATTCTTAAATTAAAAATCTATTTTATTTTATATCATACTAAACAACACACACACCGGGTGGTTTCTTACTGATTGATGATACAAATAAGATATCCAGTCATATTACTTAGTTAATCATACTGATCACTTCCAGTTGGAGGAAATTATATAGATTTCCACTTAGTCCCATTAAATTATAAGGATACAGCAGTGTCAATAAACAAGCTCCTATTACTAACAGCTGTGTCTGATCCAAATTTGTTTGTTTTTAAAGATTTTGTGGCCCGGCTGAACCTTCTTTCATCAGCACATAAAGCAAGAAGAAGGAGAGGAAAATAAACTAATATCTGCAGCAATGGATCAAGCCAGGACTTAAATCTGAGCCTGGTGATAATCAAGTTAGAAAGCCTACAATAGATAAATCTAATCTGAATATAAGACAGCCACAAAAAACTCATCTTGCAATACTTGGGGAGGAATTAGGATTAATTGATGTTTGGAGATTATTACATCCTCAAGACAGAGAATATACTTTCTATTCTAATACGCATGCCTCATATTGAAGAATAGATTATTTTCTTATGTCAAAGCAGTTAGCAGATGTTACTGTTATCAATTGGTAATATTATGCTATCGGACCATGCCCCTGTGGAAATGATGCTTCGCTTAGAAGCAGGGCCAAAAAATCTTACAACCCACAGGAGACTAAATACCTCTTTACTCAATAATAAAAATACCATGAGTTCATTGGAAATGCAATTTTGGAATACTGGAGTTTCAATGAAGGTACTGCATCTGGATGCATTTAAAGTGGAAATGGCACTGAAATTGTTCTAACATACACGAAAAAAACCATCCAGCCTAAAATTTGTTTTTAAAAATAGTTCAAACGACAGATATGACCAATTTAATTTCAGAATTTTAGCTAGCTAGGGAGACAGGGAGCAGCCATTTTGGCGTGACGTAATACATTTAAGAAGACAAATACAAAGGAAGATGAAGCTTAAAGGCCTATTACGCATCCAAATCGCTTTTGAGCTAATTCGCCGAGTGACTGGAGAGGAGGAGAGGAAGATGTGGAGCCGGTGCTTGTCTCGCGGCGGAGCTGGTTCATTTCCACTTTAAAGCTTACATGAGAGGTTGTATAATCCAACACTCCTCTCACTTAAAAAGACAAGAAAACATTCACATTCATATTTTAGAGAGAGAAATTAAGGATCATGAAGTGAGACGAGCATTCCAGCCAAACCCAGAGATCAACTTACAGTTGAGTGAACTTAAACTAGAGTTGAATTACATACCGCAGAAGAAAGTCGAATTTGCATTATTCCAGAGCTGACAGAAATATTATGAACAAGGAGAAGCACCAGGAAGATTTCTTGGAAAGAAAATCAAACAACAAAATAATCAGAGGCTAATACCATCAGCTGAAGATGAGAAGGTTGTCTAGGTAACAGACACTAGAGAAATGAATGTAACATTTTTATAAAACCTGGTATTCATCTCAGGCCTCTGTATATCAAGATGATATTGATACTTTTCTAGCTACGATACAGTAACCATCTTTGTCGGAGGACAAACAAAATTAAATTGGGTGGGGGGGTAAAAATGGTAGAGGAGATTCCGCAAGTTGTTAGCTGAGCTCTGGAAAATCCCCAGGAAATGATGGATTCCCCGTTGAAAAGTTGATATTTTAGTAATGATGTAGTAAAGTACATTTCTTGACATTGTATGTGAAAATAATACAAATATTTGTGAAGTAAAAAAAAGAATAAAGTTTTGTAGAGCAAAAAAATTAAATATGAAAATTTGCTACTTCGTCATGAAACCGTTGGGATTTTTGTCCGTTTTGAAAATGCTTTATTGACTGTAACACAGTGATAAACTATAGTAAAGTTCCAATAATTGTGCATTAATACGTAATGTACGAAAAAGAATAATTAATTAATTAATATTTCATGTTTAAATAAGTGGTGGGGAACCTTGGCCCTCATATTGCAAGTTTTCCATGTATCCCTGCTCCAACACACCTGATTCAAATTGATGAGCCACTGTGATAGGCTGTTGGATCCATTTGATTTGAATCAGGTGTTTACGAGCAGGGATGCATGGAACACTTGCAGGAATGCGGCCCTCGAGGACCAGGGTTCCCCACCCCTGGTTTAAATCATGATTTAGAAACATGTAAAGACCATTTATATGTCCTGACAAATGGGACACATTATGCTTACGCACCAACTCCTTGTCCCATCCACTGCTGGTATTTGTGATTAGGCAAGATGTGGTTTCCATAGCATAACACCTTTGTCAAAAAATCCCTTGGGATAATTCAACTAAACAAAACAGAGGATGCTGTTAGTGTTGTTGTGTCACTTCTTTGAAGGATAAAACTAATTAAAACAGCAATGCCAGAACGCAGCGGAACTGCTGCTGTGACCAGACGTGAGACTGGGAGAAGCTACGGCGCTCAAAGGAAAAGTTCCTCTTTTTGTTGGTCTATGTAAGTCTTTTTAACATGAGATAGTTTGATGTCACAGCAGAAGAAGCACAAGTGGAATTAATTAAATATAAGAACCACAGGGTTCTGTTCTGTAACAGGTTAATTAGTGTTAATAGCGACATACTATATGTGCATTTACTTTTCTTTCCTTTCCTTTTTTTTTTATAGGCTCATGAGTTTATTAAATTATTTAACCACACACCTCTCATGTTTCAGATTTCACCATAGATATCCTTACCATCTTGTAGGATGCAGATCGAGGGTCTGGTCACACTATTGCATTACATTTCCAAATGTGTTGAATCTAATGAATTACCATCTGTAATCGTGATAATAATTAGTCTTCCTTTTAGTTTTACTTTCTCCTGAGTACAAAAAACTGTAACCGGTTCTGCATCTCTGCACAACCCTTATGATCGGGGGTATTTCTGCAGACTCAAACCAACAACTTCTTCTACAACTTTGTATGAGTACACGGACATGTTTCAAACTCATGCACAAGAAAGTGTAATGGTGACATCCTGACAGCAGCATGAAGAGCTGCTCAAACTTATTTACACAACAAAGAGAGGAAGAGGAACATTTCTTACCTAGAAATGTAAGTGAAGTCTGATAAATGATCCCTTTTCTGTAATCATCTTTACAATATATTAATGGACTACTAATGTTATGCATTTATATATTTTCTAGTCTTGTTTTTCAAACTGCTGTACAACAAGCCACATTAACCATTCACACATGCATTCATACATTACTTTTTCTTTTCTTTTTTCATATTAAATGCTGTTCCCGCCAAACAGACATATTCTTCACAATCCTGACTGGTGATACAATCATGAAGTGTATCTTAAACATTGGCAAAACCATTAAAATGTTATTTAATTAGTGTTAAGAAAAAAAGAACAAAAAGTAATTGCCAAAAGAGTCAAACTTGTTTTTTTCATTTAATTCCAGTCTTCTTATTTTTATTTTTTCCCGATTTTTTTCCATTGCTTTTTTGTTTTTATATAATTGTGAAGACCTCCTCTTCGAAGACCTCCTCAATCCCACCAACAGAAGAACAAGCAAAGCCGGGGGACCCGGGGGCGGACTCTCCTATCTCTGGGGCAGAGGTCACTGAGGTGGTTAAAAAGCTCCTCGGTGGCAAGGAACCGGGGGTGGACAAGATCAGCCCCCGGGGCCTTGCCACCAAGGTTTCTTAAGGCTCTGTATGCTGTGGGGCTGTCTTGGTTGACACGCCTCTACGGCATCGCATGGACATCGAGGACAGTGCCTCTTGATTGGCAGACTGGGGTTGTGGTTCTTCTCTTTAAGAAGGGGGACCGGAGGGTGTGCTCCAACTACAGGGGGATCACACTCCTGAGCCTCCCTGGTAAGGTCTATTCAGGGGTACTGGGAGAAGGGTCCGTCGGATAGTCAAGTCTCGGATTTAGGAGGAACAGTGTGTGTTACAGCCAAATTCATTAGAACAGAGTGCCACTACAGTGTGGTTTTCGTCATGGTCATTGAACAGGGGACCAGCTCTATACCCTCTTCAGGGTCTTGGAGGGGGCATGGGAATTTGCCCAACCAGTCTACATGTGCTTTGTGAACTTGGAGAAGGCATTCGACCACACCTGTGGGGGGTGCTCCGAGAGTATGGAGTGCCGGACCTCCTTGTAAAAGCTGTCCAGTCCCTGTACGACTGGTGTCAGAGTGTGGTCTGCATTTCTGGCAAAAACTCGGACTCGTTTCCGGTGAGGGTTGAACTCCACCAAGGCTGCCCTTTGTCACCGATTCTGTTCATAACGTTTATGGACAGAATTTCTAGGTACAGCCGAGGTGTTTAGGGGATCCGGTTTGGTGGCCACAGGATCGGGTCTCTGCTTTTTGCAAATGATGTGGTTCTGTTGGCTTCATCGGGCCGCGATCTCCAGCTCTCGCTGGAGCGATTCGCAGCCGAGTGTGAAGCGGTCGGGATGAGAATCAGCACCTCCAA
>JBBBVU010000019.1:2746888-2757421 GCA_037177055.1 Atherinosoma microstoma
CACTCCAAAGTCTCACTTCCGCCCTTGCCGTGCACAGTATCCTCTTAAACCTGAGGCTATTTCTGGCATCTCCCCCGCTTTCCACTCTCTGCTGTCCACCGGAGTGATAAGACCATGTGATGACTCCCCTGTAAACACCCCTATTCTCCCTGTTAAGAAATATCATCCTCCTCCTGCTCCTGAGGAGTGGCGCTTCGTGCAAGACCTCACTGCTGTTAATGCCGCTATCACGCGCGCTCCAGCGGTACCAAACCGCCACACTCTGCTGTCAGCTGTCCCCCCTACAGCCTGCTTGTTCTCCACAGTGGCCTTGGCTAATGTCTTTTTCAGCGTTCCTGTCCACCCGGACTCCCAGTTTTGGTTTGCCTTTCAGTTCCAGAGAAAAGGTTACACCTGGACTCGCATGCCCCGAGGCTTCTGCGAGTCTCCAACTGTTTATAACAGAGCTCTGGCTTCCTCTTTATCCTCCCTGTCCCTATTACCTGGCTCCGCTCTTCTGCAGTATGTTGATGACATTTTAATCTGCTCACCCACCCGCAAACAATGTGTTTCTGATACCATCTCTCTGCTCTGCCACCTGGCCGCCAAAGGCCATAAAGCCAGCCACTCTAAACTGCAGTTTGCCCATCACGAGGTCACCTTTCTCGGTCACATTCTTAGCGCTAACGGGAAGCAGCTCTCCTCTAAACATTTGGACACTATCCGGACCGCTCCCCACCCCGTAACGGTCAAACAACTGCTGTCCTTTATCGGTCTGTGTTCATACTGTCGCTCTTGTTACGGCCATGGGTTGTGTTATATTATATTGACTGTGTGATCCCACCATAGAAGACTGGACAGCTGACGGGATCCTCACCTGTGCCTGGCTGTGCTGTCGCATCCCCCTGATTGGCCTGCTTTGCATCCCCGGCCCAGGATTGGCTGCTTCAACTTCCTGGCCAGCTGATCCTAATAAGCCATCAGGGCTATTTAAGCAGCAGTTTATCAGTGGATCAGGGCAGCTGTGTGTAGCCACCAGCCTGCCTTACATTGGGAGTTGTGAGAGTCTAGACTTAGAACTTTGTGCTTCCGTAAAACTGTAGTTTAGTGAAACTTCGCCAACCTTTCCGAAGGTTGTGTGTGAGACTTTGTGTAAATATATAGAGTGTGGAGTTTTGGATCTCTTTGTGTTTTTGTTTTCTTGGTTATCATTTTGTTTTCAGCCCTAGGTGGCCCTCCTTTTGTTGTGTTTGATTAAGCCTCCACCTGTTTTTGTTTTATCTGCTATAGAGCAGTTTGGGTCTCGTTGAGACCATGTTTTTTGTTTATTGCACTATTTATTTTCCTTTTATTGTCACAAAACCCTGTAAATAAACACTTTAACCGAAGGATTTGTTTGCGGGTTTAATGTTTACAACCCCCTTTCCCCTAACGAGCTGGGGGTTCGTAACAGGGGGTCAATGTGTTTGAGATCTAATCAATGATTTTTTTTTTCTCATGTGACTTATGTGACTTATATAAAATTGTCATTTATTTTCTACTTATTAATTTCATCACATTTGTCTTGTCCTTTCAATTTACCACTAAGTACTTTATGAAAAACTGGAAATAACACGTAGCCTAATATGAAACAAAAAACTTTAATGACATATAAAATCAGATAAATAAGCAATCATCTCTAGTGACATTTATATTTACAGCAATGTGCCATTACCTGACAATAAATGATTAATAAAGACATGTACACGATCACTTGTCAATGAAGATTAGCTAAATTATCAACATGAATAACTTACAAAACATACCATAGTAAAATATCTTTCTTATAAAACATGATGTACTTCGATCAATTTAGATAACTAAATCAGAAGACTGGAAAAAGTTAACTTTAAGCAGAAGCTTATACGGACTTTTCATTTGCTTTGAAAGCAAATATTGTTTTTGAACATGTGTAATAAAACCTTGAATTAGATCTATTTTTAGCTGAAATATATGCAACTATACATCCATGGATCAAAGTTTGCTTATTTTCACATGTTCCTCTTTGGGTTCTTCCTCAGACCTGCATGTGCACATTGATAGTATCACTGGGATGAAAGTGAGGCCGTGAACCATCCCGATGACCATGACGAGGAAAAAGATCTTGAAGAATGTCCTGAAGGTGTAGAACTCAGACAGGTTCAACACTGACAGCCCTAAAACAGTGGATAGGACGCCTTGAAGGATGGGGTAACCCAGATTGGCGAGAGCATCGACAGCCCTTTCATCCTGACTCTGCTTCTTGCTTGAGACGAAGGCGTAGGACACGTGAGCGGAGAAGTCTACGGTGAAGCCGATGCAGACGGTGAAAATAATCATGGATATGGAATCCAGACTGATCATCCAAAGTGCCATGAAGCCGGTCACGCCCACGGTCACCGAACCAATCGAACAAGTCACCAGTAAGGCGCAGATGGGGTTAGGAATCAGGAGGAGAGAGACCACCAGCATCACAGCTGTGATCACGGCCACATTTTTAATGATGCTGGTCACCACGACACCATACTGGTCAAAGAAGATAAATTCCTGGTTATAGAATAATATAGATGCTACACTGCATCTTTCAGCGATGTCTTTAAGGCCAACGAGCATCTTAATTTCCCTGCTAGCATTAGAAATATGAACCGTTTGTATGAAAACTCGGGATGCGTGGATGGCGCCTCTAGTGATGTTCACGTCCTGCTTGAAGAAAGGAGATGAATTAAAAAACTGAGGCAGATTTGAGAGAAAAACGTCTCTATCATCCAGGTTTAAATGTGTCTCTTGTCCGTAGACTAAGTAAGAATCTAACCAGGATGTAAAGATTTCCTTATCGACAAACTGTGGCCCTTTAAAGTTGTTGATGCATTCCTGAAGTTGATGCCTTTTGATTTTATCCCAGTATGGGAATTCCTCACTTACAATAACCATGATGGATGGACCGAAATCCGAGAAATAATCTCTGTCCTTCTTATTGAATGCTGCAACGTGGGAGTTATCAGCTGCCAGGTCATGAAGATCAATCCCCTGTTTTATATGGAAACATCCAAAAACACTTGCACCCAAATACCCCACATAAAGTACGATTACAAGCCCCTTGACCCAGGGTTTCATCAAAAACGGTCCATAATACTTCTCAAAGAAATTATTGGCTGGATGTTTTTTCTCTGCTCCTGTGTTCTTGTCATAGTCGCCTCCCACACAGAAGATGTCGTATATTCTAGAGTTATTGGTTTTGTCTGATGGTATTACTTTGCAGGTCAGCCAGTGCCTGTTTCCGGCTTCTCGGATGCCGTTTAGAGCCATGAAAGCTCCGAAGAAAGTGATAGTGTAGATGTAAGAAAAGATGATGGAGGTGGCGGTGTACAAGCAGAAATACTGCACTGACGGGAAGTCGTTCATGACGCCTATGAAGAACTTGAGGACGTCTGTCAGGGCGGTGATGGTGATGGACATGACAGCTTCTTTGTAGGTGTGAGCCAGCCGCTTCGGTACCGGGTCCGTCACATGGCTGTGCTGCCAGTCCGACACCATTATGAACATGTTGTTGAGACCAATACCTGAAAAATCCAAATATATATATATTAGCATCTACATAAAATTACACACACACAAAAAAAAAAAAATCTGACTGCTTTTCCTCACCAAGTATTAGAAAAAAAGAGTTTGCCACTGTTATAACAAACGGCACTCGGAGGTAAAGCAGCAAACCGAAAGAGGAGATGACTGCGAGCACAGAGGAGACAACACCGAAGAAAGCCACCCACACCTTGTTCCTCACATTGTCCCGTCTGCCAAGAAGAAGTTAGAGATAAAGGGGTGATGCAATGATACAAAATTAATACAGATAACACAATGCTGCAGACACAGTACAGTAGATCAACCTATCTTTATATAAAGTGCAATGAAATGCAGTTTGCATTTGATTTAAAGTGAAAATGGTAAAAAAAAGATGCACTACAGCATTAATGGAGTATTTGAAAATTAATATTTATACAAATATAACAGTATGTGCAGTTGGTTATACAGCATGTACAATTTAGATCATTTTCCTTGAGGTTCAGCTTTTGGAGAAATGAGCGATTCAAACATGAAAGTAGTGAGGCAGAGCAGTAATGAGTGCAGTAATGCTTCGTGCTACGGTGGGAAGCTCAGCAGGGTCACAGCCTCAGTGAAGAAGCTCTTCCTGAGTCTGCTGCTGCAGCCGAGGAGGCTCCTGTAAAGCCTGCCGGATGGGAGGAGAGTTAAACTCCTGGAATCGGGTGGGGTACATTCTTAATGATGTTTTTTTTACTCTGCAAAGGCAGAGTTTATGGTTGATATTCCCGGCAGTGGGACACTTATTTCTGGTGGATCAACTGGGACTCATCGTAACTCCTTCCTGATTCAACTCCATACATTGATTTGTAATTTGCGTTTAAATCAAAACTCTTCTCCAATGAAGGAAAAATTTTTTGTCAGAAACTACATTTTAAAACAGCTTATTAAGCCATAAATGAAGCTTTGTTTTTCCACCATGAAGAAAGATTGATGTCATTCCCCGTACTCTACATAATCTGCATGTGTCTTTCCTCAAATTAATAAACAACAGCTGTCTGTGTTCTGGACTGGGCTTGCAGTCAGGAAACCGCTCACTGTGTGGCAGTCACTGATCACTTCTTACCTCAGGCAGGATATCACCGAGAGGCCGATAGCACAGGCATAAGTGATGAGGAATAAAGGGAAGCCATCCGTGGTGTGACTGTCAATCTCCTCCTGCTTGGATTTTGATGTGTAGTACGACACCTGGAAGAGGGCACAGCAGAAAGAAGCTGACATGTCAGAAAATTGTTTTTACACATGGACGTCATGACCCTAACTCCTTCACACTGACGACACGGCTCGGATTTCAGCAAAGTATCTCAAAAATGAAGTGTAAAATTCAAGTTAAGTCACTCTTGTGCACTCATTTGCAATCTTTCCCAAAACAACATCTCGGTGCAGCCGCAGCTCCCGCTAGGAGATAATCCACCTTTACTTGGAGTGACTCATAACTGCAAAATTGTGGTAATAAATGTCACCATTTTGTTGTAAAATCAATGAATAAAAATAAATGTTTCCCTGCAGGGTTTTTTTTTCATGTCAGGGCATAACATTCACACTGTTTAATTAATCTACAATATCTTGATTAATCACCTTTTACTTCATCTAAAAATAGATTCTCTGGTTATAGAAAGTGTATCACAATAACAATACAGCATAACAGTTAGCTATAAATAACAATTTATCTATTCATTCATATGATCCCAGCTTTTCTATCATGGCTGTCTTCCCAGTCTTAGTTATAGAGCCATGGGGGTGCAAAGAGTAAATGCTATAAAGCAGAGGAAGCAGATTTTTCCAGTCAAACAGCTGAGCAACGAGATCAACTTGTGTTTTTCCATCATTAAGTCTGTCCGTGTCCTCATTTGGAGAGAAAACACTCACTTGGCCTTCACCTTCATGTGATATATTGTCATTAAACATTAAACAACGAAACGGTTCCAGACTTATTTATGACATTTACAAACACGTATGACCTGTTCTGTGACTTCAAGGTGGATTTTTCCACTCAAAGCAGCTCAAGCTGCCAAAAAAGGCCCAACTCTATATTTCAATGCAGGCGTTAGCAGTATAGCCTCGAAGAAAGAAAGTCCCTGGTCCCTGGTCAGAATCTGGGTCCTTTCAGTGTGGATGTGCAAATGTAGCTTCACATTCTAAATGTGGTAACTCATGTATCAAACCCAGGAGTTAGTGTGGTTGTGTATGATTGTTTGTCTCATCTGTCTCTGCGATGAACCTCTCGGCAGTGTACCCTGCGTCTCTCCTGATAGCAACTAGGATGGCCTGCAACCCTAAATAGGATAAAGTGCCTATAGAAAATAGATAAATGGATTGTTTTGTGAGATTGTTTGGGTCTGTTCTCAAACTGACCACTGACGCTAAATGACCAAAAAGAGACAAATACAAAGTTAATTCGTAACTATTGAGGTCATTTCGTGTCTCATTGGGTAAACTTGGAATTATTTGGTTTTATGTCCTCTTGTTTTGTCATTGGCAGAGTTTAATAAACATGATGATAACAGTGACTAAGTAAAAAAAAAAAAACTTGTTTCTTTATCATGCATCAATGTTATTTTATCAGGTGAGAGAATCAAAGCTGCAAGGGAGTTCAGAGATGCTGAGGCAGGTGAGCTTTAAATCTCAGAGTTGGAACTACAATGAAAGTTTCAAAGTCATACTATGGCATACTGAAGTATTTACCTGGCCGCCTCATCAAATTGTACAGATTTAAAAAGACATTTTGTTTGGTTCATATTGCTCCAAAAATGGATGATTATAAATGTTTTCAATTAAAATGAGAGTAATAATGACGCAAAGATTAACATTCCCTCTAAATTCATACATTTTCTGCAGAGTCAAAATGATCACATAAATTTATAGATTTTTTTTTCAAAATGTATAATTACTACAAGGGTGATGACGCACAATGTGACAACACTGAATTACTGTGTTTGCAATTATATCTTTCAATGGGCACGATGTACTTTGAGTGACCCAGCTGTGGACTTCTTGAAACCAATACGCTCCAGATGTCTTCAACTCATAACATTACAGAAATCATTAAGTAAAATAATCTGTATTCATTATAGACAAAATGAAAAAAAAACTTGATATCAGTCTCTGAAAAGAATATTTTGCATTCTAAGCTTCTATTTGTTCACATTCTTTATTTGCTCTGAATTACATGGTACTGCAAAAAAAAAAAAACACTTGTTTTCCTGGGACTGTGCCTCTGTGGGACACTTTCATGTCCCTAATGTCAAAATCAAAGCTAAACCCTTGGGGAAATGTGTTTTTGGGACATTTTTACTGGTAATAACACACGAAATTCACATTAATTCTCATTTGAAACCCATGAAAGCACATGTAAAACCTATGGGACTGATTTTTTACGGTCAATTTTTATAAGTTAAGATTGGACCATAATAACCACACAAATTCCACATGTAATCTCACATGTATTGCATGTGGGTTTCACATGTGACTATATTGGTTTCATATGGAAATTTACACGGGTTTCCACATGTTCTCATCATGAAAATGTTCCAAAACCACATATTTCCCATGTGCAAAAAAGATGTGTTTTGCATGTGTCTCAAATATGTTTCACATCTTCAAAAATACACAAGGTTATAAAATACATGTGTTTTCTGTAAGGGAATCCTTGTCTTATCTAGTTTTATGGAAAACATAATCATTAAATAAGGAATCCTTGTTTGACTCACCGGATTCCTTCAACCTTTGACCAACACACGTTTAATCTTTCTACAAATCCATCAGTGCAACATTTCTGTATATTACTCCAGCTTTAAAGAAGAAAATAACAAACAAAAAAACAAAAATATGAGCAGTATACATACATCGACGTGTTTGCTGTCCACTTCCCCCGACATGAGTGCTTTGAATCCTCTCAGCCATGATTTTGTGGCCTCCGCAGTGCTTTCCTGGTCATCTAGGTAGTAGTAGAGTTTTACAGCCTGAGCGTGTCTAACCGTGCCGTTGGCATCTGTAGTAACTCCACCAAGCACCGAACCCAGAAAGACTGAACTAGATTTGTGTGTGTGTGCCGGGTAAGTGATGTTGGTTTTATCAGAGCTGGCGATGTCCAGGATGAGGTTTGAGACACATCCTCCATTGGCTTTGGCACAAAGCTCATTAAACCCAAGCTGCCCATTGTCCACAGTGATATTAAGGATCTTGTTATTGAGTCTGATGATATGCTCAAAGGCAGGATTTTCTAGGATACTGTCAGTGTTTGTTGACAAAGCAATGAGGGATGCAAAGTTGCCTTTGTTGAACAGCCTTTCTTCAGAAAACATGGAAAAATCATAGGGAAAGTTTTCTCTTGCAAATTCTCTCGTTGCTTTTGAGGGTCCTTTCTTGGGTGTGAATTGCCTCTCAAGATCACTATCCATCGTTTCCCAGAGAAAAATGAAGCCTCCGCTGAGTGCTGCTGAGACAAAGATAGGAATAACGAAGAAATAAAAGGGCCAGGAGCCTACTGTTGATCCAAGTTTTTCAAAAAACCTTGACAGAGGCTTTGATAGGCAGTCTGTGCGTCGGCAGCCCATCTTGAGTCTTGTAGGAATGACACAGATGTCGGTAAACTGTATCCTTATAAAGCCTCAGGGTTACAGTACATCACTCCTAACACGCCTCTTTTGGAAAGCCCAAAGGACACTTGATAATTAGCCGTTCCAGTAAGTAAAAGACAGTGAAATACGTCGAGTTAATGATGCTTCTTCTCGTAAAAAAAAAAAGATAAGCAGTGCCCTTACATGATAAAACAGAGATGAGAGAGGCAACAAGAAATCAGAGAAAAGTCTGACTTTCCTATCGCATCAGGTAATCATCACATTTTATTGCTTTATGACGCATGCATTGAAAGGAATGCCATCAGTTAGTACCTACAGTACCGTGCAAACATGTTAAGCAACTACTCTTTATTTTATCTATTTATTTTTGGGCTCCAAGTAGTTACTCTTTCTTGTGGTTTTGTGTTATAGATCTTCAGATTTTCTGAGGGTCTTTCAAAGTTTTTCGTTTTTTCCCTCATTTTCAGTCCAGTCCTTGTAGCCGACTATTTTTAGAGGATTATGATTGTGTTGTTAAGCCATTTGACAGTGACCTATGACCTATATAAAAAGGCTCGTATTGTTACCTGCAGCCTGTTTCAAATACAAATCATTTGTTCCCTTTGTTTAATTTCATCTAGATAAAATTACAATAAAGGATTTTTTTTTTAAATGAGGGGCCAAGCAGGGGGTCTGACAGGAAAAATGGGAAGAAAGAATGAAAAAAAAGAAAAGATCTAAGCTAAATCTATAAAAGAAAATAGCCAATGGATTTTTCCATCAACCACTTTATATTTAGTATTATCTTGAATTGTATGGCTCTAATCACGATTGTGCAAAGCCAAATATTTCACAGATAACAGCAAGAACAATGCGCTTTGAGCCCAGTCAGGAGGTTTATCAGTATTATTTCAGCATTCTGGGACAATGAACTTGGCACGGTCCTTTTATCTAGTGACATTAGGACTTTTATATCCCCTTCATAATTTAAACAGTAGGCCAAGACATGTTATTAGCCACGTAAGCAATTGGTTAGATAATGCTGTGTGAAGGCAGCATCATTATCGATATGGTGGTATTGATGTAAGAATAACAGAGATAAAAAATTTCAACTTTAGTTTCTTTATATTAGCTATCCCAGTAGTGTTTCTTATGTTTTATAGTTGCAGCAATTATTTTATGGCTACTTAATATCTGGAACAAAATTCCATATCATTATATGTTACTATCCAAACTAATTTACCTTTACCCGATTGCATAATTCTTTCCATTCTCACTGTGGAAAACAATTTTCTTCATTTATTTTATTTCAATAATTCTCTCCTTCCCTCCAGGCTGCTATTTTATGATTATATTGTTAATATTGAAATATGTACAGTTATTATTACTTTTTAGTTTCTATCACAATATCTTACGTTATTTTTTCATCGTTGATATGAACAGTTTTCTGTTCTTACTTTTCTGTGTGACTTAAAAATCCCCCTCTGGGAAGAATAACGTGTTTGAATTGAATGTAATTTAATTGAATTTAGGTGGCACCTAGTATGGGGTGTGCCCCATACGGGCCACTGCTTTGTTGCAAAAGAGCTATTAACAATTAGCTATCAAGAGCAATCCAGCAGAAACCTGAAACAGTGTGTGAGAGATTAATCTTGACCTTCAGTTGATCCATCTATTGTTCATCAGAAATGGTCTCTATTGATGGGTGGCTGTCAAGAAGTCATTCTTAAGGGAGGGAAATAAAGAGGAAAAGCTGCTGGATACCAAATGACAAAAGAACCAGACTGAAAATCAGTGACAACAGGTCTGATGGAAGGATGGATCCTCCCCAGAGCCCAAACATCAACATCACTGAAGCAGTGTGAGATCGTCTGGACAGAGAACAGAAATTGAGCTTTGAAAGTTATTCAGGAAGCCTAGATAAATATTTCTAAGGACTACTGAAAAGAAATGAAAGAAAGCTTGTCTAAGAGAGTTAGATTGTGTTGAAGAATGAAACTGGTTCATTTTCTAAAAAAAGCTTTCAACCTCACGAGAGTTATACAAACTCATTTTACAACTTGTGCATTTTTACACATTTGTATTTGTGTATCAGTAATTCTCTGCACCTCCAAGTGTTTCTCAAAAAAATAAAGGAATGAGGGTGAAGCAAGACTTTTGGACTGTACTGTGTAATACTAAATCAATGTGTATGTGTTTATGAACATGAGTCAATCATGACCCAAAAACAAAGTCATAAAGCTACTGAAAATTATTGCACGTCACGTTCCATTTGTTGGAGGTTAAAGTTCAATCTTATGAACAGCTGTGTAGAAACAGCTGGCACAGATGCTATATTCAGTTCTGGGTAAAGATGCTTATTTTCCCCTATGCATATATA
>JBBBVU010000019.1:2759705-2781361 GCA_037177055.1 Atherinosoma microstoma
TCAGATCAGCAGAAACACTCAGTTTGTTTAAATCCAGGTTAAAGACCCTCCTGTTCTCTGCTGCATTTACATAGTTTCTATTTAATGGTCCAAATCTGTAACGTTTCTTTTAAGCTTGAGTTTTAAACTTGATCATGTTTCAGGGGCCTGAACCAGATCATGTGGGGGTTTTTTGAGACAGTTATCAATGCTCATCACCATAGATAAGAATGAGGAAGCGCACTGACTGAAATCCAGAGCGACACCTTTGTCTCAGCTCCATCTTCATATTGCGCCCAACGTACTGTTTCACCAACAGCAGCAGAGACATTGTGGACATCTGCCACATGGAAGAATCGTAAGGACGTATTAGAACCTGGTGAAGAGGTTTAGAAAAACAAATCCAGGGATAGCTCGCTGTCATCCGTGTATCAAACTCACGCTCATCGTGTACTATGGTAACCTTAAGTCTCTCACTATATTTTAGAGCCCAAGAAGGTCACTTTTTCACTTTCAAGAATTCCTGTCATTTAACCCCTGTCATTCAGCCGTCAGCCTGAGCCAAGCCAAGTCCTCTGAGGCGAGTCTTATATCTCATTTCACACAGATCCATCTTAAGGGTCATTGATTTCTCATTGTGTGAGTGAGAAATGGATTCTGTTTCCTTCATCAAAGAGACGAGTCGTGGCAGGCGTCAGCCAGAAGCCTGATGGAGGCATCAGATAGATATAATCTCTTTCAGGACCCCTCAGTTCTTTTGCTCACCTTGAATTTAATCATTACTTTTTGTCTTCAGGCTTCTCAAAGACAGTTTACAGTGGGTAGGCACTTTTGTGTGTTGCTCAGCCATGAGTTTGCATCAAAATGCAAATGAGTTCTATCCCCACACCAACAACAATCATCTTTGGGTGGCGAGCTCCTGCTGACACCTTCATTAGCTGTCCTCTTCCCTCCCTCCTCTTCCTCACACTTTGTAGAGGTATGTTAGTTGGAATCAGTGTCTCGGGTAATTAGCCGGGAAGCCTCGGGTGAACATGATGTTAAGACAAGCCGCCTGATTGTTCTGCTTTTGCTTCCAGAAAAAAAAAAACCATTGATCATGGAGAATAAAGGCCTCGCCAAGCAGTAATGCTCTTTATAAGATAACAGGGGAAAAAACAACCACATGAGCACATGTACACACACAAGTACTCACACTTATTTCTCTCACATTAAATTATTTTGTTTTGAAGAAGAAGAACCAGTTTCATCCAGTCAGGGTGTATTTTAACACCTGTAAAGAGGATGATTTACACTTAAACTTGATCACATTTCCTTTACTATGATGTAAAAATAATAAAATACATAAATTCAACCAAAGTTAGAACCATTTTTAAAACCAGTAGGAGAAATTAACCCTAACACTCTTGTCAAGGAAGTAAAAAAACATTTTTTTTTTTGTTGAAGTAAACTTTCTTTTATTTGTGGGTGACAAATTCAGGTTTCGTAACATAAACAGATTTTATTTTTGCATCTAAATTGAACTGAAGCACTTTTGGAAAAGCCAATGAACCCAGTTTAATGTATTGAATAGTTATTTATTGAATAGTTATTTATTGAACTTTCCATCTCTCTTATGTGAAGAAGCTGATTACATAAATATATATTAATGTCATAACATTGTTGAAAAACAGACTTTTCTCATCAATATTTCTCTTTTTTAGTTCATCATCTTTAAGCATTTAACTGGTTTGCCGTAATGAAAATAAATATAGACAGGTGCTTAAATTTTATATGGCTCATATTAAATTCCACTACAACAGACTTCTAACTTGAACTCTGACAACCGGTTTCATCAAAGCAAGAATTTAACCTTCGTCTCTACAAAGATGGGTGAATTTTTTCTTCATTTTCTTGACAACACAGGACACAAGGACAAGAGATACGACACAATGCAACAATAACAGAACAAACATGGAAGACAAAGTTGTTCATGAAGGGGTAGTAAGTTATGTAGAGTGATGAGTGTGTTGTGAGTGCACTTCACTATTTGTCATAAAGGTAGAATAGCATCTATCTGACTGAATAACATCATATAGAATAGACTAAAATGAAGTAGAACAGAATGATATGTCAATAATAATGAAAACAATAGTAAAGATAGTCAATACTATTATAATTATACCAATATACTCAATAATCTAATTCTAAAGTGGTTATCATCATGTCATCAATATTAATCATATTAATAATGTTAACATCACCCATGATGATAATCGGATAATCATCAATACCCATGATAGTACCAATAATAATACAAATATTAGTAATGATGAAACCATCTTCATCACCACCATCATCTACCTTAACCCTTTTATAATTGCACTAAGAAAAAAAGCAATGTTTTCTTTGTATATTTTTATTTCCTTGCACGATAACAAGAAGAATCAATGTTTGTTTTTTTAAATGGTTGAGGTAGCAGTTAATAATATAGTAACAAAAACCTGAAACCGTAATGGGAAAACAGTTTTGGTATTACATCCCCAGACCAAGTAGTAGAGATGACTCAAGCACGTTTACTCAGAGCCACTGAAAACCAAACCAAACAGTAGAGCTGGCAGTTAAAGGGTAAAGCTACCAGCATAATGAGAGATCCATGACCTGGTTTTTATGGGGTTAGTCCCATGAGGCCTAGCAGGATGAAGCTGAGCACAAGGACAGTTTGAATACGATGTTGGCATGTCAGGAGATCGAACTTGCAACCCTTCGGTTGTCTGATGACCAGTCTTCCTCAGTCCAATGTCAGGTAAGCAGGTTAAGTCAGCACCCATATTTTGCAGCTCTATTTCATGCTAGATTCATTCATTTATTTTTTCATTCATGTACATGACCAAGGATTAAATGTTCCTTCTGTGAGTACTCGTTCTTGGCAGAGAGCAGGAGCCTCTGAAAGAGAATTGGTTTAACCATTACAGGACACTAAAATAACACGAAGACACTGTTAATGACTTTCTCTGGAGCTGGTTTGAAGCCAGACAGATCCAATTCATTTAGAAAAGTCACTTATTAAACAAATGACTGCTAAGTGAACAACGAGAATACAACTATGAGCAGTAAGAGATTTAATACTATCAATCGAGAATAATAAAGCTGTAAAAGTTAAAATTTTCATCCATTACGTCGTAGGATTATTTATCAAAACTGTTAGAACAAACTTTGCTCATACAATCTGCAGCAGAAAGAGATTTTTAGGATTAAACTTGACAATGGAACATCAGAGTGAAACTGCCACTATCAATTGCTATTCTTTGAAAAGAACGTTTATCTCTCTGTTCTGTCCTAAAGATCTCAGAACAGCAAACAAACATGCAATCCTTATTTATAGTTGATCATTTTAACTTTAATAACATCATTAAATCATTTTTAAAACTAAAAAAAGAAGAATCAGTTTGATGTTCTTTAGTATCTGAACAAATTTAGGCAACTTAGTGTCAGAAATATATTTAACCACAGTTGGCTCAGACGAGGAGTCTGGAGTATGGGATTATTAGAAGTATTGTTTATATTATGTTTGATTCTGTGCATGTTTTATGGGTTTCATTACTTCCACTATCAGATGCTGGTCTGTCTGGTTAGGTTTAGGCAACAAAAACACTTGGTTAAGTTTAGAAAAACAGTTGTGGTTGAAGCAGAAAAAACAACATTTGGTATTGGCATCAAGGAAGTATTGGAGTCATTATCTCCACCTCAATGGGATACGTCACCCTAACAAGACAATAGAGAGGCGTACTTGTTTAGAGCCCTGCATGAGATAGTTTTCTTAACCCCTCTGCTATTTGCTCCTGCTGTAGTTCTGACCATTCATGCCTGCTCCCACAAGATCTGGCCCCATAGCTGGAACCAACTCAATCCCGATCCTAAAGCAGTAACAAAATAGGACAAAATGAACCCCCAACTTTTGTCTCACCCATAGTCTATCTATCAGACTCGTCTTTCTTCTCATTTGTATTCTCAGATCTTAGTTAGAGCTTCTTCTCTCCTTCATTTGTTAATTACAACACTGGTTAAAGCTAAGTACAGGAATCCCAGTCACAACAGACCACAGTTTATTTTCTGACCACCTCTTCCTGCTTACACTGAAACACCACCGGTACTGGTAAGATTTGTGTTGGGTTGCCTGGGACCTGTGGGATCCAAATCCCTACACAGGCCTTGTGATATCATCACATATTGTTGTACTTCTTTAATGCCTTTACAAAAGTGTTAAGGTGTCACACAATTTCTTGGTGTGTTTTCAGTCTTCAGTGTGATTATCTATCACCGTGTCACTCATTAAACTGACTCTGAATACACAATAACTGGTCCTATCACAGCTACACAGATATCCTGTGAGACAGTTTTGGATAGTTTGGAGGATCTCATGACTTCATGGTGGATTTAAATTGGAAGAAAATAAACTACAGACAGGAAACTAAAGTGCAAAACTTCAAATGAAACAGCTTCACCGGAGCTTTTTATCTAGCTTAGTTACATAAGTTTCCTCTTCTCTCCCTTCGATTTCCCTCCACTCTGAAAGAACAGTTTCTATTATACCACAGGTTCACATTAAAGAGATGGGAACAGGCTGGTACCTGCAATTATCCCTGTTCACCGAGCTGTGGGTCACTTGATGCTGAGCAACAGCTGGCTCTCTCCTTACTTCCCCACCCACACATACACACACATTCATGCAGCTGCACACCATCCTTCCTCCTCCTCCTCCTCCTCCAGACTCCTAACCACCCATTCTTCACATTCACCTGCCAAGCAGCTTGATTAATAAGGCCAATGTTCACGGTGAAGCAAACCACCGACACAGAGAGCAAGAAAGGGAGAAAGTGTTCAGAGTTGATACAAAGAAGCCCAGAATTCGCAACCATGTAATATATTCATGCCTAACAATAAAGTCATCATTCATCCTGAGCATGAATGAACACACTCAAATATGGTCAGATGTGTGACAAAGGTATGGTTGAGGCACAACAACTGCGAAATATTGTCTGGGTTGAAATATATTCTTATGGATTTTTATTGTTTGTTTGTTTTTCGTTGATGATGACCATCATCTTTTGAATTTTTTAAATGCTATTTCTAGCTATTACAATGTTTCAGGAAAGAAATGGTTGTTATAATTTTAGGGAAAAATTAGAAGAAAACGTGAAGCGATATTGTTTTCTTAAAAGAAGTTTTCAGAATAAATTTAATGGCGTGAGACTGAATGTTGAGTTGAAACAATGTCCAAACATCAATTTATTTAAAAAGAATTATAAACAAATTATTTTATGAAAAAAGGGGCCTTAAGATGCACTTAGGATATCTCTTATAATAACAAGTGATATTTTCACTGAAGGTTTCTTTCTTTCTTTATTCATTTTTGTTGTTTATTTTGTGATAATACTTTTGTTTTTAGTTCTTCTTAATGCTTTCTGCACCCCGCTGTAATGTTTCTAATGTTTGTATGTAAAGCACCTTGAATCGTCCTGTACATGAAATGTGCTATACAAATAAACTTGCCTATACTTGTAAGTATATAACAGGCATATGTGCATATTGATATCATTTTCCTCAAAAATATCTAATTACGTTAACAAAAATATTTATAGATACATCTATACTGATATATGATATGATGTAGGCACAGATAGATTATATACTTATTGCTAAATAAAAATGCATAATACTTGTTTTTCACATTTTAAATGTATCTGTATTGATAGATGATAAATATGAAAAGAACATATATATATAAATTGTCATGAATTGTCTTATTCTATGTAAATAAGTAAATAGGTATGTATAGTTTAGATATGTATAGTTGCTCATGTACTCTTATTTTTTAATTTAGTCATGGTTTATGTAAAATATATATTAAATGTAACAATGAATTTTAGGAAAATAGGTAAGACTCAATAGATTTGTATTTCTTTCTACTGAGTTTCGAACAAGTAATTGCTTTTTTCATCTTATTTTTCTCTCTGTGTTGTGATCTTTTTAATTCTGTTTGCCTCTGATGTTTCGTCGTTGTATCCGATTCACAATTTAAAATACTTGTTCGAAATAAACATATTGTTATCCGTTTTTATGCGACAATAATAAAATAAACAAAACTGTTTTGGAGAGAAAAGTAAAATCCAACAACAAAAACAAGGTCTGTTTATCAAAAATATCCATTTTACAGCAGAACCAAGCTCACTCTTCCTAAACACGAGCTGATAAAACAGTTATAAATCAATTTTCAAAAGCAAAATGTGCCTCATGAGATGGAGACTTATTTCAGGAAAACATAAAATTCCTTTATTGCAATGTTTGAACAGCAGCTGGAGAATTTGAAGAAAACGGATTGAACCTTTAGCAAAAACCACCTTTTCTCTTCTCCCGAACACCAAAGGCTGTCAGATTAAAATGATTGATTGAGAGGATTTGGGGAAGGTTTTAGAAGTAAAGATAAGGAGAAGTTCTCTCTGTGAAAACCTGAAGAGGCAAATACATTTAAAAAAACTGGAGAGAAAAAATACTCAATAAGAATTTTTAGATTTTATAAATCATTTATTGAAAAGATAATAAAATCCGGATAAATCTGGATTGAAAACAACTGGCCGTGAAAACAGATATGATTCAGGTTGGAGTCACTGTGTAGGCTCAGGAAAACTTCTGATACAACTCCCAGTAATCACAGTTAAAATTTGACCAGTAACTCATGTGATGAATAGAATTTTCCAGACACCACCATCTTCACCGGCCATATTCTAGATAACCTACACATCTGTGTAGGAGCCATTGATGTTGAATGATCGCTACATGATGTTAAACCTCTTTCTGCAAGTACTACAACGGTATGGCTTCACAGTAAAAGAGTTTGTGACCAAAAGAAAAAAAAACAACAAAGGAGGAGCTGATCAATCTAGCAGCCAATTTCCTGTCAAACAACAACTTTGCTTTTAGCGTTGTTGGCAGCAACTTCAAAATGAGCAATTTCAGGGATTGGTTTTGTACTTTCATCTAAAAGAAAAGGTTTACTTTTGAAAAAAACAAAAAAAAAACAAAGAGGGTGTTAAAATTATAACTTCACTGCTACAAATACTACTAATAGACATGCTAGTAATTCTGATCAGGATTCTTGGATTATTTCTAGAGACCACAAAAAATAGACAACTGTATAATTTTTTTTTTTTTATTTACCATGGAATGCAAGCTCTTAAAGATGGTCACTGCTGTATGAAACCTCACCATTGGCTATGTAGATGGTTTTAAACCTCTCAACGAAACGTATTTTCTTCTCCAGTTCATCCATTGCCTTTTCCAGCTCAATCTTGTGGGCTTTCTGGGATGGCATTTCAACCAGGAAAGGGATCCTCTGGTACATCTGCATGCATGTATCCCACTCCTTCTTCAGACCCTGAAGAGAGGATACATGGAGGGAATCAGATGATATTTTTAAGTTATAAACTTTCCTGTGGATAAAATCATCCATTTATTTTCCTGTGTTCTTTCAGCACATGCTGTTTTATGCAAAGAAAAGCTGTTTTGCCAACGTGTTTGAGTACCTCCAGGACAGCTTGTCGCTCCTCGTCTGGCAGACGTTGGATGGCTCCCTGCCTCCTCTCTTCCCTTACTAACCTATCGTGCTCCTGAGCCTTCTGCTCTGCTTCTTTGCGCTTCTGCAGGTATACAGGTGTTTTACCATAATCCTGCAGATACAAACAAGACATTTGTGTTCATACTTTATAAAATCAGGTCCCCTGATGAATGATTTAGCAACAATATTCTCACTTCACTATATTCAGAGATATATATATGTGCGTATAGGTTGTTTTTGTTGTTGTTTTTTAATGTGTAAGGTATCTGACACTGATCTATGAATAATAAACAAGATGAACAGGATCTAAGTAATGTTGGACTGAATCAGTAGAAACGGGTCTGACGGAGTGATGAATCCTCCCCAGAAACCATCAAAATTATTGAAGCAGTGTGAAATCATGTTGACAGAGAACAGAACAATAAAATCAAAAACATCCAAAGAAGAGCTTTGGAAAGTCCTTCAAGAAGTCTGGAGAACTAATCCTGAAGACTGCTTAAAGAAATAAAAAAAAAACTTTACTAAGAGGGTTTTAACAGTATAAACGAGGCCAAACAAAATACGGGCTTTCTAGCTCAGTTGACTTTTACACACATATTTTTGCCTTACAGCCTGTATTTCCATTTCTGTTAATAGATGTGTCAGTAAACCATTCCACCTACTTCCTGTTTTCCTGGTGATATATAAGCACTCAGAGAACGCAGACCTCTATCGAGCCAATGTAATTCTTTTTTTTTTCTTTTTTTTTTTGCCAATGATTGTGGGCATTATTGTTGAGTTAGAAGCTCTGATGGCAAACTTATCCCTGTCTCCCCATAGTAAATAATTATTTTTTGAAATAAATAAATCCTGCATCCAGGCAGTGATCCAGATCACCCCCAAAATTGAATCACCTGTTCCTTATTCCATTCCTGAGATTTCCTGAAATCTTCATCAAAATCCATCCATTACTTTATGAGTTACGTTGCCTACAGACAGACAGAATTCTCCGCCTTGGCAGAGGTAATAAGGGGTGACTCAAGTTATTTGCATAGTTCTAGATAAGAACTTAGTCCTAGTTTTTGGATTTCCGGCTAACCCTGGGATCATTTTCAAACAGAATTATTAAAAAAAAGTATGTGAGGAGCATGTTTGGAAATTACATGTTTCATGATGTAATGGGGGGCCAGTCCAGAGTTTTCCAGGAGCTTCCTAGTTCCCTGATGGGTGTCTACTTGTATGTGTTCAGGCTTCTTCGGCACATATATAGTTGTTTCCCTGAAGTCCCTCTTGGTTGGAATTCCTATCAGAGGCTGTTCGGTTTTTGCAGGGACCGCTGGCTTCCTCATGGTGCAAAAATGGGTATGATGGGGGTCTTTTGAGTCGGTTTCTGAAAGAATGCAAAAAATACCACGTCAGGCCTCTCACAATTCCAACTCCAAAGCAGAGATGCAGACTTACAGTATAGTTTTAAAAGAGAAACTCACGTTCAGGCAGTTTGGGCTCTTTTGAGTGCTTCTTAAGGTAATCGTCTGGAGATGGTAATTCCACTTTTGCCGGTCCCATCGTTTTCATCATTTTCCATTCTCCGTTCTGTAGCTTGCTCTCATGAACGACAGCTGGTCTGAACTTGGATACATACCTTTGGGAATACATTTTAGAGAAAAATATAAACTATTTTCAACCAAATAGAAACAACCACTGTGTCCAGCATTTATACAGTGTAAAGCATCTTATTTGTACTTACAATATATTAGACTGTTCATAGACAAAGAAAAAATGTGTATATCCTCAAAATGTTTAAGTTGGATTTGAATTTGACAAGTTTCCCCTGAAATGTCCAGAGTTTACATTTCTTGTTAACAGGTGCTATATAAATGTAGGTGAACTGAATTCACAGTGTTGAGCGTAAGGTACAAGGTATTCAGCGTTGATGTGGTGTTTAAATGTTCCCATTATTGCTTTGAGCAACGTAGTAACGGCCAGTATCATTCACTGACATTGCAGCTGTATGTGACATTACAGACTAATCCTAATCCGACCATGTACAAAACGAAGTATGTCACTTACCTTTTTGGTTTTGTGCTTTCAGTCTCGTCTTTGGATAACAAAGATATCCAATTATACACCGATTCTTTTGGGTGAGTATTTTCGGACATGTTGAATAACTTGTAGCAAAAAAAAAAAAAAAAAAAATCCGAAGAAAGTATGAATATCTGGCTGAATTTGTTTGACAACACAAAAGCCGCGTAGTTGCTAAGCAACCCAAGGAGCCAATGCTGCATTCAAGACAATGGTCTTTAAATAGTATATTGGAAGAACAACATCGTCCTACAGTAATAACTATACGTTGAGTACAGTAGAAATTCTTTTGGAACACCAAAATTAATTATGATAATCAAAAGGCTAAATAAATCTTTATTGCGTAACAATATTCAATTTTCAATATTCAATAACAATGTTCGTTTTGGTTTCTTTCAAACCAACCGTTGTTTGTAGCTGACCGGAAATTCCGAGTTTTTTAGCGTGCACTTGAAATAGCACAGGATCACTCGTAGCAAGTTTTGCAATATTAAAAACACGAATTTGTGTTGGTTGAAAATGACATCAGAGGAGCCGAACGATGTTCCAGGTCATTCAAAAGACTTGTTGGTGCCGCATATTATTTTTGCAACCCATATATTATGTTGCCTTCCACTGAGAACACAAAGTTTGTCCCTATATGCTTGCCGTAGTGGATCGTGTTGCGTTGTACTGGTGTTTTCCTGTTTAAAGTAGACTGTGTGGACGCAGAGTCCTTTTTAATGATTTTATCAACAGGGTTAAAGAGCGGAAAACAGCCGTTTCTCGTGAGTGTCTTACTCAACAGAAATCAGATTGATAGTTGCAGAGAACTTAATGTTCTGGACATAAAATACCTGAAAAGAAACGCGCAGCTTTACTAACACATGGTTGTAAATATTTTTTTGGAAATGCAGGTTAAAGTCCTCCTTTTGTCCATAGCCTCGGTTTTTAGTGGGTTTAGTTTTATCTTAAAGTTAAAGTACTCAAAATCTCGTAGCTTTGTTCTTTCATTGTTTATGACAATATAATGATTTAAAAAGAGAAATATTATTTGTAAAAGGAAGAAAAAGAATTTCGTCCTCACTGATAAGGTTATTAGATGGTCATAAAACAGTGAAAACCCTGTAAATTAGCATATTTTTGTCATGCCTGTGTGCAGATTTTTGTACCCACAGACTCTCTTTCGTGACCTTTATTCTCACTAAAGAGAATAAAATTCACTTGTTTTCTTTCCACAGGAGGAGAAGCTACCTTTTTAACCCCTCAATGGGTTTACTGATTGCACAAAGGCTTGCAATAAGAACTGCCAGATGCTACCTGTGCCCGACATCAAAATCATGGCTTTCAACCAAAACCAGCCTCCTGTGGGAGAAGAACATCCTGCTCATGGGTCCCCCTGGAGCAGGGAAAACCACAGTTGGGAAGATAGTGGCCTACAAACTAGGACTGCCTGTCATAGACGTTGATGACGACGTCTTGGAGACGACATGGAAAATGCCTGTGGCTGCCAAGCTGGCGGCAGTGGGTGGGAAGAGATTTTTAGAAGAAGAAGGTCAGGCTTTGTGTAACTTCTTTGCTTCTGGGTGTGTTGTTTCTCTGACAGGCTCCAATCCTCTTCATGCTGAGGCCATGCAGCATGTCAAAAAGTCTGGACTGGTCGTCTTCCTGGACGTGGACACTGAGGATATCCTGCAGAGACTCAGCAGGATGAAGGTGAACAGGATAGTGGGCCAGGAGGCCGCCGGCGTGTCCATGAGAGATATTCTGCTTTACAGGAGACGGTTTTATGAGACATGGCTGGACGTGCGTGTGTTGTGTGGGACGGGAGACACGGTGGAAGAAGTGGCGGAGAAGGTGTTGAAGGCTGTGGAGAGATATCGGCAGCATGATGAGGACGTTTTTGTATCAACCAGGTGTGTCGGCGCAGCTTGGCCTGATCAGAAAACATATTTCAGTGATGTGGTGATAGAGGGTCTGGCAGCAGATGGAGGCCTTTATGTTCCTAAAAACGGCTTCCCAAAAGTGGATCCACGTGAATGGCTGAGGTTAGTGTCCATGTCATACCCAGAGCGAGCGTTAGTTTTACTTGAAAAATGCATCCACCCGCTGGATGTCTCTCCTTCAGACCTCAGAACAATGACTTTCAACGCGTATGGGTCAAACTTTTCTAGTGAGAGAGTTGCACCTGTTAATCATCTCATCCACAATCAGTACGTCCAGGAGCTCTTTCACGGCCCCACCGCCTCGTTCAAGGACCTCGCCTTGCAGCTGATGCCTCAGCTCTTCGCCTACTGTCTCCCACCCATGTGCAACTACCTCATCCTAGTGGCCACATCGGGCGACACCGGCAGCGCCGTGCTCAGCGGCTTCAGCAGGCTGAGCGGCGGTGACAGACACCGGACGGGCGTGCTGGTGTTTTTCCCAGAGGAAGGAGTGAGTGAGATCCAGAAGCTGCAGATGACGAGCTACAGGGAGGGCAACGCCAGGGCTGTCAGCGTCCGCTCAGACTTTGACTTCTGCCAGAGGACCATTAAGAGGATGTTTGGAGAGTCAGGGCTGAGCGGTCATCTGGCTGTGGAGTACGGCACGGTTCTCAGCACGGCCAACTCCATCAACTGGGCGAGGCTGTTGCCACAGGTGGGTTGATCATCGCAGAGGGATGCTGCTAAAGGAGGGTAGTGCAGATATTTGTCAAAGCAGGAAAAACATTGGAGAAAAAAAATCAATTTATTAACCTTTGCTAACATGAAAGAACTAAGCAGCCAACACGATGACTAAGAATATCTCCGTGCTTTTAAATAGCAAGCAGGTGCTGCATAATCAGCTGACTGACGGCCTTGATTCAGTTAAGTTTACGTGAACAATGAGACACCTCTGTTATGAGCCCGTAAAACGCAGAATATGCTGCACAGAAACGTACAGAACCTGGATCCTGAAGCAGCTTAATGGATTATTTTTCAGTTGCAATGCAAGAAAAAAGTTTTGTTAAGATCCATTTATGGTTTATTCTCTAACTTTTCAGTGAAAATAATCATAATATTGTGGAATTTGCTTATATGAGGGTTTGATCTGCTTTCCCTGCTAATCTGAGTTTTTTCATGGTGTCAAAGCCAAATAAAGAAGAAAAGCAAGAGAAGAGTGAAACATCATTAAAAGTAAAAAACTGATTTCATAGGGCCCTGCATGCTAATAGCTTCAACCATAACTTTAGATACTTTTAGAATTGCTCTATAAAGATAAAGATATTGCAGTCAAAGCATCTGTGGCGTTTAAAATGCACTCTGTTAGTGTATTCTTATAGAATATGATGAGATATGAAGTTGTTAAAAAGTGACTTTTATCACAGAGTAACGACAGAAACAAATGATCAACCAATCAAAGTGCAGCTGTTGTTGTTGCTGCTGGAATCTACTGAAAGTGATTCTGGTTTTAAAGATAAACAGAGGGTTACCTCCAACGCCACTAACCAATTTCCACCCATGTTTCAACATACTGGTTAGTCCTGTGTATAACGTTAGCTCGATTGAACATAAACATCCATAATATTCTTTAATTCATTCAGAAAAACACATTTATTTTTTTCATGACAATATTCAGCTCAACATATTTATACAAAATAACATGAAAGGACACGATTCAAACTATTTCAAATGAAACTATTAAAAACAATAAAGATTAAAAATGGACTATTATAGAAGCAAGTTGCGAATAAATAATGAAGCTAGTGATAAAAGCGAGAAGACGAGTGTTTACTTTGGTTCCCTTGTTAATAAACTTTGGCAAGCGACTTTTCAGAATTGGGTTTGGCCATGAGTGTGGCCAAAGAAACTTCAGGGTTGACCCTGCCTTCTGGAAAAAAAAGTTTTACCATCGGTGTGTAGTGACTTATCAAATGTTTTGTCATATAAAATCTTCATGGCCACTGTCCAGTTTAACTGTTCCCTGAAGTATATTTTCACTTTCTTTAAACCTGAGGCTCAGGAAGAGAGTTGTGCAAAGACAACAGTAAAATGATCCGATTCAAGGTCAGTAGTCCACTTGTGCAATAAAGTGGGATACTGTGACAGTAAAGTTACTGTTGCTAGATGTGATGGAGGTGGAGGCTTACTGACTTACTTACCAAAGGAAAGCCAGAAAATGCAAATCAGAACTGAAATCTAATATGTTGCAGGAGCCAAGAAAAGACAAAAACAATGAACAAAGGAAAACTTTGAGTTTGGAGTCTACTAAAGGAAACATTTAATAAAAATGTCTACTTAGTCGAGATGATAACAGATAACGTGCAGGTGTGGCAAGCAGTAATTAAAACCTTGATGTAAACAACAAAATGCACAAAGGAGCAAACTCTACATGAGATGCAGCTGCAATTAGAGCAAGAAAATAGAAACTAAGGTTGTTTTCATTCATGCACTGGAGTTCTGAAGAGTAGAGATGTTCTGGTGCAGAGATTTTCCATCCTGACCCCAAGTGAGACAATTTACTCAGAACAGAATTTGATGGCTCATCTGCAATTTAAAAAAAAATATTTTTACTAATAAAATGCAGCAAATTCCTCAGCAGTATCTGCATCGTGCTTCCTGTTGTCCCCTTATATGTCCTACAGAAAACCTCCGTCTGTGATGTACTTGAATGAGCAGCCCCTGCAGAAAAAAAGACCACAACAAACTGTCTCCTGAAGACATAACCTTAACACAAACCCCTCCACCATACACCAGGACGGTTTTATTTTACTCTGCAGCACTGATCACGGTACTCTGTTCACTCTTCCTCCTCTTGCAGGTGGTCTACCATGCCTCCTGCTATCTGGATCTGTGCAGAGATGCTGTTATCACATTCGGGGATCCCATTGACGTTTGCATCCCAACCGGTAACTTTGGCAACGCCATGTCAGCCGTGTACGCCAAGCGAATGGGAATCCCAATAAGAAAAGTCATCTGCGCATCCAACCACAACCGAATCATCACCGACTTCATCACCACCGGCGAGTACGACCTGCGGGAGCGGCCTCTCATGCTGTCCCATTCCCCGGCTATAGATATCCTCAAATCCTCCAACCTTGAGAGGTTTATCCATCACGTCTCAGACGGAAACAGCCGCCTTGTCAAGGACCTGTTCACACGCTTAGACACACAGAAGCGCTTTCAGGTTCCCGAGCCTCTTCTTGGCAGGATACAGCAGGAAGTGCTGGCTGGCTGGTGCTCTGAGGAGGACTGCTTGGCCGCCATCCACAGTGTTCACACACAGACGGGCTACATCATGGATACACACACCGCTGTGGCTAAAATTGTGGCCGATAGGCTGCAGGATGGCTCGTGCCCCGTGGTGCTTTGTTCCACCGCTCACTACGGGAAATTTGCTCCCGCTGTGTGTAAAGCTTTACAAATCCAGAATATTCCTGAGGATCCTGCGGAGCAGCTGAAAAAACTGGAAATCACTGCGTCCAGACCAGGAATGCACAGAGAGATGGTGAAATGCCTAAAGGATGGAGGCGGGACGGGACACACCGTTTGTCAGGCAGATTACAGAGTGTTGGTCGAAGAGGTGGAGAACATGATACATGACTCCTTTTTGAAAGTTATCTAGGTTATTCCAGCTTTTGTACATTTCTACATTTATTTAAATAAGAATCTTTAAAAAGAAAGTCTTTATGCTCCCTTCCTTGTGTCTGGTGTTTAAGCAATATAATATGAATCGTTATACATGTAGTAAATTCAAGCAGATTTATGAAAAGATAAATACTAGAAAGATAAGATTGAACAGAAGAAAGAGGAGACGAGGATACACCAGGTACAAAGCAACAGCATCAGCTGTTCAGTAAAACAGAAACCGGACAACCAGCTGCTACATCTGTAAGGAAACAGAAAACAACCTGCGAGAAAAATAAAAAGCTGACAATCACTCTCCGTTTCTATTTATCCCTCTTTACTACCCCCCCTCCTTTATTTGTATTACTCAAAGCTAACTGCATAATGTTGTAGCTCTTCCTGCTGTTCAGACCTGCTGGGATCCTGCAAATACAACTGTGCCCCTGCAAAGATCAGCTTCTGACTGGGGGGGGGCAAGAGCCAGGAGACCGGCAAGCCACCCAACCACAGGACTGATCACGCATCCGCCCAGAAGACAGCAGAAGAAGGCCCCAGCCATGAATCACATCCCCCCAGAGGGGCAGGGACGGGAGCCGTTAGAACCCCCCCTGGCTACCATCCGGTGGGCAGAGAGCAGAGCCACTCACCTCCTCCCGGGCAGAAGCCCTGCCTGATGCTCAGGAAGACTTTCGTCCAAAAGTTGCCCTTTAGAGTTATACTGCCCCCCCCCCACACCCCACACCCTCATAGATCTTCCTCTGATCTTGTTTCCTGCATGACTGTCACATTTTTATTTATTTAGTTTTAATGTCAGCTTGTAAAGCATGAGTTGTAGGAAATGTGCGAAACAAATACGGTAACTCCGACCTTGACCCTGATCTCACTAAAGTTATCATGAGATGTTCGACGTTCTCATTTCTTTCTCAAGGCGTTGACTTATTTCCCTCTTTTCATTTGCAGAAAGATCCGTCTCTTTCCTCAGACTGCACGGGCAACTGACCCTTGCTTAATAATGTGGAACAACCTCCTCCAGCAGTTTCCTTTGAGTTAAGCTCACCTGGGAAACTCGTGATCCATCATGCCTGAGATTGTTATCAGTGATCTGAACAGACAGGAGATACAACAAACTAAATCCTCCACAGAAAAACTAAAACCCGAATGTTTCATACCTTCTGAACTATTTGGAACAGTGTCTTTCATAATCTGGGGCCTACTAGAAGGACATGTACCTTTGGCTACTGGATGTAAAACACCTGTGTCAACTTTAGTTTGTAAGTATTCTTGTAAGACAAAGGTCAAATGTACTTGGAAACATCCCGTCACATCACTCCCTGCCATGAGGGAGATATGTGTGGTTTGCTCGTGTACTGAGCCACTTGTGTTTTTCTTTTATTATCATTATTTTTTTCAATTTCTCCTCCTCAGGTTCGTTGTGTCTCCAGTCAATACATTTCTATACTAATATAAGATGACAAGGGCCAACAAATGGTTTGATCTCTGCAAAGTTCAGTCCAGCTACACCCAAAGAGCTGGAAAGGAAAACAAACATCACTAATTAAAATCCCCCTAAAAATGGAGCAGATCAAATTATTCATGCCTTTTCCAAAATGTTAGAAATAATTGCACCGGAAGGATGTGATCTTTAATCTTTTGATTGGTAATTAAACTCACGTGGAGCAATGCTCAGGTACTGGCAATGTGGAAACCCCATTTCTCAGCCTTTGTGTTGTGTGTGTGTGTGGACCACACTGAGGATGGGGCGGGTGGGGCAATTGTCTGAAGAGGTGAGATGCAAAAGTGTGAAAAAGCAAAGAATAATTTCAGGGTTACTGGTCTAAGTCCAGAGATCTTCTGCTTGGCTGTTGATAGCTGGCGTGTTCATAGTTCCACACCATTACCGACATCACTGCCCCTGCAGGCATCTGTACCAAACATCAAAACTCAAGAAAAATCTCACAAAAACTAATGTATTCATTTACTTCACGGAACTTCCTCCAGAGTTATTCCTGCTGTGTCATTTTTTTATTATCTATACTGGTTTTGGAAGGAAGCTGCATTCAGTCTAGCGTTTACAATGCCGACATGAAGTGTCAGTGTAAACTGTTATGGCCCCGTGTTAATGGCACAGTATGGGCAGCATAAACACAGCTTTGATGTTCTTGTGTAAACTGTGTGTAGCCTTGTAAAGAAGTTCACTTGAAGGTGGATGGAAAACACATATTGATGTAAGGGATTACTCAGATGGGTGAATAGAGTCTCAGTCAACATCCAGACAAGCTGGCTCACATGATCCCGCATCCTCCTAATGGATAGTCAGAGACCCGGGGACACCCCACTGCTGAAAGACCATGGTTCCTGCGGTCGAACGGCATTGGATGACACAGTGTAGTTATAATGTAGGGGTCCAGTGTCACACAGCTCAGGTCTGTTAGAGGTCATAGAGCTTACGACAGAAAAATGACCCAAAGCATACTTCCAAACAAACCCAGAAATGGTTTCAGACAAAGTGCAGGTGAGTTTCAAACTAGCAGATCTAAATCTCATAAACCTGAAGAAAGATTAGATAACAGCAGCTGGAGCAGATAAGAGTGCTCCAAAACTTCAGTGGAAAGCTGTCGGGAGGCTCATTTTTACAGGATGCGACTGATTGCAAACAGTTGAGTGTCAATAATGGTCACGTGTGGAGTTCAGCTTTCTTTTTTTCCAGCTTACTTTGTGTTGTGTTGCTTGAGATTGCTGTGGTTTTCTGGGAGAACTGGTGCATAATCTGACAGAAATACTGGGATGATGATGTTTTGGCCATGTCTGCATCAGTGTCCACTGATGTATTAACAAGTCTCAGTAAGGGAGTAAGAGGTGTTTTCTTCTTTTTTCATAGGAGAAATAAAGACTTTTTAATGACTTTCTGCCCTTTAAAAGACTGCTGATCCGATTCCTGTTTTATTGAATTTGAATATCTGCAGATTTATAATGTCCCCATACAATGAAGTGTCATATTTACATATTAACATTTTTAAAAATGTATTTTAAATTGTGTTTCTCTTTTCCCCAAGGCAAAACTACAGTGAGACAAGCTTTACGGACAGTCTGATCAGGCAACTTGAGCTGAAAACTCAAACTCTCCAGGTGGCCTGCATCCCCAGCCCCCCACCAAAGTTTTTTTTTTTTTTAAAGGAAATGTTCCTGTCTTGTAACAGTAAATGACACTCCCATGGTCATTTATTGAGAATTTATTGATATTACAAAGTCTGACATTTCTTTGAAAGAAAATTCCTGGAAATCAGCTGATGAGTCATGGATTGGGCAACATATTTTTTTTTTTTTGTTTCTTTGTTTCTTTGTCTCACAAAAGGCTTTTTGGGGGGAGATCTAAGATGAGAAAGAAGTATAAATTTCATAATCATGCTTCAGACTGTAGTCCTTTAAATAGATGGAAAGTTGTCTTTGCAGTATGTAGAAGGATTTTTTTTTCTTTAGTCTGTATCTGTTTCAATCTCATGAGTTTATGAGCCTGAGCTTTTGTGGCTTTAGATAGTAAGGCAGATGTTTGTGGACTGATTTGGATCATATTATTGCAACCAGGCAACATAGAGTCACTAAATGATCCAACCGTTTTGATAAAAAACCTGAGTGTTGAGTACTTCAAACAACACTTGTAGGTGAAGTACTGTGATGTCACACGATAGTTCAAACTGGGGGGGGGGGGGGGATGTTATGAAGTGTAGTTTTTCAGCCTGGAGACGCTGCAGGGCAACAACGTCTCCAGGAATGCACATAACAAATGTCAGTGTACCAACAAAATAAGTGAGAAGCACAGTTTTAAAGCAATATATCTCCTTTCAACCTTAAAACTCTTATTGTGTGTTGTATTTCAATCAAAGGAAACAACAAAAATCTGAAGATTAAATTATTTCCATAGGTTACAGGATTATAGTCTTGCATCTCTTAGTTTCTAATTACCCATCAAATCAAATACTCCATCCACGCTTCAACTTACAAAAACTTTTTCTCATGTTTACTGTCCTGATCTTTAACCAGATACATGTTGTAAGATAAACCTCTCCAGTGGGAAGAGAAAATTCTTATACTTCTTTCTCAGGGAAAACATTCGATTACCAACCTCTACTCTCTCTGGTAGCCATATTTTAGAGAAAATATCATGAAAGGCAAAATAATTTCCTCTGGCTGAATGAATTTAAAGCTCAGAAACTGAACCAGATCTTTGTGGTTAATTTCTCCTCCATTCCCCTGCAGTGGTCTGTGATTGGGCCTTAAGCCAGTGTAGCATCACATGAGGCTGATTATCCTTGTTAAGTCTCCATGACCAAAACAACGCTTTCTTTTTACCTAAATGACTCAAGCGTGACCCTGCAGTCCATATGGCTGGCCGGGACTCCTCTGCATATCTCTGCAGTCCGGTCTCTGGCTTTGCTTTACAAGTGGCTGAAAGAACGAGGGCAACGAAACAGTAAGAGAATATTTGGTAATAACAGCTTAGACATGTTTCTCAGGAGATTACTGGAATTTATATGAGCAGAACCAAGATTTTAACTGTATGATTTGGGTTTTCTGTGTCCTGATAGATATGCAAGTTAAACCTAGTGAGGTTTTTCAGATGAAAGTAGAAGCCCGTTAACTTGTGTGTGTGTTTGTGTTTCTGTCTCTACCCGAGGTTACTGCCCAAAGTAAAGGTTTACTCAAGAGAAGATTGTTTTTACTCTTTCAGCAACGTAGCAAATGGACAACGCAGGGTTGAAAAGAGGAATTGTGGTAGGAAATGTTATAATTTTGTCCAAAAATCAGCAGATAATTGATCAGGCTCTTAGTTATGACATTTTCCACTGTTAGAAGCAGCTTTTTAAAATGTTGATTTATCTCAACAGTCATTTTAATCACAAAGATTGGACATGCTGTATGTAGCAGTGCTACATTCAGCTCCCAATTTCAGCTGTCTGCTCCATTATCAGTTTTTAATCAGAATAAGTTTATTGTCCCCGAAGGGACATTTATCATGCTCATCAGTGTAGCTGTGCTGCAATAATGGTACAACAGATATCAACCACATAAAACAGACACGTGTCAACTGTAAAATATACGAATGGCTGCTTGTCAATAATCAGAATAAATAGGTAAGGCAAGGCAAGTTTATTTATACAGCATGTTTCATGTATGGACAATTCAAGGTGCATTGCATTGCTGAAGAAACAATAAAAAGTACATTAAAAACTAAATAAACTTAAAAAAATCAAATAAAAACAAAAGAAAAGAATTTAAAATGAAGAGAAAAGGAGAAGGAAAGGACAACAGATTAAAAACATTATCAAATTTAAAATTCAAGCTTAAAAGAAACGTTACAGATTTGGACTTTTAAATAGAAACTATTGTAGATGCAGAAGAGAACAGGTGGGTCTTTAACCTATATATATAAGAGGTTGGACAATAGTGTTATAGGAGTAGATACAGTAGAATAAACTATTCCACGAGAATAAAACCAAATAATATTAACACGAAAGATTGACGCCTAAAGTCCTTAAATTTGATGAAGGTGCAATAACCGTTCACTGATCAATAAAAGCTTTAATCTTTAGGTGTCCAAGAGTGTCAGGTAGTATAAGAAGGGTTACAGATGGAGGAAGGAGAGCTTGCAGCTCTGAACCACCTCCCTGAAGGTAACACTTCACATTCAGAGAGGAGCAAATGACAAGGATCCTTCAGGTTGTCTGTGATTTTATCAAAGATGGATTAAATGGATGGGTAGCGTTTGTTACCCAGCACCTTCATGACAGATTTAACCACTTTTCCCATCGTTGATTTGTATTGAACAGTGGGAGAGCCAAACCAGGCCGCATCAGACAATCTGAGTCTTCGTAAAAAGTGCATCTTTGAGCCAGTTTGGTATAAACATCTTAGTGAGTTATCGATCCAGATGCCCGGGTACTTACATGAGCTGACCTGCTCGATTTGACTATTTCTGATCACCACAGGATCATGAGATTTAACTGCCCTGGGATCAAAAACCATTTCCTTAGTCTTCTTGTTATTAAAATGAGATGGTTCTCCTCACACGATAATGTAAAATAGCTATTTCATGAAGAGGTCGTCATCAGAACACAAAGAGTGTCATCAGACTATGATGATAAAACTGTTTGGCTGACTGCTTCATATACAGAGAGGAGAGATCCCAGCTCCTTGAGGAACCCCGGTGCTGCAACGTTTCACAGCAGAGATTTGCGTTAACATTTACCTGCTGTACTCTGTCTCAAGAGAGAATAAAACCATTTAATAATCCCTAGATTTACCTGTAAATTTAAAAGCTTCTGAACAAGCAGACAAGGACGAATGGTGTCAAAAGAGGAAATAAAATCTACATATATAACCGGGGAGTGGGGGGGGGGGGGGGGGGGGGGGGGGGGGGGGGGGGGGGGGGGGGGGGGGGGGGGGGGGGGGGGGGGGGG
>JBBBVU010000019.1:2781461-2824340 GCA_037177055.1 Atherinosoma microstoma
AGAAAATATGGAAAAGAAAAAAAAGAAGAAGGGTGGGGGAAGAGGAAAGAAAAGAGACCTACCCCACCCCGGCAGGACCCCCCCCCCCCCCCCCCCCCCCCTTTCCAGTGCTTCTATAGGCTGCCGTCTGCCCCACACTGCAGGACCTCTGTAACTAACAGTAATCTGTCCTTCCTAGATTAAAGATGAGTGGCCAGGTTACAACCTGGAGCTGTTCACCTACCCCGAACACTACCACGAAGACATAGAAAATGTTTATATTCCACATGGGGTCATCATGAACAGGTAAGAATACTCACACCCCAGATGGGTGTTTAATAACCTGCTGGTAGTTCAGTGGTGTGATTTCTCCTGCAGGATAGAGCGTTTGGCCCGCTACATCACGGAGGACTTTGGGGACGACAACATAATGGTGCTGTGCGTCCTGAAGGGAGGCTACAAGTTCTGTGCAGACCTGGTGGAGTTCATCAAGATTCTGGGCCGCAACTCCAACCAGTACCTGGAGACGCGAGTGGAGTTCATCCGTTTGAAGAGCTACTTGGTAGGTCATCGAAAAGGAAAATACAGAACTGGATTTCTGAGCTGACCGGAACCAGAACTTTTCCCTATGAAATCGCCAGATATGTATATAAAGATTAAACTGAATTTTACTACATTAATATTTCACAACTTTGTTTTTTAACATCAAGACCAGCTTAAACCAGACCGAGGAAAATAAATACTAGTTCAACTGGACTAAGTTCTCCCTTAGAAAGACTCTTTCAACACAGTTTGTGATTGAGAAATTAAGAAAAAGTCAATTTCGTAGATTTTCTTTTTGCATTGAACCTTTTTAAACTAGATCCAGTTCACAAACCAAACAACTCAGAGTGGTCCTGTCCAGGGTGGATTGTACTACAGATGATAAAAACTCTTTAACCCCTCAAGCCCTGGCCATATTTTCAGAAAAAAAGCCTAAAATAGACATACTCAAAGTAAATAATGAATAGCTCCATGAGCTTTTATAATAAGGCTCATATGGGACATGTAGGAACCTCAGAGGATGCATTCCCAGTGTCAAAAATAGTGCTCTTCTATCCTTACTTGCTTTTTTAATCTAATCGATGGAGGATAACACCATGCTAACAATGATTCATGCACATAGATGCCATTGATCACCTTAAGCAATAAAACCATTAATTGCTTAAGAAGCTTTATTGTTGCTGGATATGAAGTATTTACATGCAGGCATACAATGCAGTTTGATTTTGGAGCATGACCACATTAAACTGAACAAGGGATACCCCATCTATGGATGGGTCCCAAAGAGCCAAAGAGTCAGTGCTTGCACTAAAATACACTTTCAGTCTTGTTTTGGGAATATTGGGGTCTAAATTAGACCCCAATTTGAGCAACAGGTGAAAATAAAAAAAAACATTGATCTGTTTTATTATTTCTTTACAGTAGCTGATTAGGTCTGGACTTTTTTTTTTTATCCCTTTTAGAGGCTGATAGGGGTTCATTGGTTAAAACTTAGTTTGCGATTTGTGAAACCTAACCTTTTAGATCATCTAGTCCAGATTTGACCGTTTAAATAATTGTACCTGGTTTAAGGTGGTCTCGCATGCCAAAACAGTTGAAATAAGGATTTAAAGACATAAAAATCAAACAAATAAATAGATAAATCTATATCTTATCTAATCCAGGCATAACTGGCTTTTTCATCTGAATCTTAGTTTCAATGTGTGCCTGTTCAAACACTGACTCAAATTAAATGGATCCAGCAGCCTGTGAAGTTCTGCACAATGACTCATTCATTTGAGTCAACTGTGTTCGAGCATGAATACATTGAAAACCTGTAGGACTCTGGGCCAAGCGGTCCGGATTTGGGGATCCCTGCCCTAGATCCAAAAAGAAAAAAGCGGAGAAATCAGAAATAATCTCTGATGATTTATTTAACCTATTTAACCTGATGATTCTGAAGCCAAAAAACAGGAGTCAAATTAATTGTTTTTTTCTTAACATGATTTTTTATAACAAAACGTCAGAAAAAATTAGATTTTTCCTCAAAAAGTTTTTTTTTTAAAAAGAGTTTCAGTTTCTTAAATGTGATGAATCCCTGTTTATGTCACAATTCCAACTTTTTGGAGAGTTTGAACTCCTGAAAACATTGTGAGGATTTAATCAGGTGCTCCAGAAGCCAGCTGATGAGGACTGATTGCACATTTTATACACAGAAAAATGGAAAAGTCACTTAATATTCAGAGACAGAAATGGCCCACTTTCCCTTCCCATCCTCCACGTCAGGGACCCCGCAGTCCTTAACCACCAGATGTCACTGCTGTTCCTGTATAATGAGGATGGAAGCGCTCAGACAGGACACTTCAAGGACAATTCAGGGCGGAACGACTGCAGAACTCATGGCATGAAAATACAAATGCTGCTGCCAATCAAAGCAGCTCACAACACCTGGAATATATAAACTCAGAGAGTGATGTAGCACTTTTTACTGTGATACTGCTCTGCAACTGTCAGCACAGACACTTGTTACACTGAGGTGTGTTTTGGCACAGAGCACATATAAACAATCTGATTTATACGTCTCCACATGTGGTCACATTTCTTCACTCCCTTTCCTGCACGGGGGAGGACTCACAACTTGTTTTTATTTCTAAGCTGGCCATCAGAGAAGTTGAATTTAAGCAAACTAAGGGCCGTAGTTTGAATTACTTTTTAAAATACAAACATTAAGTCAGTGTGAAGTGAAACATAAATGTAAAAAAAGGCATAACAAATATATTCAGCCGTATAAAAACATTCCAATGTGAAAGCATCATTATTACATTATGATGTCAATAAACATAGCGAAAAGTAGCACACTGCAGGACAGAGTGATGACGCCAGTAGTCAATCTCACTGCTCACGACTGAGTCACATGACACGCCCTCTGGCTCGGATGTGTTCATGCTGTTCATATCCAAGTGATGCATCTGCAGCACATTGATTCTAACTTCAAAGGCTCTTTCAAAGCTTTACATTGTGCTTCCTTTAGGGACAGAAAAGGGCCTGTTTTTGTTTTTAAGCCTCCTTCATTCTGTGCATTCGTCATGCTTTAAGAGAAAACAAACAACACAATTTCTCAATCTACTAAAAAGGTCTGCAAAAGCCTTGAGCAACCAATCATTTCTTTATATTTTGCTTCCAAGGAGACTTGTAATCTGTTAAAGTGGTGTCAAGCAGGATATCTCCACACTTCGGACATTGGCTGCTGTTTCAATCCTTTTCAGTCCACTTCTTATATCTCGCTATTTGAAGAAAAGTGGGGTGGTTTTGTTGTTGTTGTTTATAAAGCCACTTAAAACTGTTATATAAACCACTCTCATATAAAAAAAGAAAGCCATCTAACTCAAGGAATAAACCAGCGTTGCATCTAAGAACCAGTTTTAAAAACTGTATTTTTAGGCACTTTTTTATTAGTTAACAAGATAGCATCTTGTCACAAAGACAAACAATATTTTCCAATTTCTTTAGCTGCATATAAGAAAAAAATAGCACAATTTCCAGGATAGAAAATATTACTTATGCACAAACAAGGTGATTCCCAAAAAGTTATTAACTGAAAACTCGGTATATCCCAGTATGGTATGTAGTGTGTACTTAAAAAAAACTGAGAAAACTGAAGAAATGTCAGGCCTTTAACAAAAAAACTAAACACTTATCTACAGCAGAGGGACAGCAAATCAAAAGTAATGCCCTTAAGAAATAGGAAAAATGCAGATAATCCATCCACTGGAAATGGTCTCCATGGAAGGATGGCTGTCAATAAATCATTCTTGAGAAAAGAAAACATGGAGAAAAAGCTGAGGTATACCAAATGACAAAAGAACTGGACTGAAAATGAGCGACAACAGGTCTGATGGAGGGATAAATCCTCCCCAGAGCCTGGATCTCAACATAATTGAAGCAGTGTGGGATCATCTGGACAGAAAACAGAGCAAAAGGCAATGCGAAGAGCTTCTAGAAGTCTGGAGAACTATTCCTGAAGACTATTTAAAGAAATTACAAGAAATCTTGTCTAAAAGGGTCCAAGCTGTTGAAGAATAAAGCTTCTCAGACCAAATATTGACTTTCAAGCTCAATACAATTGAACAAACTCTATTTTTGCCTCTTATACCCTATTTCCATTTATACTTGCACATGTTTCAGTAAATCACTCCACCTATTTCCTGTTTTCCTAGTAATAAATAAAAAAAAAAAAAGGGGGGGGGGGGGGATTAGCTCTAGACTCTCCTCCAGCACTGCATATGACACATCAGTTATTGAACCGCTGCTGCGAGGCCGAATATGAATAATCACCATTCATGTTTTCTCCTCTCCAGAATGACCAATCAACAGAGGACCTGCACATCATAGGAAGCAGTGATCTGTCTTTTCTACGTGGAAAGGTGTGTGAGTTTAATTCCCTTCATTGTCAGGCTTAGTAATATTTATCATGTAGAACAAATTACCTTCACCTGCAGAGGGAGCTGTTCAGCTGTCTGTCAGGTGCACATTCAATCCCGAAGGAACCCCAGTGATGGACCTTTGTGCTTATATTAGGACAGCTACACTTCAAGCAAAGCACATTCTTATACACCAGATTGTCTTGAAAACCATCCTTGTGCATACCTCACGGGCATCACATTGTTAAAGGGCTGGTTTACACGCTGTTAATCTGTGCTGTGGTGGCACCTTCATGACAGCTAAGTGATGATAACGTATGTGTCGACCTGTGTGGCGGACTGTGCAGATTCTTGGGTTTCCAAGAGCTGAAAGCTAGCATTGTGCCACATTCCAGCCCCTTGCAGAATCTGACCCACTTTCACTTACAAGCCTAACACTAATGTTGAGTTGCAACCATCAGCCTTAATGTACATGAAAGGGGGTCGGATTTCTGTCTTTTTCCTTTTTTTTTGAGGGAGTTTGGGTGGGTGTATGTGTGTATGAGAGTGCAATCCTGAAAGTACACAGACAACAGTGGGTGATGTGGAGAGTACAAACAACCAGTGTGTAAATGTCATACAGAGGATCTCTTTAAATGAAATAACTCAGTCCAATAAAAACATGTTACTCTCAGTTCAGGGTTTTTTTTGTTTTTTTGTGGGAGTCTTTGTGGGTTCGGACTTACTTTCCACATATCCCATCAGATTGGTATCTGGGAAGTTTTGAATCCGAGCCCTTCCTGAGCAGTTTTTGTGGAACAAACACCAGCTTTATTTATTGTTTTAACCAGATAAACAGTATCACTCACTTTACCTGCCAGTGGTTTTAATGTTATAGCTGATATGTGTATTTAGATCTCCTAATCAAACATACATTTGAAACTTGTCTTTAAATTCAATCCGTTTTTGCACAAATAAACACAAACTAAACTCACATCTCTTCATTTAAACATATATATTTTGTGTCCACCCCACAGGACAGCAATGTCATCAGATTTTGTATAACAAGGAGCAGCTGGTTGTATTTTGTCTTTGGTATCTTTTAGTGTCTCCACCTATCAAGTCCAGAGGCACTGACAAAATGCACCTGCTGCAATTTGAATAGACAAAATACAAGCAAATGAAACACGGCTGAAACCTGCTTCAAATAGCACACACTGCAGCAAAAGACTGAGGACATATTTGCCTTTCAACCTCGTGTTTGGTAACCAGCTCTGTTGTGAGCATAATTGTGAACTACACTTGTTACCAGAGGATCAAGGCTTCAAACACACATAAAATTCACGAGGCAACCATGATACCATTGCAGTGTAATCTAAAGCAAGTTGATTTTCAGCCGAAGTGTTTCCAAGGTTGCTAGAATGCAGTGGAGTCTCATGAGGTGGAAGCTGAAACTGAGAGAAAATATGTCATTTTCTGAGACCACTATTAGATGTTTGTGACTTCATGAGACGATACTCACTTAATAACATGTTTGTATGTTGTTAACTGTAACTGTTAACTACTTTGTACAGCTGACAACAACAATACAAACACTGGATGAATATAACTATAAGAAGCCATCAAGGTGCAGCAAGATGTATTCACAAAACCTTTACTATTTATCTTAGGATGACTTGTAATACCTTAAACTGTCTCATTAAAAGATGAAATGAATATTAAACTAACAACATTGTTATTACAGCTCAGTAAATCGGCAACAGTTAGCAAAATAGGACATTGTAGCCTTACTAGCGTGTCCCTTTGAGCATGTTAACCAATGCTAGCATTAGCTTAAAGCACTGCTGTAATTAAGCTGAAAAACATTATTTTAAATCATCACCTGACCCCAAAGCAAAGCAATTGAAATCACACAACAAAGTCATCACCAACTCTTTAGAAATGATGCTGAAACAAAAGCTCGGTAACGTTTAAACATCTGTAGTTTTAGCATAGCTCCCCACGGATTCTCCACTGTCTCTTCCCAGAGTTAATAAGGGTTGAGGAACTTGTTATCCAAAGGTGTAAAGAGAACAATAAACCCCAAACAATAGTGAATTTGAAATAAATAAAATTCCAGTGCACTTTTGTTGACCAGCAGAGTCGAAACAGGTCGGTTACGTTTGAGTTTGTGTGTTTTTTTTACTTTTCCCAATCAACTCATTGTCTCAATATTACATAAGAGTATTCAGGTGTCGAACAGGAACATTGGCGGAGTGCCTGCATTCTCTCAGATCACTTTCTCTAAACCATAGATACTCTGCACTGCTCTTACAAAAGAGTCCCCACAGCCGGAGGAACAAGAGTTCATTTGGAACCCAGCAGCAGGGAAAGCGTGCAGCACCCAAACAGTCGGGTGACTCTTGCTCACTGTACAAACAGATGTTTATTGGTGCGGGGAAGAGAAAGAGTTGTCTGTGTTTTTGTTAAGGTGCCGAGGATGCTGCCAAGACAGTTGCTATGGAAACCATCTCTAATAAATCCAAGGAAACAGCTCAGTCTTAAGTTTCACTTTGCTTGAATTGTGTTCAAAACTCAAAGATGATGTCTTACTGATGTTGTTTTCCTCTTTTCTTTTTACACTACCCAGAGTGTGCTCATTGTTGAGGTGAGTGTGTGTTTATACATATTGAATTACAACCTTTTATGCTTTTGATTTGATTTATTCACTCCTCTATCTAGTTACCTGAAACACTTATGTTTGTTTTGTTAAGGTCCACAAAAGGACACACAGATAACTTCTTTTTATTTTTTCATAGAGATCATTTTTTTAGTTTTAAAGGTTTCTGAATTCAAGTCACAAGCTCATTTTTGTTGTAGATCACAGGCCATTTCTCATAAGAATGTACTGTAAAGTCTGCAAAATGCAAATTAGAAAAGGAAATTTGATCTGTTTCTTAATGAATGGTTAGCTTACTTCAGTGCCATGTAATCTCAGAGTGTGATAAAATATGGTGCGTTCATACCACGGAAAATCTTTATTGATTCTTGTTTTTAAAAAATGGACATTTCTATCAGTAACTGAAGACATTAAACACTAAATATACAGCAGAAGGCAGTGATGTGGAACAGGAAACTGTAAAAAAAAAAAAAAAAAAAAGCTGCTGTCTCTTTATCGTTTTATCTCTGCTCTCAAATGTCCCACGCTCCTCCCTTGTCATCGCTCCCTTTTCCCTTTGCTCTTCCCTTCCCTCAGGCCATAGTCGACACAGGAAAGACCATGAAGGCCCTTCTGAAGCATGTGGAGACCTTTGAACCCAAGATGGTCAAGGTTGCAGGGTGAGAAGGTTTTTCAGATGTCTGTGTTTTCCCATCTAACGGGAATGTTGAACGTGACGAGCAGAAGATCACAGTCACTATCTCGTGTCTGTGGGAGGCTCCTGAGCATTTCCAAAGATCACAGTGACAAGATAAACATCTTCCCACACACTGTTCATGTTGAAAGTTTATTTCCTTTCGGATTTCTGACAACACTACAGAAACTTCAGCTCACCTCAGTAAAAGCCAATCAGGGATTTGTTTTATTTGGCACTGTAAAAGTTAAATAGAAAGAAGTATTGCACTGTTGTATCTTAGAAATGAACTCAATGATTTATGCGTTTCAGGCTGCTGGTAAAGAGGGTGCCCAACATGGCTGAAAGCCTGACAGACTGTGAGTATCTACTGGCTTTAGTTCCACTTTTAATCTTAAAACACATGTTGTGAGGTTGGTGCCTGCTCCACTCAACAGGAATGGGCATGTCAAGGTTGCCAGGCTCACACACTGGACTCACAGTATCTCCATTAAAAAAGTTTTGGAATCTTGAAACTCGAAGTCAGAAGGTTTTTTCTCATATAGGGTAATAATGCCAGAAAAAAAAGAGAAAGAAAGAAAGAAAAGAAAAAATCAAATTAAACACCTTGCAATTTTGCATGTAAACAGAAATAATCATTTTAGATGATGGAGACGAATGAATTATGGAGAAAATATGCAAATCCCTTTCAATCATTCTTCAAATATCATTAGGCTCATTCACCAATATCTTCTTACAAATCTTTGTAAATTTGTTCTTAAGTTGTTATAAGAAAACTCTGTCAGATATTATTGATGGATACCAGTCTCTTTGAAAGATGATAGGAGCCCTAATTTGCATGTAAATGCCCATAAAAAGTCATGAGGCTAAAGGGCCGTAAGCACACAGAGAGGTGAGACAGAGACATGGAAAAATAACAAAGACAATGCCAAATTGAATTCAATAATAATAAAATATCAGGATGCACCCATCCTCATGGTGTCTTCAGGGGGAACACCATAGAATAAATTTTCATCTCTGCATACTTTCTTCAGTTTTAAAGCACATTGCCACCAACTCTCATAACACATCCAGCATCCTTTCAAGATTTGGTGTGCTCAGGGGTGGCGTGAGTATGTGCATCTGATGACAGTAAACCTCCTGGTGAGTCTGAAGAGAAAACATTATGATAAAGTGTTTGTAGGACTTGCTTTTAGCTAAGAACAAATCCAGGAAATTAAGATTTTTGTGAATGCCACAATCTTTGTAAAAAGTTCATACTGTAGGACTTCTGGAACATTTTGTTAGAAAGAGCTGCTGGTGAATGAGACCCATGGTTTCTAAACATTGAAAGGATTTTCTTACACATTTATGGACAACCTTTAGCTTCTCTGTCCATTTTTCACCTTAAAGACTCCAACTTTCATGAACATTGGTTTTGTAAATGATGATTAAACGTCTTTTGAGTTTGTCTGAATAAACATAATTATCAAGTTTTTCTTCAAGAACAGCCAGGGCCGGTCTAAGCCTTTATGGAGCCCCAAGCAGAAATTGGCCGCCTTAGAATTACTGGTGCTTAAGGATAAAACTTGATCATTTCACACATCTATAAATGTGACACAGCTATTCATTTGCAAAATGTGTAGTAAGTGTGCCTCATACTGGTGTCAATTTGGCTCTGGTTTTTATACTTAATGGGGCAGCAACTTCAGAAAAATGGTTTTGTTTTGATTTTTTACTTTTTAAAATGCAGTGTGATGCATGCTTGTGGAAAAAAACATCACCAGACAAGAAAACACACATTTACAGTAAACGAGTTCACCAGTTTAATTACTTTTTTCTAAATATTCGTAACAGAGGCACAAAAGCGTGTAAAAAATGAAATCTTCCACCACAAACCAGATTAAAACTGTAGCCAACTTTTCTGTGACTTATGCTAGCGAACCTCAAAGGTTGCAGAGCACTCTGCTGCACAGAAAACTATTCATGCACCATATGACAGAAGCAGGAGGAAGTGTTTGGGTGCCAGCTATAAAATGTTCATGCTTGGCATGCAACGACGATTAATGTAGACTAAAATTGCATTTTTGTGTTACTATTCTTATTTAAATTATTCAGTGATTTATTTGTGGGTTGTTGTTTTTTTTCTTTTTTCTTATTCATTTCTTTAAATCAAGATATTGACAAGATATCTTTTACAATTTCCCTTGGGATCAATAAAGTATTTATCTATGTATCTTCTATTTCAAGCACACTTGAAGTGGGGACTCCTGGTGGTGTGTGGGGGGGACCCCCAAGCAGCTGCTCACTTCACTTATGCCTTGGTCTGGCTCTGCTGCCAGCCTTAAATTGCCTCTGTACCAAGGTTTTTGGAATTATGTTTGCAGATCTTAGATGCAAAAAGTACACTGACAAACAAAATAAAGCTGATGACAAAATATGAAATACAATGGGTTAAACTGGCTGCTGTGAAGTAGGAGTTAATGTTTTCTTTTAGTATAGCAATGAAGAATGTAGAACCTTCTTTCTCAGGTCTGTGGTTTTCATGTCTGTTTCTTTTGATAGATGTTGGATTTGAAATTCCCAACCGATTTGTTGTTGGCTATGCCCTGGACTACAATGAATATTTCCGTGACCTGGAGGTATGTTTTAAGTTCACTGTCACTGCTATGTGGACAGAATATGACCTTTTGAAGTGCTTTAGAGAAAGAGATGAAAGAGACAGGAACTGAGAGTCAACACAGTAAATCAAAGAGGTGTTCTCCTCTCCCTGAAACCTAAACTTACCCGACGGGTATCCTCCCTGTCTGATGAGGTTTTACATGTAGACATAGCAGCTCAGGTCCTTTTATATTTGTGCTGTGGTTTCTATTTGATCCTGTTTGTAAGATATCTGCTCAAACCTTTTTCATTAGAAACAACCAATGCTTTGTTTACCTTAAATAGAGCTCTACAAATAAGAGCTGGTTTGTCAATAACTACTTTTCAGGTGAACATCAATTAACTTGCAAGTGTGGAAACTTTTTCTTTAGCACTTCAAACTGTGGAAGATCTGGATCAAATCAAAAAACTTCACATTAGCCTGTTGCTTGTTATGCAATATCCAGTTCTGTCATACAACAAATTCCCGCCAACATGACTACCTGGTCTGTAAATACAATCATATGAAAGGACAGAAATGCTTCTTCTCAAACTGCTTACATTTTACTAACATAATGTAAAAGTCATAAAACTATTGTGGCAAAGTTAAACAGTAATGCTGAACAAACCCTGAAATAAATTGTGATTTGGTTCAAAGCAAGTTTTTGTCATTATCAGTGAAGTATGAAACATCTCTGCCTCAGTGATTAAATCCAAACAATTCTGGATCATTCTTAGTAAACTATGAGAAAATATCATTGACTATTTGCATTAGCAAAGTTTGCTTTACTTTTTCGATTAGATTACCTCTTTAGCTGTACTAGTTAATTATTTTCCAGACCTTTTTACATTTACTTATTCATTTTTTTAGGTCTCATGTACATGTACCACTCTTTTTCCGGTCGGTGCCCCGGCTTTGAGCAGATAAAGACAAAAACTGACTTTTTCTGTCATTCTTGTAGCTGACTCAGAGTGACTGAAATAAGGTTTATTGCTTAAGATCCCATGATGGATCACCCCTGCATGCAACACAGTAGTTTCATTAAAATTGCCCCGCTCATAACATAAATAATGGAGAAAATGATAGAAATATGACATTTAGCTTTATATTTTCCAGAAAGTGAGTCATCTTAACTATTTTTTGTCATTTCAAAGTCCCATAAACAAGTTGTTTCCACTGCATACTGTTGCCTGCTTTCCTTTTCAGCAATCTTTTGTTTGATTCCCTTTATTTAATTTTGAATGCGTGTCAACTAATTTATATAATTAAATGTGCACCTAAAAACTAATAAAAACAAAAAATGCTATGATAATCTTGTACTGTATAAAAAATTCAACATATTTTACATATTAAAAACGTGCTGGCCTTTCCAGCTGATTGTTTTCTTCCAACTGGTTCACTTGCTTTTTTTAACCCACTGACTCCTGCATAAGTTTTAAGTCATGAGTGCAGCCTTCTTTCTTCTTTCTTATGTACCTGACAGTTTATTTCAAGCTACTCCAGAATTAGGAAGTACAAACCTGTGGGAACAATGCTATTTTCATAGTTGCAAGATGTGGCCTCATCTTCACCTCTGACTCATATGAAACACCACACTTTACTCCCAGAACTTTGTGTGCTCTGTACAGTACATGCTCCTCGCACTGTATGCTTTGTGAGATTGTGTGTGGCTCTTTGGGGGTGAGCGTGTGTGTTAAGGGGGGGGTATTTCATTGTGAAAGTCTGAAGGACCGTGACCCGTGGAATGTGAAGGTTAAGATCTCATTATCAGAAAGAGTTTAAGCTTCCCCTCTTATCTGTCCTCATCCCACTGAAGAAATATGCGTTGAACCTCAGAGGCACCCATAGTCAGATTAATGAATGTGTCATATCTTTGTAGATTACATTCCCTACTTTCAATTTACTGCATGTTTTACCTTTTCATTACTGTATGTGGAATGCAAAAATGCAATTCTTTTAAGAAAGACTTAAACCCACTGCAGTGAAGCTATTAAATTAACATAAATGTTCTTTCTCCCCTCAGCATATCTGTGTCATCAGCAAAACTGGAAAGATGAAGTACAAGATTTGAGAAGAATTAGAACCCAACTGCACCATTTAACCCCTGCAGTATATAAAGGCTTGTCCCCCCCCCCCCTTTCTGTAACTACATATCTTTATTTACCTGCAAAAAGTTTACATGTAGTCAGCAGCATTATATCAGTGGGTATATTTCTATGCAGATTGTAAGTGCTTTTAAAGATAAAAAACAACATAATAAATATTTGCTTTGATACAATTTTTGCCTCATCCTTTTTTTTGGTGAGTTACACACTGACAAACAAATAAAAGAAAGACAGGCTGCCCACCAGGAGAGAACGTTGGTGACAGATGGAGAGAGCTTATGGACCTTGGCGTCCTCATGCCCGGATGACGCCCACTCTGACTCATGGAAAACATACAGTTGGAGCAGCAGGCTGGCTGAGCAGCATCTCCACACTGTACCTGTTTGTTTCCAACTTTGACTGGGCCCTTTCTGCAAATTACAACCAAAAGGCTTAAAGAGTTAGCTGTTCATATAACAAAGCTGCTATTTTATGTGTAATACTTTTATATAAAATTTGGGTGCACCTCAGAATTGTGGCATTTTATAGACGTCCATAAACATTTTACAGTCTGCAGGATGATGAATGTACAGGGTTTCACACAAGAATACAGTCACCCAACGTATTTAGTATAGCCAGTACAAATGCCTCAAAAGCTAGAGGTTTTAGATCGATGCGCTGTCATGTGTCACTGTGACACTGATTTGAGAAATTTCAAGTTGTTACATAAACATTATGATGCCGTATATGTGTGTACTTGGAATAAAAAAGGAAAAGCATGTCAAAACAAGTAGTAATCGCAGTGTGAAAGGTTCCAACTGTAAGCTAGTAAGCAAGCGTTAAACAGCTTAATCATCGTTGATCAATACCTTTTTATTTCAACTTTGAAGAATATATTATGGTGCTCTAAAATTAAAAGTAAGGTAATTATGGTTTAATCTGTGAAATAAAATCTCACAAAAATGTAGCTACTGATAAAAAAGGAAAAGACAAGAACTAAATATCTGAATCACATAAAATAGAAGTGCTAAAGCTACCTAGCCTAGCCTAGCTTAGAAGAGAAGCAGTCAGACTTTGAAATGATTTTTTAAAAGCCATTTTCTTTACGGTGGCCGACAGGTGCAGCGCTCTTCATATACAAAAACGCGCTGCAAAAACAGGAAAGCACTGCATAAACAAAAAACAACTGCAAGAAGGAAACGCTGCATTAACGAAAACATCTACATGAACAAAACGCTGCATGTACGAAAACAACTGCAAGAAGAAAACGCTGCATAAACAAAGACAACTGCAAGAAGAAAACGCTGCATAAACAAAGACAACTGCAAGAAGAAAACGCTGCATATTGATTCGCACAACGGAAGTGCTCCGGGCCTCTAGGGGGCAGCAGTGAGTTTTCACCAAAACCAACACTTTTGATTTTAAGTTAGGATTTAAAGGAGTTAAACTAGAAAAACGACCCACAGACATAAATTGATTTTAATATTTAATTTGTATATTGATCACAACAGTGAGACAGTAAGACTTCCCTCCACAGAAGTAATTGCTGAAGCGAAGTGGTGAGTCACGTTGAAATGCATGTAGAGGACCCAGGGGGTGGGAGGCTGTTCTCGATCGACTTCTTCAGTTGTGGCTGAATCCTGCGCCCCTGTTCCTTGGTTTCCTGGCCGATGACCCATCACTCTGTCCAGCAGCTGAAAAGATGGACATGTAAAAACACGTTCAGCTACACTTTTGCCTAAGTCTTTTTTATTGTTCCTTCATCACGTTCTTAAGCTTTTTGATCATTTGGTGTGGCTTTAAGGTGAACATGGCCTTTCCCCACTGATCTCATCACAGTTTGTGTTATCAACCAACTTTTCAGGTTCTGAACCAACTTTTTTGGAGCCCTGCTGGTCTGAAGGGGCTATCAGTAAAAGTATTGTGTTGGAAGTAAAAAGAAAGAGTAAAAGTAAACATTTTATGCAGAATAATATAATTATAGCCTTTTATATGTAAACTAATACTGTCATATGTTTTGGATGGAAATATCTTAATTCAAACTTCAAGTGTATACACCTGCCAGAAAAAAAACATTCACCCCCCACGGTATTGAAGAAATACCCTCACTTCACTGAAACACACCTAAATGAATACCGAAGCAGAAAGCTTTACAGTGTTATGACCTGAGTGCTTCATGTAGTAGGGAGGAGGCTCAATGTAAAGACTTGACAAGACCTTCTTATACAGAACATACACCAAATACAACATGGGGTATTATTAACGCGTTTTGCTGCAATTGTTGGGTAGACTAAGAAAGTCAATTGTGCATGTCAACAGACGGACCAGAGCATGCTTCGTTTCTTGCTCTCGGGAGGGATCATCATGTGGATACGCTCTCTTGATTTTCAGTCACCTGAAACTCCAAACACATAACTGGAATGCGTGCACACAGATTTGCTATCACCGTGGGACACCGCATTGTGATTCAAATATAGTAAAATATCTAGTAAGTTTCTTCTGTTGTGTGTTGAGGCGTTAATCATCCCAACTACCTTCACTTTTCCATAACCAGTACAAACCATTAAGATATGCAATGACTGGTGGCTGCAAGGATTAGATTAAAAGAAAACAATAATCTAAGAGTCCTGATGTATTTTATGGAGTATTCCAACAACAAACTTTCTTTAGCATTTATCAACCTGTCACCAAGCCAAAGGTAATGGTCCAGCTCCAGCTCCGAGGCCTCTCCAGCTTAAATGGCCTGATAAATGGAGTGCTATTTGGATGATATGAATGAATGAAAACCAGAGTTCTGGGAGGTTTGTTTTTCCAGTCTTAAATGTGTTCAGGTCTCGTGTCATTAGCAGTAAATAACATTTTTCCTTAAACATTTGGAGTATCCCTAAATTCAGCTCTTTATTTATCACCTGTTTGTGAGCCATAGATGGCAGAGGAGTGAGAAAAGAAAGATGATAAAATGTTTCTTTTTCTTCTGTTTTTAGGTTTTTATGCAGTCGGAGTCACAAAGACCCTCATTGTTCCTCTGGTTGCAACTGCATGAATCCTTATCATAAAGCATCAGCGCTTGGTGATAACTGTTAACTTATCCCAGCGCTAATGCCCCCCGCACTGCCCTGGGAACTCTCGGGCCATTGTCCTTCACCTTGATGGAGAGTTTAGTGAAAGCGAGAGGGGACAAAAAGCCTGGCAGGTTTCTCATGCCGTGGCTTTGTAGAGCTCCGTCAGGGGAACAGAGATTGGGCTTCAGGTAAGCTGCGACCAGCACAAAGGGAACAAAACAATGATTGTGCAGCTGAATGGCCATACATCCTTTTATTTGACATCTGAAGCCGATGGTTACAGACAGAGGGGTCGGATCCAATTTCACCTCAACAGAGCAACACTTAAAGCATATTTAATCTGGAAACTTGTTTATTTTTCAACTGTTTAGTTGAACCTTTTCTTAAATTGTCCTTACGAGCCATCTTGCCAGGAGCTAGACTATATTATTGATACTATTCTTAAATCTAATAGATACTAAGATACATATATTCTCAGTCATCCAGATTAGGATAATCCTAAATAGAAGGCAACTCAACTCCTTTTCTTGGGTCTTAGAGACATTTGGCCTCTGATTCAAAAGACTTCAACTGTTTAAAGCCCTTTTTACACTAGTGAAAAATCACGCCAAGACTGGTTCTCAAGCACAATGGAAAAGTTTTCAATTGGCTTTCAGACCAGCACCGTACGACTGCAGCAGATGTGGGTTTTAAGTGTCTGTAGCTCAGTTTGGGAGCAGCGACAACACAAGACCTGGAAGTACACACTCATTTCTACTCAGGATGCTGCTCTCAGTGCAACAAAAGTGGACATAGCTCAATATTTCTTTACTAAAATTCTGTCTACTGACGCATGGAGGCTTAGAAAATAACTAACAACTGGCAAACAAAAAAGAGATGGGAATTATTGATTTCTTTTTTTTTTTTCACTTGGAAAACTTATTTTCTGTCCCACTGTTTGATGTTGATGTCTGCAGTTCAGTTAAAAGTACTAAACTGGCCTGATAATCTTAAAGAGTCCCAATTATAAGAAGCATAACTTGCACAATACACTGCAACCCCATCCCTACTTGGCTGTCCTCTACGCAGTAGATGTCTACTGATAAAGTTTGAATTAAGCTGAGGCTTTCGGGGAGCTTTATTTTCCGGCATGTACCACAACTTAACAAGTCATGTGCATGCATGCACATATATATTAGTGCACCGTAGCGAGGTCAAAAATATACTTCCAAAAACATTCTGCTACTACTGTATGCAGCTGATACAATCAGAAAAATAATGTATAAACAACAAAGTTATTATTCATGCCATAAAAAAAAAATCCAAACTCCGAATTTTGGGCATGTAGGTGTTTTGTCACAGTTGTAAACCAAATCCACAAAAAAACACATTACCCTCTTTTATTTATGGAGATTCTGATAGTTTTAAAAGCCTTATATTTAGAATATTTATCATTAGGCGTCCAGAAACAAAGTTACGCTACTACCGGTGCAATGTGGAATATTCAAGTTGGAGCCGTTCTCTGCTAGAAAAACTTTAATTTGGAGATACACCACCTTAGAAAATCCGTTTAACGTCTTAAGGGGAGCTCCTCTGCTTTTCAGGGAAGCCGAGCTGCCTTTAGCTCCCCTGTAATTCGAACCATGTGTACTGGACTGGTAAGTTTTAGCTCTTGTAGCACGGATGAAACCTTTACAACATATGATGGGTAAGGCACTAAGAAGCACTACTGAACTTTGTGAAGTGAGGATGAGAAGAAGTTCGACACAAATAATCTATTTACCAATGTCTATTAGCGATGAAAATATTGCCAAGATTCTAGGATTCATCATCGGCATTAAAAACAGATACAAATTGTGACACCATGAATTGGGTTTCCATTGCTGTTTTTGATTCAAGTTTAGATAATGTGAAGAAGAAAAGATGAATGGAAAGATTTTGAAAAACCTCTATTTATCCACAAAAAACTTTATGCTACTGACTGTTTTGAAGAAGACTTGACGAGAATCAGGGGGCTGGAAAAAAAAACTTTTGTAAACAGCATTATAAATGGCAAAAATTAAAATGATGTGGCTCGCCATCTGTTTCCTGTCTGACCTGACAAACAAACTCACATCACTGGCCAGTGTCGATTCAGACATGATATGATTTTCCAAAATATTCCCAGACATTGAAGTAATTCTTATAAGTTTTCTCCATGCATATATTGTACATTACCACCAAAGTTTCTTTTTCCTCCTTGAGATCAGCTTCCTGTTCAGACAACTTCTTCTTCTGAATTAAAACCAGTTGTCGTGTATGCTGCCACCTTCATCCAACTCCACATAGCCATGTCTATTTATTTTAACTAGTCAATGGAAACAATTGAGATTTACTTTTTTTTTCTTTTTCAGCTGTTTTTTTTAATGAATTTGAAATTAATTGCTATAGATTGATTTTTTATTTTACAGCTATAAAAGATCTGTTTCTTAGTGGAATTCTTAATTCAGATGTTTTGTATTTACATATATGACTTAATAAGTGGGTGTTATAGGTGCTGGTAGGTATTTCTTTACCTTTGGATTTCTTTACCTCAACATATACTGCTTATCTGACATATCCTGGTACACAAATAGGAAGAAAATCCTCCGTGGTTTTCGTAGTTTGTGACTAGCTGGTCGGTTCATAGATTGACCGCTGCTGTGTTTACATCCAGTCATCATAAGATCTACTTAAACAACCTGGAGTGGGGAGTGATCCTCATCTTCTTAAACCCTCAAAACTTGGCTACATCTTTAAAGGAATCCTCAATGAGATAGGGTACATATGTGTTTTACACATAAACTCAGCACGCTTAGTTGAAGTCATTTCCACCTGTCCTAATCCTAACGCTACCTGACTTTGAACCTGGACTTCATGTGATGTCCTAATCCAGCCAAACATTTTGCTGCCACGAAAAAAAAAAGCTTGTAATCTCTCTTCTGCTGAATGTCTGAGTCACTCTTATTCCTCAGCTACATGTCAGGTGTAAAGGAATCAGTACTTAAAAATGCTTAAACAAAACGTCACAGGGAAGTTTTCTCACCATTTATAAAAACTGCATTCCATGCAGCAATGTATATGCATGTTGGAGGTTGTACTGTTGTAGTAACCAAAGTGCTTTTTGGAAGATTAAGATTAAGAATAAACAGCAATAATCTTTTGCTACTGCTCCTTAGTTTTTTCTTGATGCAGAATTTTGCTTAATGCAGTACGGGTTTAATAGACAAATTGCATTAAATGGATATGAACCTCATGTCCTACTTCCATCAGTTTAAGTTTTCCATTGTCTGGGTGAGAGTGCACCAGCTCTTTAGACAATAGCTGCTCTCTGAAACCGGGAAACCTCGCCACAGTATAGGTCAGAAGAGTCCTATTGTCTTGCCTTCTATTGTGCTTTTGGAGTAGCCTGCAAACAGAACACTGTCAGACTTTGTCTTTGTATGGATCAGCTGTGTGGCCATGTTTTTTCATGCTCTGCTTAGACCCATGTGGTTGCCATGTCCTACATGTCATCAACATAATGTGAGGCACAATGCTTTTACAGTTGTTAATGGGAAAGCAAATATGTTTCACCAGTTAGGAAATGGGAGAATTTAGCAAATGTGTGGGCATCAGGACTTTTCCCTTGATGTTTACTGTGATGTTGATTTAACTTGATCACTCTAAAGACTATAAAAATTAACTTCCGTACTTCCAATGATTATGTAACATTAAGAGATTAAACTAAATAAAAAGTAAAGTTAAAAAAGTAAAACTATAAACTTATTATATACGAGGAAAGAGTCTGCACTAAGGCATCAAAATGCATGAAAAGTATATATAATACTGGTTTCTTCTTTTTATGAATGTATTCTAATGTAATAAGCATTTATAGCAAGTAAGGTGTGTAGTTTATGTTGGTTTTACTCTGCAAATAAACCTGTAAATCCAGTAGCTAAATGATTATAGTAAAGTAAAAGGTGCATAACCATCTTAAAAACGGCAGAATAGCACATAACGGAAATGTTTGCATAACTGAAAGTAAGCTGAATGCAATAGAATTGGCAGAACTACTCCAGCAATAACACAGCACCAGTAAATAGTGGTTATAGCCGGTGACCAGAATGAACCAGCTTCCACCCTTTATTAAAATTGTTATGTAACAGCACCTCCAATTGGCCCGCTCTTAAATTCCAAATTTAATGTGGTCATCTGATTGGACAAGACTTAGCGAGGGGGCAAGTGGAGGGGCGGAGCTCCAGTCGAGTAGGGAGGGAGATTCGTCAATCTATGTTCATATTGTCGCGCCGCCAACCGGGACCACGTAGGAGTACACATTACTTTTTTTGTCTGGATTTTGAGAAATTTAGCATCCAATTGACGCTCGGAAATGCAGGGACATGAATGAACACCACGGGTTAAATTTTAGCCGCGTCTCCCTGACGGAGAAATGCACACTGAAGGGCGTTTACCGTGTTTTTTTCTGTGTGTTTTTCCTAACAGGTAGCGAGCGTCAGCGGTCAGTCAGTGAGGCTCTGAAAGGAGACTGAATGTCCCGCTTTCTAATCTCTTGACAGCCTTTTTAACCAGCCTTTGGATCGACGGAGGCACCTTACTCTCAACAGAAAAAATGGACGGTGTGTTTTTTCGGTCGATTGGGAGCAGTTTGTTGTATTTGTAACAGGTAGGTTTTGTTCTCAATGATGGCAACAACCTGTCGTCCGCCTGGCTAGCTGGTGTTTGTGAGCAACGGCTCGTAGTAACGGCCTCACGGGGATTTAAATGTTAAAGAAAGGTCTCCCCCCCCACCACTCGTGTGCCATGTAAGAGAAAATATGTTATATCCTATTTAGTAACTCAAATCACGATGGCTGTTGTAGCGCTGCAGTCCTGACTGTAAAAACCTTGTGCACTTTCCCACATATAGTCAGGAATATTGCTTTTATACTACGAGCAAATCTAGTGTTTACGAGCTTGTTTGGAAATGTTGCGAAGTTATCACCTACCTGGCACTTTTAATTCTCACTAGCCAAATGATACAAAATAAACAATAAAAACTTGACCATGCACCTGCTATCATCGACCTTTTTACCGTTATTGTGACTTGCATATTAATAACATTAAATAATCAAGCTGTACAATTTAAATAACACACCTTTGGGGGATTTTTTAAATTTACTTTCTTGCGCATATTGTATAACTTCTTTATAACATTATAAGGAATTATAGACATTGAAATACTTGTGTTTATTATAAAAATAGATAGTGATGTTAGGTTGTCCTTAGCTGACCATGCATCTTTTTGGGGTCTTACATTGCACAGATCTAAAGTTATGTTGAGATAAAAGACTTGTCAGCTCAAAGCTGTGATTCATTGTTGGGCAGCTGTGATTAATTTGAATAATTTCTCTGCAGATTTCAGCCACTGACATGAAGAAAGAGGACGGTGTGGATTAGATTTTTTTCTTTTTTCTTTGGGGTTTTTTTCCTCCTCACTTCAATGTGGCCTCTAAAGGACTTCTTCCCCCTCTGTGGTTTGATATGAAATGATGGCAGCACGTTGGAGTAATTCACCCAAAGACAATGCAGAGCCTAAACAAACAGCTGAAACTCCATCTTGCCAGGTAGGACTTTGGATAGACTGACTTGTGGTTTAAAAATGCTTGCGCAGCTGCAGGACGGTGGCAGCTGACTCTGAAGCTGCTTTGTGCTGTTTATGTTTAACTGTTTATTGAGTGCGACATACAATATGTAATCTTTGACAGTTTGGCTGTGTGGCAGAGACTTATTACACCCAGACTCCTTATAGAAGATCTATTTCTGACACAATGCAAGCTCTGTGCTGCTGCACTGGTGTGCAAAATGCTTGCATGAGGATTCACTTGTTCTAACTTGTTATAGCCTCCATGAAGACCCTGTCTTTGCTTAACTTCATCAGGGCTGTTTCAAAGGTAATCTCACTTTCAGAAAACTCGTGACATGCCACAGAAGTGCTGTGCGCTCAGAGTGGGAAACAAGACTGTGAGCTCAGGGTTGCAGCACATCTGCCAGTGTTTGGGGTGATGGGGTTCGTTTTTTTCCCTCTCTGACAACTGTTCAAGTGCACAAAGAGAGTTTTTTATTTGCTGTCCTGATGTTACTGGGTCCTTTGTGGGTCTGCGTGCCAAACTCAGAAAAATGGCACATTGTCAAGCTCATCCTTTCCCCGTAGTTTAAGTGGTTACGTCATCATAATCACCATCACAGGCCAGCTAGGCTTGATGCATGTCATAACAGCATTGCAGCGGTGGCATGTTTTGGATTAATCCATCATCAGAAAATGGCAACAGTGCTCTGAGTGTGTGTGTGGTGGTAATCCTCTTACTGTGCCAGAACAAGCTAAGGATAGATGACTTAAATCTTTGGTAAGGGGGTAACTCAGCATCCTGACAGATCAGGAGTTAATGAAACGGCTACAGCTCTATGCACAGGTGTCAGGAGCAGGAATAATGTTTGTCAGAGGCGTGTAAACAGAACATCTGTATAAGTGAAAGGAGTCATTACTCTTTAGTCATGGCGAATTGTTTCTCAGTCTTTGATGTAGAGTCTGTTGGAGAAAGTGAGGCCATCTCCAAGACAGTAGTTGACGTGAAACTCCAAAAAGCAATTCACAGTTTCTCTGTGCTCTTGCCAGCGAGGCCCATGTGATGTTAATTTTGCCATTCTACTCAGTTCAGAACGGTCCATCAAGTTGGTTTGTGGTTGACTGTGTACACCCCACATACACCGCCTGTCCAAAACAAATTAAAAAAAAACCAAGTCACACACTCAAATATTTTGTTGGGCTACCTTTAGATTTGATAACACTATGTGATTGCTGTGGTATCATTTCAAAAGCCTTCTGCAATGTTACAACACATATTTCTGTCCAAAACTGCATTAACTTTTGCCAAGATCTTGTTGTGATGATGGAAGACTACACAAAATCATCTACAGCACATCCAAAGATTCTCAATGGGGTTCAGGTCTGGTCTCTGTGGTGGCCAATTGATGTGTGAAAATGGTGTCTCAAGCTGCCTGAACCACTCTTTCACAGTTTGAGCCCCACAATGAATCTTGGCATTGTTTTCTTGGAATATGGCCGTGCCATCAGGGAAGATGGAATAACCTGGTCTTTCAGTATATTCAGGCAGTCAGTTGATGTCGTTCTTTGGACACATGACATTGCGGAACCTAGACCTGACCAAATACAGCAACCCCAGATCATAGCACTGCCCCCACTTGTGAGAATGTTCTTACTTTCACTTTTAAACATAGCCCTGAGTTCTACTGTTGTTTTTTATGATTTGATTTGACCAAATGTTTTAAGTGATCGCTGATCACGATCATCAAAGAATTTTGAAAACCACATCTTAAAAATCTTTTCCAAGACAACAGGATTTTTGAAATAATCCATCAGCTGAAACATCATCATCCATGCTGTAATTATCGAATGGGAGGGTCTTACCCATTTGCTCAGTTATTTCCAGGTAGTTTCCAGTTCTACAATGTGCATTAGACCGATGACATATCTGCACATGTAGGCCTATAATCAATTATCAAGCACAATTATTTTAGATAATTGTAATCACAGTTGCAGAATTATCACAGTCATCTTTTTTCGTTCGAAAACAGCTTACTGAAACGGAAAAAAAAATCATGTTTTCATATTGTATTTTTCCATTTAATAGAGTCAACACCCTTTTACTGACATAAGCTTTTTACACCCCTGTCCTCTGCTGTGGACATAGCTTATCTGCCAGTGTGCAGTTTTTATGTAGAAAGCCTGAAAGACAAGCAGAGCTATTTTATTATGTTTTTGTATTCATTCAAGTAGGGATGGTTGGTTAGTAGCATAAAGATAAAGAGATAATGAAATTAAAATTTGAAATTATTTCCATAACAAATATTCATCCATTAAAATTTGATAACTTGAAACCTTGCATGCACGCAAAGCATAATGGTAGAACTATCTACAGAGTACCAGCCAGTTTGCACTCACAAACTTAGAAGCCACGAACCCATCCTAAGATTTTTCCTTTTCTCCTCTCTTGCTACAGTAATGGTTACTGTGGTGAGATTTAGCTTGTATCCATTTCTGCAATTTAATAACTGCTTCACACAACAGCACTCAACTCTCCCTCTGTGGAAAACTAAAACGACCACATCCTCCGAAGCTTCCAGCTGTTCAGCAAAAACTTGTTAACAGAAACTGATTTTCCACAAATGTCTCATTCTCAGAAACTCGTCTCTGAATTAGCTGTTGCCCATGTCTGTGAGCTGTAGCATGATTTTTGACAGCAGATTAAGAAAAAAAAGTATACATATGTGCATCCTTGCAGAAGATGTGACTCACCTGGGAGTCAGTGCTGGTGTTTAACCTTGTTTGCATCCCCGGGGCAGCCTTTCTCTCTCTTTTTAAAAAAAAATCTACCTGATGCCTGCCACAAGCAAACACAAAAATCATACCCAGCTTTCAAGCTTCAGTGCAGATGAACTGCTGTCCCCTCAGAATCTATTGAGAGCTGAGACCCCGGGCGAGAGGAGGCTCCCCTGCATCATTGTGGGTCGCTAATGAGGGAGATTTGAAGGGGTGTCTTCTCTAAGACAAACCCTGGAGCACAAACAGACGCACCCCACCCTGCTGCTGCCAAAAGCATGGGACCAACGCTGTGGTAATTTAGGCACAGCTGCTCTGATCATTAAGAGAAAAACACCCCATGTGTACAATGCCTGCCCATCTTTCAACTCAACCTGATGTCAAACTCATACTGGCAGGGTGGCTGGGAGCAGCTGAGGCCCTTAGCTGTTTACATTTCTGGAGTTTTGAGGAACGTACTGGGAAAAAAATGGTCATTTTCAGCTGCTTTGGTTGGTTTTTTAATTGCCTAGCTAAGGAAACCAATGGATTGTACTAAATCTTCGCTTCGATAAACAGGCACATTTATACTTTTTAAATTATATATTTTATTCCTTTTTATTTATCTCTTATGTTTTCCCTTTTATAAAGATAGCAGTAAAACTCTTGAGCATATATTGACCACATCATTCATTCATAATGAGGAGGATGAGACCAATAGTGGTCCTCTAAGTGATATTCTCTGCTTTGCACTAAATATAGCCCCTCCTAACTCTATAAAGCCCCTGCTATTTTTTTTCTCCCTCCCCCGTCCACATGCTTGCCTTTCACCCGTCCTCTATTCCTGTGTGTTTTCAGTGATGCTATATTTAACCCATGGAAAGATGACTGTTGAGGGAAAAATGGAATCACTGTCCTGGAATCACCATCTTTTCTCCTGAATGCTGCTAAAAGCAGGGAATTTGTAAGTGTTGGTCACAACTGTATCATTTCAGGAGACGGGGAATTTGACAGTGGTCGGTTTGTATAGTGCAAGAGCTTGTTATTTTTCCATGGAAGCTAACAAGGGCAAACCAGCCCCTCTCGTCAACATACCCAACTGGAAATGTCTAAAGACAACTCAGATCGCAGCTCTAAAGAGGCACTCTATGGTCTCATTTTTTAAAGGTCTGATGAATTCTTTCAGTCATTACGGGAAAAACCCTTTCCAGAACAGGAAAGTCTCAAAACGAAAATGGCCCAGTGTTAGGGGCCATGGCAGCTCATCAGTCAAAGCAGAGACAATGATTTTTAATTTGCATACATCTGAGAAGCAAATGTGTCTTGTGCATCATCAGGGCTCTTTCATATTCAGCAGATGAGACTCTGACCTGGATGTGACCTGACTGGCCTAGCAATGTGAAGGTGTCATTGCAATTAAAGGACAAGTTCTCTGAAGGGTTTTCCCAGTTCTGGAACAGCAGATCTCCCAGTGAGTTCATCACGGTGATGTTCAAACTTAATCTGAAATGTGCATGTTGACATCTCTTTTCGGAATCAAATTTTCTCGTCCCTCTTTCCCCCAGAAGAGACAAAAAAGGAAGGCTTAGCTCGTGTTGCACCTGAATCAAGGTCACTCAGAAGTGTGTTGGGCGGCCCTCTTATCTCTTCCCCTTGTGGAGTGACGTTCAAGCTCAGCAAGGCTCCTCTGCACGCTGCTTACTGTCACACTGGATGCTGTTACTCCACTGGATGTTGGATGTGTGGAGGGAGGAAGGGAGAGAGCAGGAAAGTGTCAGCACAGACAAGAGTTTAATCACTGGAAAAATGCCCCATTTCTTCTGTTTCATCTCGTGTTTCTTTGTTGCCAATTGGCTCAATGTCATAGCCTCTTCTGCCTGGATGCCCCCCATCCCTCGTCAGATAAAGGGAGGGAGAAAGAAGTGAAATGGGGTATGAGGGGGAAGGGTTGCTGGTGCGGGCAGACGAGCAGAACAGAACCAGTCTAATGCTCAGTGAGCCTGAGATGCTATCCATTACATATGCTCAAGGCATCTGTCAATACTTGCACCCCCTATCTGGCTCCATCTTTGGCTCTGAAACATGACATTGGTCATCTCTGTGCTTGTCTGTGAATCATGTAAGGGTTCAGCTTATCCGGAAAGCACATTTCTTAAGGTAGTATTCACACTCTTCCAGCCTGTCACTCTGCACCCGACATGCTTCATAAGTCACGGATTATGCAATGCACTGTGGAGTAGCTGGTAGATATGAGGAAAAAGACTGCAGCCACGTGGAGGATGCACATCTGAAAAGTTATACATTTCATATAATGTCTCACGAGAGATGCACAATATTATCGGCACGATATCGGTATCAGCCGATCTTGGCTTCAAAATTAAATATCGGACATTGGCCATTCCTCCGATATGATTAACCAATAAAATAACAGGCGCTGGGACGACATAATCCTGGTCTATTTTAAGAAGGATAAGATGCACATTATTTTTTTTTTATGTCTGCATTTGCCAACATGGCAAAGAGGACTCAGAATAGTACTGTATTTTAATTCCATACCAGAAGAAGCTAGATAATCTCTGCAATTAGGTGTGGGGAATATCGGTATCGATATTGGTTATCGGCCAAATGAGTTGTAAAATATCAACAAGTTGGATATCAGCTAAAAATTCGTACCTTGCATCCCTACTTCTCACACTTCTTTGAACAAAGTTTTCCTCATAGTTACTCTTATTATTATTAATGTAAAGCACAAATATCCGCATCTGCAGTATCAATACGAGAATTACTGTATATAACACAGTGTTATTATCAGGACCATTTGTCTTAGCAGGAAACCACATCATTTCCTCTCAGTGGTAATGAACAAGAGCACTTTGGAAAAGGAATAATTTCATGAATGGATGGCAGAAAAGTCAGAGCGTTGAAATTATTGTTGTTCGGGACTGAATGTTGCTCAAGTGACTGTGAGATTATATTATATGATAATATCTCCAAACTAACCACAACCACTTTGTCGTAAACTAGCAGCTCTTACCAGAGGAACTGCCGGACTTGTCAACTAAGCCATCTAGTCATCTTAGAAAAGCAGTTTAGGTTTTTTTTTTTCTTAGGGTGTAAAAAAAAAGAATGTATGAAATAGATTTTGGCCCTTTAAATGTAAAATCTGTTACTTTTAAATGCTTTGTTGTAGTTAAATTTCTCTTCCTGGCATCCTCCTCTATTGAGATGTCAGCATCTCAATGCCGCATTCCATTAGCTGTATTCAAATCGGAGGTTGTGGTACTGGCTGGGTTTGAGCACCACAAGATCCATAACTCGGCATTGATTGGATTATGTTGGTTATGTTTGGGGGCAGGGCTGGGCACATGCTTCTACTCTTTACTGGACTGTATCTGGCTTGTGATGGAAGGGGGAAGTTTTTTGCAGCTACATGCTGCTACATGATGTCACAGTTGTTTACTCTGTACATCAGACAATTGTGTCTCATTAATGAGGCATATTGTGCTTTAAATTATTCCAACATGAGATCAAAGGAACTGAAGTGATGAAGGGATATTTATAGAAACATTTTTTTGTGTTTTTCATCACATTTAAAGGTAGCTTATTTTGAGCGTTGACCTGCATTGAGGCAGTTTATTAGAATTGCCTGGTCTACATTTATTGGGAACAGTATTTCACTTTCAAAATCTTGATGGGAGATTTACGAGCGTTAATCTTCTTTTCTCCTGAAGTATTTGCTGTATTTGCTTTTAAACACAAACAGGATATTTGTTGCATCTGATTTTGCTAAAGGTCAGAGAGCAGTTTGACCAATATCACATTTTGTGAGTGAGCTCTAAAGCAAGTTTTTGGTTTGTCTTTCAAACCCCCCTCACTTATGTTTTCACATTCAAGTCAAGAGAAAAAAAAAATCCCCTTTTTAATCAGAGCATTGCATCACAGGACGTTATCTAAAGAATGAAAAACTTATCATGATGCAGCTTCTTTGGCTGCATAACAAAAAAATAAAATCGTGAACATTTGTGTTTTGTCTAAGAGAAATCACTCTGATTTAAGGTTTGTGGGTCACACAGTTGCTGAGTTTGGCATTAGTGTATGACATGCAGGCTCTGCATGCTCAGAGTGAATTTGTCTGGATGTATTTCCCTCTAGTACAAGTGAAGCTAGCTTTGTTTTTTGTTGTTTTTTTCTTTCTTTTTTTTTCCAAACAAGTCAATTTGGGGCCTTTTCTATTTTCCTGTGTCCACTGTTATTTATTTTTTTGTATTTTATACTGCAGCATATGAAAGAAAAACAAAATAAGTTCAGTTCTTCTTTCTAACATTGTGCAGCTGTAGGTGATTGTGGAGCTTGGGAGACTCGTCTGACCTTTCTGACCAGACTGTGTGCATAGCCTCATGACCTGAAACAGTCTTGTGTCTGCTTGATTACTCAAGCTGTCTAACTATTCTTGTACATAAACATGTGTGTTGTAGTTTTATTGCTGCTGTTTGTCCTGTTTTCAATGAAAAATGCTCTATCCTTGCATAACATCTGCCTGCACATGGCAGCAAATGTGGACTGGCCCATTTTTACTGCCTATAACTACTGTTTCCTGCTTGATGTTTGATCTGCTGCCATCTTGATATAAAAACATAAATAAAAGCACTGATATGCTATTAAACACACTACTCCTTGCTAATTAGCTATATCATCTCTCATATCAGGTCACATGGCGGAAGGAACATAAATAACCCCACACAGCTATTTACTGACATCCTGTAGTTCTCTTTCACATAAGAAATTATTAATGATACATTTTCTTATAGCTTGATTTCTTTGAGATCTTACTCTGAGAGGACGTCTTTAAGAAAGACGACTTCCCAAGTGGGACTGCTCAGTGGTGGGGGCTGCGGTATTCCTCTTACCTCCTGCTGTAGAGTGAAGCATTTTTGCAGAGTAATGAAATAAATAACTCGGGCTTCACACTGCATCCTGCGTTGCCGACAAAGTGCAGAAGGAGTGAGATTTGGACTTTAAGATAGCGCTGTCCTCCTCTTTAGCTTTATGCAGGATGACTTGAAACCTGATGAGGTTTAACTCCAGTGGGAGACAGAGGAGGAAGGTGCACATGAAGTCAAATGACTGCGACCCTTTAAGAGTCAGAGAAAGAAGAGGGGGGGGGGGAAAGACGTCCTGCATTGCAGCTTGAAGCATGTTAATTTGGAGTCATCTCTCGCTGCTTTGAATCTCCAGCTGCCTCTGCCTGGTACCACTGCAGAGACGAGCACAGGAAGGCACAGCCAGCTGGGAAGAGGCACAGAGTGGATCAAAAAGAGGGCGGCTCACCAGAAAGCTCAGGCTGATAAGAAGGAAAAGTGTAACCTCTTGTTTTGTCTTTTATGCCTCCTTCTAGAACGGTCCGCAGCTTGTATTCTGCTGCGTAACCGTGGCGATGCCTCTCCCGCACCCAGGTGGACTTCTTTGCTCTGGACTACTGATAACTCTTTGCTGCTGCTCCACCCCCCCACCCCCTTTTTTTTAAAAACCTTTTTTTCTTAAAATGTTATGTGTGAGATAATCCCCTGAGTTTGCGTGCAGCATGAATCATTAACATAGTGCTAATGAAGCGTGGCTGGGCCGACGGCCACAGCTGACAGGAGACCCGCTGGGCTCACAGATGGGCGCGGAGGTGAAGCCTTTGCTTTCTGCTGATGATCTCGCCTCCTCGCGCTTTCTCTCTCTCTCTCGGACGAGGTGGCTTGGAGGAGCACGGTTGCCAGCGGGGTGTCTCCTGGCACAGCGGGGTTTGGCACACACAATTGAAGGGCAGCTTGTGTTTTGTCAGTGCAAATGGCTCATCTTAAAGTTCTGGACTGTATGATAAATAATAACTGGAGCCTAATCTGTGATCTGTACTGCGCCTGGAGCGATCAGGTTAGTTTGATTTTATTTTTGCATTTTATTCATCCTTCTGATTTATAGGATGATCCTTCCAGAAATCAGGCCACTGCAGCAAGTCTTTGGACATTATTTACAGTACCCTGAGTCTGCAAAAGTTGAAAGCGTTTCCTCATTTTTACTGTCAAGATGGAGCAAGACATGAGCAATAGTTCTCCAGGCTTTCTGAAGATCTTTCAAAGTTGTTTTTGGACTGCTTATCAGGCATTTTTAATCCAGTTCTTGCACCTGGCAATTCTCTGAAAAGTTTTTTTTATTTTTTTATTAAGCCACTTAACATCTACATTAAGAGGCCTATTTCTTCTGCTTCTTGCGCGGAGGGCTGTTTGTATAAATCTTGGTCTCAAAAGAAAGCCGAGACATGTGAGAATACTACAGAAGTGTCAGAAACTAGATATGTGTTACTGTGTCAAAGTAAATTCACCTGGAACAACAAAGTAGAAAAAAGGGAAATGGTTATCTCCTCCTAAAACAAAGCCATCATTCATCTTCATGGAAGCTACCAGGTCCTTCATGAATCATTCAAACTAAAGCAGAGTTACAGGAGGACACATTAGTGGAGTGTCTTTGAGGTGGAATAAAACTTTTGAAACAAAACATTGAAAGTAAAACATGATTTATGCGTTTTGTTTGCTACTCTTTGGCTTCTAGCTTACAGAGTTTTTGTCCCACAGTGATGAGACAGACATCTTTGTAATCAGCAGAGTCTCTGCTTTCATGCGAAACCTTGTTTGTGTGGTTCTCTGAAAGTGGAGAAATTGGCAGAAGCTCTAAATAGTATAGTGCTCTCCTCAGTATAGTGTTTTTGTTACATTCTTATATATTTCTTGGAGTTTTAACTGCTTTTGGTTTGGATGCCGACGCTTGGTAGAGTCTTTTAGCCGAGTTTCTCCTTGTCATTTCGGCATGATACATCTTAGATGTATGGATCTTTGCTTCCTAGCGTGTGCAAAGATCTTCGGCACTGCACACATCTCATGCTGTCCCCTGTACAAGAGGTTGATATTGACATATGAATCATTCTAGCACAAAAAGTCTACAAGACGTAGACAACTTACCAACAAACCAATCATAAATGTATCTTTTAGCATTTTGTTAGCAGCTGCCTGTCACAGAGACACATTACATGGTCTCCATTTCTTCAGTTTCCTCTGTGTTACAAACATAACATTGGCAGACAGAAAAATGTGTTTTGCACAACCAAAGATATTCCAAAGAGCTGCTATGTAAAAACTTGGCATGGCATTCACTGTGTTCTTAAAAAAATGTGAGAAAACTGGACAAGAGGAGGGCAAAAGAAGAAGAGGCAGGCCTAAAAGTACATCTATTTCTATATTTACAGCAGATGAGCGATATCTGAAAGAGATCCATTTACTGGTCACTTCTAATCATGGGGAATATCTCTGCTGAAGGGTGGCTGTCAAGAAGCCATTGTTGAGGAAGGGAAACAGAGAAAAACGGAGAAAAAGCTGAGGTATGCCAAAATTACACAACTGGACTGAAAATCTGTTGCAACAGATTTTTATCTCCATTGATTTTTTTCACTTTTTTCAGCATATCCCTGCATCTCCTTCATGTTTTCTTGGCAATATGTTAAGAAATAAGAGGTGGTTCAAGATTTTGGCCCAGTGCTGCAGTCCCGCTGATTATTCACCTCTCCTCAACCCTTCCTATGAGCTTGCTCTCCTCTCTGCCCCCTGTTGCATTTAGGAGTTCTCCAGGAAAGGCATCCCTGACATGTTGGGTATTAATAGCCAGCATTCATTCAGAAGTGCAGTGTGGAATAGGAGACCATGGAGCGCTAAGCATGCTGACCTCTGAATGTCCCTGCACTTCCACACAGAGTGCGTCACGCCGCCTCAGGTGGCCTGACACTAAAATCTTGTAAATAAACTTTCTTGAAGGATGTTCATTTAGTAAACCGATGAAATATTGGCACATTTTCAAAGACAAACAGATCCTGCAACAAGTTTATTCATCCCACTGGCTACAAATTTAGGACTATGAATCGGATGAGGAGTGTGTAAGGCTCAAAGGCTTTCTATGTTCAGAGAATGATGTAAGTGTATGAGCATCTGAACATACGAATATGGATGTTCTCTTCCTTATAAAGTGCTCTTTGTCATTTTATCTAGTGTGTATCAATTTGTCTCCGTATTGACAGAAGTCAGCTTGGCACCCTCACAAACGCTTCATATCTCTGACATGCCTCTTTGACTTTTTCTCCGGACACTCACACAGACAACTCATTGTTTGATGCATCCCCCCCCCCCCTCGCTCCCGTTTTTCATTTCGCCATGGAATGCCTGATGTGAGGAGTAAAAAAGTCTTGCCGTGTTGAGCAATGTGACAGCTCTGCTCTCTGGCTTGCCCCTTCCCCTAATTTAATTTTAGCTGTGCTGAAAATTGTTTGCGTCCCAAGCTGAACTGATAGGCCTCTGTTTCCAGCGAGCCGCTGCTGTCCGAGGCGCTGAAAACAGCCTTTGTGTGCCAGTAGCACAGCACCAGGCCTCATGAAATATTTACAGGCCAACACCTGGTGTGAGATTGATAAAAGGGAGCCAGGGAACCGGCAACACTGCCACCAATAACTGAGTGGGCCAAGCTCTATTAACATGTTTGCTTTGTAATGTTATCCCTTTAAAAATCTCATGAATAACTGTGTCATATCATTCAAACAAATAATCAAAAATAATCCCAAGCAAAGTACTTAAATCAGATTTTTTGATCAGTTCATCTTGGAAGTGATGTTACCTGCGGATGCCTGGTATACAGATATATTCAAACTCAGTTACGCTAATTGCTGCAGATATATGAACACCAGAGTCAGACATAAACAACTTCTACTAATGCTGCGTTTACCAGACGTGTGAAGATGCAAGGAGGTCTGGCTGGTCTGTTTTATTTTTAACTCAGTTTTTCATTAGTTCTTACAACATTATCTGTGTCTCTCTAAAGAGATGGTTTATTGATGTGTGCTATTATCGCCGTTGCTAAAAAACATAAGGATGAATATTAAGGGTGTCACGATATTGGCAATATCAAGATATCGTGGTAGGTAAATTGCCACAATATTGTCGTGGTCCTGTCATGGTATAAAACAGTGTGTCTTGAGGCAAAAATAATAGTTTATGAGTCCGATCCAGCGGAGCATAACATACTAAACTACATAGACCATGATCCTTTGCGGCCAGTGCGCTCTTTTGAACCAATGGGAAGGCATGCAGCCCACATATGACAGAAAAACAAACACGGCATAAGGTCGCTAGATTGGTGAATACAGCATGGGTATTTTTATTTATTGAGTAGGCTGTGTTTTAATGCCTAGGGGAAGTTTATTTGATATAGTACCTGGGTTGTCTTTTCTCTATAAATATATGTTGAGTTCTTACTTGAATTTTGCACTTCAGCATATGTTGTACCAATGACTGGTCAAAGCATATTTATATTTTCATTCTTGTTATTGTGAGGTTCCCTACAATATCGCAATAAATATTGTATCGTGAGGTTCATATTGGGACAATATCGTATCGTGAGATGTGGATGTCGCGACACCCCTATTAAATATGCACTAATTTTGCAGGTTTTTGCTGACATCCAGTAGCAACACTGGTTCTGAGGGACCATCATTTGGCCTCTTTACTGTCAGACTATCAATTTAAGAGAGGACTTAGATCACTGTAGCAGACCTGGAGATATCAGCTTTGTCTTCCCAACTAATCCCAAAGGCCTAATTACCCACATCACATGTGCTTTGTTTTGTGAAACTGGTCACGGTGCCTGAAATAACTTAAAAACATCAATAAACATGCAAAAAAAAGATGGTATTATTTCAACTTTGATTGTTGTCTTTGTGAGGGAGTATACAAAACATGTCACTGGGGGGGCTTAAACAGCAGAGTTTGTGTCAGAGGGCTCTCTGTCACACTCGCCTTAACCTCAAAGAGCAACTTGGATTAATAATTCATAGATGAGGAAAGCAATTATACAAGGGTTTGCGTGCATCTGGGTGGGGGGACCCTGGGGACTCTAATTGGCCCACCTGCTCTCTGTCTCTGAAGAACTGGCAGAGGTGGCTGTCTGGGTGTCAGGGTGGTGTGTGCATTTGTCCTCTCTTTGTTAGGATGCCTCTGGCTCTGTGCCTTTCACATGGGGGGATGGCTTCCTCAGTGGTTCATCGACAGACGTGTCAGCTGGACGTCCCAGTACTGATGGACCACACCCAACACAGCAACACAGCAGGGTGGCTGGCAGGAAATAACCAATCTTACCCCGTTATTGTGTTTTATCACGTTTCCAGAACAACTTTTTGACTTATTCATGAGATTTTTTTTGAGGCTTTTAAACATTTTTCTGTCAATGTCCAGTGGATTTATAGAATGAACACAAAAGTTTTTCAAGATTCTAAATTTTAAAGATGGATTCGTTTTACCAGTTTGGATGAAAGATTCCTACTTTCTAACATTTCATAGACATATTTCTAATTGTTTCAAGCAGACAATGAGCTTCAGATTGATCGTTTTTGTAATCTCTTAGTACCATTACTCTAGAATAGAAAGATGTTCTTTGGGTTCTTGTTGTTTTGTAGGAAGTCCCTGTTTTGGCCCTTGGTTTGGACCTGTGTTGTGGGTCAGCCCACTATTTTCTTGGGTTGCTCTCTGTCTGTCTGTCTTGCTCTCTTCCCTCTCCTTCCATCTCCATTTCTCCTTTGTGAGGAGGAATTCCAGGCTGTTGGCCTGCACTATTGTGCCTCCATTAGCATATGAAAGCATTCGAGGGGCAGTGAGATGAGGCGGGAAAAAGGGAGGGACGGAGAGAGTCATAAAACTTCCAAATCATTCCCAAGCTGACATCTGAACCGTAATCAGCTCATGTGCCTGTGCGGTACATATTTCCATCTTTAGTGTTGGAGAGGCCGAGATGGTCTTCTCATTTTTTTTCGTCCCATAGATGATCTGTAACATTTACGAGGAAATGTATCTTTTCATTTACTTGCCTTCAACCCATTGATTTTCATATTGACTGGTCTCAGTTTGCTTGTGTTGAGCATAAAATCAATCGATCGGTCCATCTAGAGAACTGGCTTTACTGTCTTTAGATGTGATGTTGTGGCTTAATCTTCTGTACACGAGTCTCTCTGGTCCTTTTCAGATTATTCAAAGTAGAGATGCTTATTTTATAACAAGACCTGTAATCCAGCAACAAGTTTACAGGTACTAACAGCTGACAATATGTCAATGCGTGGAAATGGATTCTGCGGTTAATGTACTATAACTGGTTTTCAGAATGAGCTAGAGGAGGCTGGTTGATAACTGTGGCACGATATTTTGGAAAACGTATGTGTTAGTAGATTTTCAGACTTTTTTACTGAGGTGAACATTTATCATGGTGCTGACTTTGCTAAGTTTACTATAAAATCACGCCCCCCCCCCCACCCCACCCCCCCCTACCCTGGAGAGCCGTCGGCCCGTCTGGATTGTTTGGTGTGTGAGTGGGTACGTTTTGTCACTTTCAAGAAATCCCAAGTCTTACGTGCCAAAGTTCTCCCCCTCTGTCACTTTGCTGAATGAAGTGTGTTTGTGACAGGGTGGAAATATGACGTCGTCCTCCTTGGCTGAGCTGTAATATTAGCCAGAGCTGTGGAGCCGTGTGAGTTGAAGTATTTTCTGGCTATAAACATATTTCAACAAGGGAACATTTCCAACTTTAAGAAATCAGTAATTGCAACAAAGATCCACTGAAAACCTGTGTTCAGTAGCATGAGCCTCTTATTGTGAATAGATGCACAGTGATCCAGCTTGTGGCTGGAATTTGATAGAAAATAATTTCTGCCTAAATGGTAACACATGTGTATATGCGATTCATTGAAAGAGACGTAGCTGTTGTGATCTTCTAATGTGCTTTTGGTGCTTTGAGCATTACAAGCTAAGTGTTATTAGCTTTAATTATATTTGGAGACATGTCGAAGGCTAATATTTACACTGAAACGATCCAAATGCCCTCCAGGCTTTAAGAGAAAAGATTACATTTTGGTTTGAACCCACCCTGTAAGACTGATCAAAACGAAGTGAAACTTTGTGTGGTGTTTGGATGCTTTGCAGTATAAAACCATGAAGTAATGCCTCCCACTGAGGTAAGTTCATGTTTACACATAATGGGCAGTTTAAGCTTTGTGACACAGATTGTAGATTCTTGAACAAATGAATATTCTAATAAGATCTTCTTACAAGCAGCACACTGTTAACACATACCCAGTGCATAAATTTAGAGTTAATCTTTTAGAGTAGGGAAAAGCAATTAGGTCACAGAAAATGGTGAATCAGATTGTACTTAATTCTCAAGAAAATGAAGACGTGCCCTCTTGCTGCATCATCGTTCGTTGCTGCGTTTAACGAGCTGCAGTGCCGTGGCACCGCCTGTGGCCGTAAATTTGGTCTGTACTGTAGTCCTCAGCAGTCGTAGTGAAAAGAGGCGTGAACAGAATGCTGATTCACCTCATACTGCCACAGTAACCCTTCACTACCCCTCCCCACGCAACCACGCAGACACATAATCCCAGTGACATATGCACAGTGCTGCCGTAAACACACAGTTGTGCTGTTTCTCTTTTCAGAACAGAAAAGACAGAAGTTGTCTCCAGATGCCTGGTTTAACAAATCCAAGACAAACACCTCGTCCTTGGAATGTAACCTTGGTAACACAGACAGGGATGGCACATAAATATGCCTTTCCTCTATCATTTTTCGAGAGCGCTATTCTCTTAAGCTGGAGAAGGCAACAGGGAGAGAAGACAGTGGAGGTTGTGAAGGAAAAATGTGGATGCTGCTGAGTGTGCTTGGCATCGCTGCTGAGAAAACAAGCTTGGAAAAGATGCAGCTCTCTTTGGTGCAATGCAGACGGGGCTCAGTATGGGGGGGGGGCATTACCGGTGGGTGGAGCTGTGTGAGCATGCAATGCATGTGGGATTGTTTTCATTGGAAGGTGGCGTTTTGTTTTTCATCTATAACTGTTTACACGGGTCCTTTTGCTCCCCACCACTCCCCTTTAGTCTCTCTTTCGGTAATATTGTAAATATCGCTGACAGGCTGCAAGAGATGAGGGTTGCTATAGTGATGGTTTTTTTTCTTACTCATCATCTTACACTGAGTGGTTACGTCATTCTTGACAGTAAAAGGGTGGAGCCACGTAGGGTTGAATAATCCCACTGCAGAGTCGTGACAGAGAATCTATAGATCACTGGTGTGTGTCGGTCACCCTCTCCATACTCCATCTTTCCCAGCGATGGCTCTCACAACTATCAGAGCAAAACACCCATCCTCTGCAATCTCATTAGGCTGTGATAGATTGGTCAGTGACTAAGGGAGAATATTTCTCTTCCAATATTTGTGTAAAACTTATAATAATAATAAAAAGACCTCACCGTGTCCTTCTTCTGTCCTCCCAGCTCTAAAATGTTGAGCCCACCATATTTTCCTGTTTTCCACAGACAGCCCTGAGGCATCACGGTAAAAAAGGCGCTTACTGGCTTCCTGTTAAGAGCCAGAGCACGTGATTGGGCAGGCAGCACCCACAGTACAGGCTTCGGAGTGATAATAATGCCCTCCGTCCTCCAGCAGTCAGCCTGTGTGCCCCGCTTTGTTCTGATGCTGATGGCTGCATTAACATTCAGAGCACATCCACACCTATGACCGTCTGACAGAGATGGGCTGAGCCCTGATTTATAAATCAGCGTTGATGGATTGCAATCAAAACCAAGCTGACAGTGTCACGGGTGATGTCAGCAGTGGAACATGGCGCCAAATTAGCTAAAAATGTGCAGTGTTCACATGCATCTTGGTTTTCCCCTGCAATTGCATTCCACTGGCATTTTCTGCTTTTCTAACACAAACGACATCCATCTGTTTTCCTTTTCTTTTTAAAAGGGGTTTTTGCATGCCAGAGTGTGTGGATCACTAGCTGACTGGGTGTTTACTGGGGCGATGGAGAATGCAGTGGACACTCCCTCTTTGTAATATGGCCCATGCATGAATATAAAACCATCTGATACAGACAAAGAAAATATTTAAGCAAATGCAGAGTGGATGGAAGGCGATGCAAGCGTGAAGAAAGATTGTCATGTAGGTGGCGTAAAGTGTGCAGTGAGGTGCAGACAATAGCAAGGGGTAGTAGATGAAGAGAAGGACGAAGAAATGAAGAGTATGAGGTTTTTATTGTTTCCACCTGTTCTGGGTGTGGTCATCATGGCTTTTAGACCTGCTGTGTTCAGTATTGCACCATGTCCCCCATCACAGTCTCCGGCCCGTTCACTTAACTTCTCTGAATATTGTTTCTTCATAGACTCACACATGTTTGAGGTTGTGTGCCAGTTTAGAGCAATGATTCTCCACATTTTTCCATCCAGCTCCCCTATTATCCCCACTATTATGATGTACAGTACCCGTCAAAAGTTTGCACACATTTCCCATTAAATCCAATGGGAGAGTGTCCAAACTTTTTATATAAATGGCTCATTCTAAGAGAATAAAAAACATGATTATTTTTGTGATTAGATGCCAATAGAAACAGTTTTTAATAATATATAACTTTTTTTTTTATCTGGTTACACATGGCATCTTTAATTATGTCTTATTTACAAAGCATCCAATGAAAAGCTGTAATCCTACTACACATTCTTACAGAACAGCCAAGGAAAACATTGTGATTGTGTTATACTTGGGGTAAAACAAGGCAAAGAAAAGGCCTTTTGCTTAATTTTTAACTAATTATCAAGCTTATCACTATCACACTAGTGAGCTCTGTGTTTGATAGTTCCATACCAGTTTATTTTACTGCAGGTTGAATAGAGGTCTGTTTCAGCTGTAGAGCAGCAAAGAGTTGGGATTTGTAACTGTAACCCCTGTAAATGGGGTTACAGCTAAAAAACCCTGCGATTGCTGTATTTGGATTGTATATGGAAGACCTGGCTAAATCCTGATGGATTGAGTACGCTAAGAAACATCAATCTTGTCATGTGGAATACCAAAATTCCCACAGCCCCCCCGACATTCTCTGAACTCCTCCGCTGAGAAATACTAATTAATAGGATTTAATCATCACCATTTAAAAAAAGCCTAAAACGTAAACAATGTACATGCAGATTTTTAGCATTAAGGGTTAAGCTTCAGCATACACATCAGCTGCTGTGGATGTCATTTCCTTCACACAATGATCTATTGAAATGTTTGGAAACCCAGGGAGTGGAATTCATGTCTCCAGGCTGTAAATCGAACTGGAAGTTGTTGTGCCGTTTGTGACGTGTTTTATTCTCTGCTAGGGGTCAGCTGAGGTAGAGTGACAAGGGTGTAACTATGCCAGCACTTCCTGTCCTGCTAGGGTACTGTCACAACAATTTAAGCCACAATACAATAGCAGTGTTGACAATCTCTACAATAAAAAGATAAACAAAATAAATCATTTTTACATCTGCACATCAGTTTACAGAGGAGCAAAAAACACCTGCAGCTTTTTTTTTTAAGAGTATAAATCATAAATAAAACGGTGTACAAATAGGACGGAAAGTGCAACAAATACATCCAAGGCAACCAAACAGTTACGGGAAGAAAACAGGCAGCCAGATGGTTCCATTAGCGAAAACATTGCTTGAATTGGCTTGTATTAGCCAAACTGAATTATAAAGTATGGATTCAATTACTTGACATGATGCTTCACTAAACAGCAGTTTTTTTGTGATCACTTTGATTGATAGATTGTGACACAGGGGAGTGAGGTGGACAGTTTTGTTAGTGAAGTCTTATATTTTGGCATGTGTGAATGACAATGAAAATGTCGCTGACAGCTGCAAAGCTTATAAAAACACCACTTTAAAACCGAAGCATTCGGCCCTCACCACATGATACTCCTCTGGCAGCTTTTTGGTGCAGTCTTGGTCCTGTGGTTTTTTTCCTTCTCTCTCATCTCCTCATTACTCAATTAAGCAGTAAAACGCATGTTAGGTCTAACATTAACTGCATGTCGGAGCCCCTGTTGGGCAACAGCAGTAAAGATCGACTGTGGGCTCTTATGTCATGCTCCATCAGCAGGGATGAGACTTTCTGCCTGGTATGCATTTGACCAAAGTGAAGCTGCGCAACGGGTGCAGCTAGTAAATACTTTGGTTTGGAAGGTACGACTGTACATATACAGGTCGGATGAAGAACAGATGGGTAGTTCGTAAAACAGAGATAATGTTTTCGCCTCATTTTAGGTTTCTGCTGGTTGCAGATGCTGATGGCTTTATTCTAAGCATCAGATCAGTAAGAGCTGTTGTGTAGACTCTAATGGGGTCAAGGAGCACAAGGGGACAGAGATGTGATTCAGGTGCAGCGATGCTCCCATTCAGCCAACCCATCAGTCCCAGTGGGGGCATCCATCAACCTAACTCAGGGCCATTTATTCTCAGATTTGATTGATCGCTGTTGACTGCCACTAATGGACATGTGGCCTGCATGCACACATGTGATCCAAGCACACCATACAGAGCATGCAGAGTATCACATACACATTGCAGACATTTGCACACCTCTTAGACGCACTTATTCTGGGCCTTTCCACAGCCTCAACATTCCTCTGGCCGTATCTCACCGAAAGCCCCAACTGCTTTTAATCAGTTGGGTCACGAGGCGCTCCAGATGGGCCTCAGCGTTGGGTGGGACTGCCACGGACATGGTGGAGGAGGAGGGGGCTCGAGCTCGTAATAGTCAACATTTTTTTGCCTCTTCTCCTCTCTCCTCAACATCTCCTCCCGTCCTGCATTGCGTCACCCTCCTCAGAGACCTGTGTTGGACAGCGCTGCGCTGCACTGGCTTGGCCGCATTCAACTCATATGTTTCTTAGTTTCCCATTTTTCCAGCATTTTTACTAGCAAACATTTTTCCATCGTCAGACTGCATGCTCCGGGTGTTTTGAAAGGAGCACTGTGTGCTTTTGGAGACCATCATCACAGGATGTGCTTTTACAGTCTGACGAAAGATGTAGGTGTGCATTGCAATTTTGTATTACAGCTGTCACATTCAGTTCACCGATTACAAAATGTTTTGATCGTGGTATTGTTGGCCAGGGGACATTTTACGTGCCAGAAATCCCTGTTTCTCAGTTTGTGGTGGCCTAATCAAAGAAAGAAAAAAATCTCATGAATGAGTCGTGTAATTTGTGGTTAACATCTCAAGAAGAAAGTTGGGGGGAAAGGGATATTTTGTAAGGGAAGGGACACCCATGCTGAATCATATGTAGCCCAGCTTTACCTTATGATGGGAAGGACTCTAAAGCTGGTGTAATATTCACCTTCTTTCTTGCCATATGGCCAAAATAAACATGCATACAAACATGCTGAGTAATATCATCCTTTCAGTTGTTTAACATCCACGATAGCTGGTCTTTGTCAGCGTATAATTATGGAGTGCCTTGCATTGATTTGCTCTGGGTTCAGTCTTGGTTTGACTGTGTTTATGACCGTTACCTGGATACTGTAGTACTAATCTTCTTTTTCCTGTCTCCCCTCATCACCTCTCCCTCTTAATGTTGAGCTCTTACATTACAGGGACTGTCATTGTCTCATTCTCAGGGCTGGCCTGTTGGGATAATACTCACACAGCCTGGGGGAAGGTCATAACACATTGGTGCAGTAAACTTATGGGATGGTCTCAAATGTATTGTTCCTTAAAATCCATCTCTAGTGGTGCCTGAAACTCTGGAACTGCTCCATTCATTAAATTTCACTGCCATCACCATATGTGATAGATTTTTTTTGGTTTGCCTTGCCTCTTGATATGCAGATGTGGTTCTCTTCACAGAGATTTCAGCTTGCAAGACCCTCTTTCAGGCTGGCTGTAATGTGTGAAAAGCTCTTAGGTTGAAGTCGTCATCAATAGCATCCACTAAACTATTAAGGCTTGGCAGAATGGCTCAACTATATGTCAGATGTTGGAAAAATCTCTGTCATCTTTGCCAATACTTTGTTTGCAGTATGGTAATTTGTCTTTAATGTCTGCAGGTGGGCATTTTGTACTAATTATTCAATTGGTCAAAGGCATATATATCTATTTCTCAATGTAAGCAGGCCTTTATCCTAAAATGGCATGCTGTCATTGCAGTTATTTGTTTTTGCAAAATCCCCTCACCCACACATCAGTTTTTGTTGCCAATTCGCTTCACCGAAGACTTTTTGCAGCAGAGCAAGGCTACATGCACCCTCCTGCCTCTATTCCTGACACGGTGTTGGAACATAGCTGTCTGTGGGATTGACAGAGAGAGGATTGCTTTGTTTAGCAGCTGATCTTGTATCTCATAGGGATTAAAGAGGTTGCACCAATGGGATTGATGCTGGACATCCTTTGACCGGCCCCACTGTTGCTTAAAGTTGTCTGCGGCTGTATGGTTCCCAAGCTGACCTACACTCACCTGCAGTCTTGTCTACAATCTCAGTTAGAGCATGCCAGTTTAGACTGGTGTGGCGCTAAAGTAAGAAGCTCTGCATTTAGCTTGAAAACTTGTTGCATGCCATTCGTCTCCCTCCTTAAGGTCTGTTTAATCATGACTTTTAGCTCTCTCAGTGGAGCCACTTTGCAGGTTGATGTCCACTTTAAAGATGAACCACTGATGAATGTAAGCAACATTTTTTAAACATGTTACCAACTCTCCTCTCTGTTATCACTCCCTTATTTTCCTGGACTGGTATAGCAGAGTAGATTAAAGGAAGGAGGACTATTGATACATTTTTGTATATTGATAGCTAGAAAGTGGAAAAGTCCTGCCTGGTGTTTGGGAACAAAATTGATCAAAGCAAAACAATTATGATTTGAAGTAGATTTTTTTTGTCATGGCAGGATTACTGCAGGTTTTTTGACATTAAGAGGTGCTTGAATTTGACTGAAACCCACCCATCTTGTCGGAGTCAGTACAAGAAGTGAAGAGTGTGAAAAGCCACAGCCTTCATATGTCCAAGTCTCTATAAAGGATTACTGTGTTGAGCATAGAAGCTGCATTCAGCTTCTATGCTCCACATGTCTGGAACAAACTCTCAGAAAGTCTCAGATCAGCAGAAACACTCA
>JBBBVU010000019.1:2839646-2879536 GCA_037177055.1 Atherinosoma microstoma
GTCCATTACTGGTATCAGTTTGTTAATGTTGCCACCTCCTTGTTGCCCTAGACTAAAACTCAGCTGGGGTCGTAACACATGCCAAGAAGAAAGAACACAAACTGCTGAATGTCCACCATTCTTGTGCTTTGTTCCTGTGATGCGTTCTTTGTTATAATTCAAAGAAGGCATTACACCGCAAAGACATCACGGTATTACATAGCTGGCTTATCTATCGCCATTGAGCTTATACCTTGCAAACCAGGTAAGGGTATGGTCGATTGTGGAAACTCAACAGAGATCAGGATTTACCAAACTGAACTAAATCAAACTTTCCCGTCCCCAGTCGGACCCCTTGGTGGGAACAAGGCTTTAATCTGACCCCTGCCTATAGACCACTTTTCCTCGGAAAACCATACCAGGGGCTGATAATAAGGTTTGTGGTGGTACTCAAACCCCACTGAGGCGAGCCAGATTAGAGCTTGGACATCTGGTTAAAATGCCTCCCTGGTGAAGTTTACCAGGCATGTCCCACCAGAACGGTGCCTTGGTGAAAACTCGGGATATGCTGGAGGGACTATGTTTATTGGCTGGCCTGTGAACAATTTGGGATCCCCCTCGACAAGGGAAGTCTGGGTTTCTGTTTCTGTTTATGCTGCTGCCCCCGCAATCTGACCTTAAATAAGTAGTAGAAAAGGGATGGATCGACAGACGGAGACCAAAAGCTGTAGTGTACTATCGGTAAGAAAAACAGTCAAAGACGAGCAGTTATGAGGAACAAAGGTACAAGACTTAATTCATTCTTATTTCAATCTGGAAAACATTATTCATTCTGGAAATATTGCTATACTTTTATTATAACTATAGTAGTTTCAGGGTAAAATGTAGATGTGACCGCATCATCTTGAAGAGATGTGAGATCCACTCTGTGAGAGTAGATAAGACGATGCTTGTTGACCCATGTGGGTGACCTTACACGCTGGTTTATCTCAGCTCACTCTGTCAGGCTGACAAGAGGATAACTGCATCTTCATTAGCACTTTCTGATGATCAGGATCCCTTTGTCATCTCTCCTCTCTGGAGCCACATGGCCTCTCCCTGAGGGAAACCCTCTGAACGACGAGGAGATGGGGTAATTAGACTTCACCAGATATTTTTTAATTTCTAATTCAAGAGGTGTGACTTTGGTTGCCGTTAGAATAGAAATAAATTTGCTGCTTTTCTAGCTGTGTTAGAGCAGCTGCCGAGGAGCGAATGTGCAGCCTCCTGAATGCGTGATTGGCAGTGGCATTTGTCTGAAGGTGTCTAGGGACCTTTGGAGATAATTGTCCAGATCAAGCAGGGCTCCTTCACCAGTGAGCTCACAGATACACCAAATACATACAACCCCCCCTTATTGGTTCAAGCTTTTGTCTTTCCTCCAACACACACTCTCCTCACTTCAGCCTCAGCTCAGTCCTGATGGAAATCCCCTGTATTTTTTCCTTTTTTTTTCCCCCTCCTGGAAGTCTGAATCTGTCCTGCATTTCTTTTTCACTTCACACACATGGTCTCCATAGCAAACTGTGAATTTTGGTAGTTGTTTTTCCCAGTGGAAGAGAAGTGATGCACTGGATTATAAAGACGTGGTAGGCATGAGTCACTAAAGTAAATCTGGTTGCTTTTGGAGCTGTTGCGTCATGATTTATATTTAAGTTGGATATGTCTCAAAATAAAAAGAAAGCTTGTGCCAACCTCCCTCTCAAGGAGGTGAAAAAAGAGGCAACCATTGTGCTGATTTTAATCTTTACATTACTTTGTACATTTTTATGCAACAATAAGCAAATACATTAAACTGTGATCAGTTACCTGCGTAGGAAACATTGATTTCCAAAAGGCAGAAAGATAAAGGGCATCCTTGGAAACTCAAAAATATTTGATGCAAATTTAAGCTTTTAAGTAGACTCGGCAAACAGTACCTGTGAAATATTGAAGTTAAACAAATCTTTTTTTGGCTGTCATGAACTAAGATATATTTGTAGGGAAAATGTGCATTTAGTCCATAAAAATACATTTCCAATTGCTAAGAACAGCAATGGTGCAACCATGCTCTGGGCTTGTGTTGTTGCTAGTTGTTCAGGGAGCATCTCACTGGAAAAGGGAAGAATGAATTTAGTTCAACCCCAGAACAAACACACCATTGTCCACAATTGTCCACAAGCTGCAGAATCTGCTATGACCTTTATTATTCTACCTCTATGAAAAGAGCAGTACAAGGCAGTCAGATCCTCACAGAGTTAGCTGCTTATTGCAGTAATGATGGGCAGATATGTCTGCCAAAAGACTTTTACATGATCCAAAACTGTTTTAAAGTCAGTATCATTTTTCAGAGAGGGTGTTTTTAGACTTACGATGGAATCGCTTTACGTCTGTTTTTTTTAATTTGAAATCAAAAGTAATCTCGCAAATCTCCAACCAATAAGACGAGGTAAAGGTTTGACATGTTGCCATACTTTGTGTCAGACTTTGTATTCATTAATTTGCTGTACTCACACTGTTTATAATATTTCCAGCTTTTTTTCCTCTTTTTTATTGTCTCAGTTATTTCCCCTTTCCATAAGAATAATATCTGTCTGAACGTGTATACACACAGGATTCCCTCCCTCCATCCAGTGTGTTGACAGATGAGAGTACTGTAAAATTATATTACAAGCCGATCAGCCCTCATATGAACTACATGAATCGCCTCCTACACAAACTGAACCCAGTTTTATTCTTTTTCTGCCCGATCAGCAGTGGCAGACGGTCACCTTTACACAGTTTTTGATTGTGGCGCTCATACCCCTCTGTTACCCCCGTGTGGGCCATATGAAGAAGGGCTTTATGGGTGTGCAGTCGAGTAGTGGGAGCAGTCTTTCCCCTGGCCCTTATTAGCCAGTTCTTTGTTACAGTAAGCCATACCTCGCGGAGCTCAGATGCAGCATGTCCAGATTAGATCTCACACCCGCCAGTAGTCCTGAAAAGCCACCCCTGAATCATGCCTAATCCTCTTGGAAGACTTTCCCTTTTCTTCTGCCACTCCATGCCACACACAGACACAAAAACCCACTTTCACAGCCGCACATACAACAAACTGGTCACACAGCAACTGGAGACTTCAAAATTACTTATTGTAAGTTTTTGGAGCCCTGTCGCTGCCTTATGTCTTTAATCCCCATCCAGAGATCCTGTCAGCTGCTTACATGCCTTTTCCCCTTTGTTACACAAATCGATGCTGCAGATAGCCATCTAATAAATCCTAGACTCCAAGATTTTAATGGAATAAAGCTAAACAGCACCATGAAACAGCTTGCTTTTCATTGGGTTGTGTCCTCCAGAAATGTAAACATCTGAAATGAGTTTCACAACTGACAAAACAAAACTTTGGCTGTCAGATGTTTTTTAGCTTTTAGGATGTTTGCGTGGTGAGTGTTGGCAGTGAGATTTGACTGTAAAGGGCAGACTAGTTTCATCTCTTTCAGCCTGTCCAAATCCACAAACTGGACTTGTCGTGTGCCTGTTTTGGTGTTTTAGGTCACCATGAATGAAATTGAATCTTTAAGAGCCTTCAGTGGCCATAACATGACCATGCCAGATCCCAACAAGTGTTTGAGCTCCCCCCATCCTTGTTATTTTACCACAGCCGCAGTCAATAAGTTGTGTTTGGCTCTTCATGTGAGGTTGTGTGAAGCCGCAAAGCCATTTGCAGAATTATCAGCAGGGGGACTCCAAGACCAAACTGCACTCTTGTCAGGTCCAGACGCAAGTGGTGACGGTGCAGGGAGGGACAACAGACCCCTCGTCTGATGGTTAGTTATTCACAGCTCCGGCCTTCGCGCTCACTGCTAGAATTTCACAGGCTTATGTCACCATGCTGGAGTGGATTTTATCAACCAGGTCACACTGGTTCAATCTGTTATTGACGTTTTTTCTTGAGGGACGGTGTTGCTTGGAGTTTACACCTTTGTGTTTTCTCATAAACGTCTTCAAAGCATTTTCCTTCTCGGTGTTAAAGAGCTGTTTTATTGTGTGTTTGAACATGGCCAGTATCCCATTAACCTGTTACAGCTTCTCTCTGGTTTATATCAAGAATACTGAATGCTTTTGGGCTTCATGTGGTTGGTTAACCAGAACAAGCTTTGTAAGGATTTCGTGTTGTGCTATGTGAAATTATTTTGCTAGTTTTTCCAGTCCCTCTAGGTTTTTACTTTAAGAATGAATCAATTTATGTAACAGTGTAGTTTTGAGACTAAATCCACATGTAGTTTATTGAACTTTTCTTCACATTAAGTGACAAACGTTCATTTTTTTAAAAGCCAGGATCACAATGTATCAGTTAACAAACACTAACATAGTTAGACCAGCTTTATAGTTTTCAATTGAGACCAAATTTTTTGGTGTTGTTATTTTGCAGTTTTCTATAGGTAAAGTTTATGCAGCGTTTCCAGTTCTTCATTCATTTTCCAGAATCTGATTCCTCTGTTTATTTTACTCTTTAACTACAGTACCTGAGATAAGCTGAATTATTCCCAAGGCTGTAGAAGTTCTGCCCTGATGTCAAAACATGACCCAGATTCCCTTGCTGGTTAAAACAAAGCCAAGTCAAGAGCTTACACACAAATCCTTTTCTCCTCTTTTGCTCTGTGTTTGCACATCGAGCCGTAGAAAGCATTTCCATCCTTTAATCCAGTGTGTGGCAAATCTGCCGGACCATCGTCGACCTCAGTGAGGATGTGAGATGGACGGCCGGTCTCAAGCCTCAAATCCCTCGTTTGCCATCCTTCACGACGCTCGCAGCCACGCTCATCTACACATAAACACGGTCACACACACTAACCATGAAATCACATGAGCGTACACAGAGCACTCTCTGGACGGCATTGTTGTGGTCGTGTTTGTTGCCCTGGTAACTGCACAAGTTTCTGGGTGGTGCGTCTTGTTTTCGTGTTTGCATGGCACCAAATGTATTTCCCTGCCAACACATCTTTTCTCTAATCATGTGTTTTCAATTTGCAGGGATTCAGAGACATATACGATGTGGTTTGAAGCCTTATGACAATCTGAGTGAAGCATTGTTTGGTTGGAAACTGGACCTCAAATAGCAATGTGGTGCACAAACACAAACTGCACGGTTCTCATATATATAGCCATCCTTGTGAGGCTTAATCCTTGTTTCTGGCTCCAACAAGTCAACTGTCTCAGCTGGCTGTTTGGTGACTTCTATTTCTGCTGTCTTTTCCGTACAGAATACCGCATGCTATATTGAGCTGAGTGAATGTGGTAACAAGATGCTCAGAGGGAACATTCCACAACTGGGTTCCTGATGTTGCTTTCATGGTCGCTGCTGTCTCGGATGGCAAATATTCCTCAGAAGTAATTTAGTCTGGTATTTGCATTTTCACCATTTAGCAGACTCATCCAAAGCACTTCAGACATAACATGCATCAGCTGATGTATGGGGCATGCTTCGTCTCAATGATGTGGCAATCTTTCGGACCTACCTTCCAGACAGAGTGAGCTATTGTTTTAAAGTGTTGTGCAGACTTATTTAACATTTGTTAAGACAACTTAAAGCAGTCATGAAGTTTGTGGAGCAGCACTTATGCACCCCTCAGATGAAAATGTTATTAAATATTAAATTGATGTTGTAGCGCTGCTCTCCTCCAAAGAGATGAGCTAAAAGGTATCAGAGCTGTGTTCATCCAGCTCTCAACCATCTCTGCTCCTAAAATAAAACCAGTTACCAGGCCTTTTTGGGGTTTGTTTACCTGGAAGGATTAAGGAGGTATTCCCTTCCCGTTAGGTTGCAGAGTTTAGATTTACATCTGTGCTAAAGCAGTAATTGGGAACAAATTGTCCCGAGCAAAACGGGAGGGTGTCACTATGATGCACAAGGACATTTAGGTTATCATGGGAGATGTTTAAAATTTGAGGGATCAGATGTCATGATGGGAATTATTGTGCCCTTTTTGAAGTGGGATTGTGGGAAGACCTTATAATCTAAGATGGAACAACTCAGAAATCTTATCGCAGTCTGAATAAGCAATATATTGTGGATTTTTACACATATTAGACAGTTCAGTAAAAAGACAATAAACTAAAATCAGATAAATTAATAATAATATCATTTAAATTATGTAACAGAATTTATTAGATTAATTTAAAACTATTTATTTTGTAATTAGACCAAGCGGTGACATGATAGCTGGTAGTGGAAGAGCAAAGTAAAGAGGTGGAGACCTCTCCTTCTCCCATCTGACATGATGAAGATGGGAAAAAAAAGTAGCCGGTAAGAATATTATTGGACCAGAATGGTGACGGTAAAATTAAGAATGAAGTGAGCCTGACAGGATGTGCATTGGAGTGAAAAAGTGAAGCAGATGCAGCAGGGAAGGAGGGAACATGTCTTTATTTAACCTGCTAAAAATCTTCATTTACACAAACTAGGTCTGCATAACGTGGTCCATGGTGTGTTGCTGAATAAATAAACTGAAAATATTAATAACTGTTGGCTGCAGAAGTGAAGCCTTTACAAATCTTTGTAAAAATGTTTTGCTTGAACCGTTATTTTGGAAGTTTTAAGATTTGTTGCAGGATTCTGCAAACTGAGCAGGGGTCACCAACCTTTTTAAAACTGAGAGCTATTTCATAGATAACAAGTCATCTGAAGGGCTATTAGTTTGTAACACTCTTCAGAAATAACAAATTTGCTCAGTTGCCTTTAGTTATACATTAAAGTTAATGAATAATGAAACTCATCAATGTGAAGACACTGTTCACATTAATGAGTTCTCAAAATAATTATAAACAATGGCTTGAAAAGATGGGAAACGGAAATCAATATTCAACACTATCAGAATCAGATGTACTTTATTAATCCCAGGCTGGAAAATTCCAACGTTACAGCGGCCGCAAAAAATGTCACCAAAAAAAAAAAAAGTATATATACATACATACACACATATGCAGAAATATATGTACATGTACTGTACATATACAAAATATACTAATAAACATAAATAATAGACAAAAAAAATAAAATAAGTTTGAGAATAGATAAATAAAAATACTATTTACACTTACAGTATGCTATTTACAATATAGAATTCAGTTTGTTTCTATTGTTATTATTATTATTACTATTAGATTACATTTCCAGCTGTCCAGTTCTACATTTAATATTTCATGAGATAAAATTATTTTTCTAAGATACTGTCATTTTCAAATCTATATAAAAGCAAGAGTGATTGATAAAAAATATTAGCAATAGAATTAAACAAATTTTAAACTCAGCTCACTGATGAGTTGTGCTATTTTTTAGAACAGGCCTGCGGACAACTCATGTGGTCTCTGTGGGCTACCTGGTGCTGGTAGGCACCATGTTGGTGACCCCTGAAACTGAGAGTGTTCTGGCTGCTGTCTGCAGGAGGGAAGATGCTCTCTGCTCAGAAGAACTTCACACAACCCCACTTCTGTTTAACAAAAAACATGATAATGATAATACCAGAAATTTATTGCAAAACAATATCCACAAACTTACAGATGGGAGAACATAATCCAGTCATTTGTGACAGATCAAACCTGAAATTGAGTTCATAGAGATTTCTTTTGTTGACATTTCTTTGCATTTATGTGGAATAGATGCACATATGTTCTTAGGGATTTATACTTCTTTAAAAACATGAAATGAAGATGAAATCGGGTGGAGCTCTGCTTGGGAATGAGCGAGTAACTGGACCGTTAATAAGAGGCGGTTTTAGTATCAATGTGTCAAATGAAATGGACATCTTGTTGTCATTTCAGGCCCAAACTCCTGTAGTGGATGGAAAGTAATACAAATCCTATAATCAGATTTCTTTGTCTAGATTAGTTTCAGACTGCTCTAATGATGCTTTATAAAGATCTTTATATTTGACATCAGATCAGATTTGTGTGTCCAGAAATCAGCAGCCTATCTTTGTGGGTTGCTAAGGTAACAAAGGAAGAACAATAACAATGCAGCTACGCTAGTTATCTGGCTTTCTAACGGTATATTCCTTCCTTCCTTTGCCCGTGAAGAAGAGTCTCATTAAAGTGAAAGCAGCCACGTTATTCTTGCATCGGTCCACAGATTGTTTTTTACTCCATACTGTCCTCTGTAGCCCTCTACCAGGAGTCAGTTCTGGTCACTCTGGATTTGATGCTCTGTGGATGATGCTAAAGACACCTTCAAATCTGATTTGAGCAACCAGACCTAAATAAATGTGGGTATAAGCTGATTTTAGAAAATCAGATTTTTAATACTTTTGCAGTCCAGGCTATCTGGGAACAATTTGCATATCTTTAGGTAATATATTTATTCTATTAATCACCTTTTTAGTCTGTGAATTGGTTTTCCAAACCCTGTTAAAGAGGATTGTAACTAGATCTCTACTGTGGTGTGGGCACATCATTTTTTTGAGTGCAATGAAAAATGAAAGCCACATAATTTGAAGGTGATTTGTTGACTTTGCAGCCAAGAAGGTGGAAGGTTTGTCAAGTAAGGTGAATTGTACAATAACAGTTGGGTAAAAGTCAATCAAAACACAAGTCCTCAAAGTAGGTTTTACTAAACAGCTCATTTAAATGATATCTGTTGCATTACTCATCCTTATGTAACCATGTTTGTACTGTAGATACATAAGTGCTCAACATGCAGCGTCTTTATGTGGCTCGTGGTGTTCCCTCTGACCGCCATGTGAGCTACTCAGGCGTTAGTTCTTTGTAGTTGCCAGATGAGCTGCAGGCATTCAAAGGTGGGTGGATTAGTAGTACATTTTTGTGCCTTATACATTTCACAGTATCCATATGCTTTTACATTTGACCCACTTGACTTCTTCCACTAGCTGTGAAAATAATCCCAGTTATTCCTGCCCCTGCCTGATAATGTCTTAGTAGAACCTCCGCTTCCTGCAAGGAAAAAAACCCAACTTAATTTGTTACCTTGCAGTCATTTGTGCGTCTTCCTTTCTCTGTTAATTTGTTCTTATAATTAATTGATCAGGCTCGGCACACGTGAGTTCACGTGTGTGTGTTGGCAGGGTTTCAGCTACAACTTTTAAAGGCTCGCTGCAGAAGAGGAGAGCGAGGGAGGCAGATGAAGGAGACAGGAAAGGAGGGAAATTCACTTCAGGCAGCCTGTGAATGTGTGTGCATACTTCAGAGAATTTTGTGTGGTGAGTGGGTGGGTGCGTCAGTCAGTCGGCCCGCGCTTTCTGCAGTGCACTCAGCTGCTGCTCTCCTCCCGGCCGAGTGGAAACATCATGTGTCTGCGGGACGCTCAGAGGAACAGCCCTGTTTCTCCAAACTGAGACCAGAACACACAGACTGAGGAGGACAGAGGGAGCAAAGAAAGCTTGGCCCAGAAGAAAAGAAGAGTTAGGAAGAAGACGTTGAGAGAGGAGCGTTGCTTTGAGGATAGTTTTCATCCCTTCTATCACCTGGACCCACCACCTCAGACTTGGCTATGCCATGCTGGCCCAGAGGAACGGGCTTCCTCCGGGCTGTAAGCCGGTTCCTCTGAAGGATCCCCCTGACCTGCGAGATGTGGACGTGAACGCAGAAGACTGCTGCTCCATCTCCCCTTCCCTGTCATCCGGAGGCTGCCCCTGGGCTCGGCTGGCCGGGGTGGACGGCTGCTTGTCGGAGCCGTACTGTCTTTGGTTCCAGCTTTTGGCCCGAGCTTACTGGGGTGAGGTGGAGCTGGGCCTCACCAGCCCCAACCGCAGCGTGTCCTGGGCTCGGCTCCGAGAAGCCTCCAGGAAGAACTGCGTCCGATCTCGGGTAAGGGGCGGACAAGTCTATATGTGGGGTGGAGAGCATCCTCGCGGAGCCCAAAGTGTGTTACATTTTTGAGGATGTGTCAAAGTATCAGAGACTGGCTGGGGCATCAAGGTTTACATAGGAAACATTTGAGATGGGAGGCGAGGTTAGGGGCGGCTACACTTTGTTGTGCTGTCTGAGGAATTTCGTGTGCGTCATCCTGCTCCCCAGCAGTAAGGTAGTCCTGTTTCACTGACCGATATCTTTTGTAACGTGAGTGCGTGTGTGCGTGTTTGGGTTAGGTTTCGTTTATTGTTATTGGTCCCTATGGTGGTTTCAGTGTGACACTCTTCTGTTTGCTGTCCGAGGACGATGTGTTTTTGGTTCCAGCTGAGCACATAAGGAAGGCTCATATTTTCAGCGTTTTCTTCTGAACTAAAATTCACTAAACCAGTCATTTGTTATTTTCTGTGTAGTGGCTACAAAGACTTAATGAAATGAAGCCAGTCATTGCTCACTGTTGCCCTAAACTTGGGGAATTAGACAAACATTTTCCTATGACAAAGTGGATAAGAGTGACTAATTTGGGGAGTGTATCTTGGAAGGAAAAAGCAACAGAAGGAAAGCTGCACAGTTCTACAGTAAGGGGGACTAAAAGACTTAAGAAAATAGTTTTGAGAAAAGCGGAGCCCACGTGTAATGCCATTCAAATTCAAACACCTCATGTCATATGCATAAAGAAGCAGGGCTAGGTATGCAAATGCACCCTTCTGCAGGCTGTGGTACCATATGGCAACAAACATCAAACCCTCAGCTTGCACAATAACAGTGACTGTTCTGATGAGCAGACTGCATGCATAATTGAGTAGTATTTATTTATCAGGATATTGTGAGCTTGCAGATTTAAGGATTACCTATCTACGCAGCAGTAGTTTTCTGACTTCATATTGTGCTTTTCTGCAGCTCCTCCTGCTCTATAATTCAACATTTAAGCCAAGCGGTTTAACTGTTGCGTAACACGACTTTGAATTTTAAGCATAAAATCAAAACATACAGCAGAGTCGCACTCTGTCAGCTGCTCATGTTACTTTCCTCTGTTGCATTATAGACTGTGGCTCACGTCCAGCTCCACACCACTGGGTATTTATTGGTAGTGATTTCACCAGTCAAACCATTAAGCCCACACCCTCCCACTCTCTTGGGGTTTCTTCATCTGCTGCTTCCAGACAAGCAGGGGAGAGGTGGGGAAAGAGTAGCTTGAGGGGTGGTTGGGGATCATGTCTTTGTTTTGGATCCATACCTAAGATGTATTTTGGTAGGAGAAGAGCCTGCAGAGTGATTTGGAATGAGGCTGAAACTCTTGGCAGGCTCTCATAGGCTAAAGTTACTGTGGTGGTGTTAGCAACAACCGCTTACGCACACCCTGCGGTGCCGTGGTTCAGCTCCATCATTATTTTGATGATGGATGTGACAGGAGCCTCACAGCAACAGGAAAGATCAATGATGGAGCTATAGAGTTGCCGTGATTAAGAGTTACTGAATATTTCCTGTTTTATGGGTAAGGCGATGTTAAATCTGAGTTTTGGAAGGTTTATAAACAGAATCTTGTTTTGAAGTTCACAGTCATGTCTTCTATTAGTGTTTGTTATTAGTTATCATTCTTGGAGAAAAGATATTTAATGACTATCTTTAGTAAAAAAAAATCCACACATCCACTTTATTGTCATTGCACAGAGTACAACGAAATTGAGGTAGCAGCTCTCATGTTCAGATTAATAAAAAATAAATAGCACCAGATAAGCGACAGTATAAAAACATACAATGATAAAGTAAAGATAAAACAAAATAAATGAAAAAACACATTTAACATTTCACAGACAGCAAAAATGATTGCACAAGCTTCATGGAAGATATTTACAATTGTTTTATTTGTAAATGAAATACAACAGAATTGTAAATGTGGTGCATTTGTAAAGTCCTTTTCTACTTGTGCTTACCATTCAGTGTAAAGCCACTTTCATCAGTCAAAGATGTGGTGCCTGATTGCACGGTGGTGGCAGGATTGAGATGCTTGGGACTGAATTGACGATCAGTCTTGAGATCAGATGCATCATTAGTTAGGTGGTTCGGTTGGCTGGACTATTCTATCCTTGAATTTCCAACAACTTGCAAAGCAAAGGACCCAGAATTGAATGTGATCTCATTCAAACTGAATGAGAAGTGAGACCATTGATGCCTGAAACGTGTATGTGTGAATTTGGTCGTACAGCTCTTTTTATGGATTTTTTTTATACCTTCTTTGATGTCAGCATTAAGGTGATCCCATTACATGGTGGTTAAATCCTGATTTGCTCAAAGTTATTTTGACCAAGAGCAGGTTCCAGCTCAGATTGTTCTTCATATTCCTGAAACTCCCCCCCCCCCCCCCCAAGTATCTCTCTGTCAGATCATACACAGTCTTATTTAACACTATCTTATGCATTCGTTAGCCTGATGTTATGAAAAATTGTTATTCCAGAGGGACTTTGAGTATTGCGTTGTGATTCATCTTCTCTTTTTCCAAACAGCAGCGACCTTGGGAAGGTTGTCCTCAGCAAATATCATGTTTATCTCAGTTTTTACCTTATGGAAGTGACCGTTGTCTGAATGACTGAATAATTGATCACGCTGCTAATAACATGCAGTATATCTCATGTCTGGAGAGTACCTGTTGTCCCTCTGTGGATGTGTGATGGTGGCTCTGGCAGTAGATTGTGAATCCCCAGCTTTCTCAGCCAAGATGTCTTAATTATCCTTGATTTAGATACCTAACCCCACATTTCTCCCTTTGTTGATGATTTTGAATGAATAAAAATCTGTTGAATGAGGATAATGTGGGTGTTTGTTTATTCAAAGTCTCATAACATTCCCAGAAAATGAGCATCATCTGGCCGGACTCACTGTATTCTCTGTTTAGCTACATGTGCCTTTGAGACCGACTCTGTGTAAACAGCTTTTCTTTTTTTTTTTTTACAGAACATTTAAGATTAGTTTTGCAGCTGATATTGCACACGTGTTGTGTTATGTAGACATGAACGTAACGTTATGCAAGATGAGAGCGGCCAGCGTTTAGGGGTTGTTTTTATCTTGTGGAAAGTAGACGATAAGTCTGTCATCATGCAAACACGCCAAATAGCCCTGCAAAGCCCCAAGTGTGCAATAACTAAAGCCATATGTATGGCTGTGTGGGGCGTGGGGTAGCAACGATGTGGCTTAAATGACTATCCTGATTAGTTCAGAATGTATGTTCTCTGATTGAACAACCCAGGAACCAAATTATTTGACTTATTTTTTTACTATTATTTGAACAACTTTCATGTAAAAAAAAAAAAAAAAGCAACAAAAAAAGTAACCATGCATCACAAAAGAAATTAAATGTCTTTCTATACAGACCGGCTGTGCTTAATGTACACAGAACCTCTCTGCGAACGGAGACTCGTGTTAATCAGCAGCTTTTAGACAAAGCAACATATTTCTCATTGTTCACATATCACCATATCAAAGGTGTTTTTGTTTAAATAAAGAATCTTCGGAACATTTTCAGCTCTATGCCGACCGTACAGTGTATGTGAAGTAAAACTGAATACTCTATTTCTATTTGTCCAGATTGTGACACAATTAATCAGCAAAGTAATCACATGATGCTCTTGAGTTCTGATGAAAAATCATTTTAGAAACATGTGTAGCTGGAGGTTAATGAATTTCTGTAGAAAACAAACTTCTTCTCCCTCATGGTGGATTTATATTCGGGTCACAGAGAGCAGAATGGTGGCCAAGAGCAATTATTTATTCCTTGTTATTTAACAGACTGTAATCTAACAAAGTAGTCTCTTGTTACGTGTGGGTTTTTTTTCCTCGAAACCACAAAGCGACACCTTATAATTCAGCTGTAAGAACCTGTTCCTCTGTGAGACCTGTGAACTGTCATCAACAAGGGACTACTTGTGTTTTTAAATCAAGTTGATTAATAAGATCTCCATGTAGCCGCGGGCCGTCTCTCAAATAAAAAACACACTGTTCTCTTTTGTCTTAAAAAAACCACTTTGTTTTACACACTTCCCAGTGGTGATGTGAGTTGGTTTGCTGTGCTTTTGCTTTATGTGGCTCTGAGTTTGTTCTCGCATGGAAAGCTGTCAGATTTCACTTTGTGTTCTGGAGGCTAATAACCCTGTTTGTTTGACTTCTCTTCAGGCCAAGCAGAAGGATGGACGCGAGCAGAGCGAAGCGTCGGCCGTTGCTTCCCCTGCGGCAGAGGACGAGCCCTTCTCCTGGCCGGGGCCCAAAACGCTTCACCTGCGGCGAACCTCCCAGGGCTTCGGCTTCACGCTGCGGCACTTCATCGTCTACCCGCCCGAGTCTGCTGTCCACAACTCATTAAAGGTGAGAGAAGGAAGAAGCTAAATCATTTTTATTCACAGTCCCTTTATTAGAAAAGCTGAGACACTTTATTGTAAATAAAAACAGAAGAAAATGACTCCAAACAAGGCCTCAGACATGTTAAATGAAGCAAGGTAGACATGATAAGGTTAAACACCTTCTATAATCTGTGTTTCTGGATGTTGCTTGAAGGAGACATGTTTCAATAGGTGATCAAACTTGCAGCTTTGGAGTGCCGTTGCCAATTTAACTTAACATATAGAAAGCAAAGTTTCCAATCTTCCTGAAGCTGTTATTTTTTCCAGCTGTGGGCAGCCCTTTAATTTCCTTTGTGGGATAGTTGTGAGTTGGGAGGAAGTATTTTTTCTCTCATCCTGTATTCCTATTTCAAAATGTTCCTTTAATGATATTCTCAGTGTTAGAGCTTTGAGACAAGGGGCTCTCCAGGAAAATGACATTTTCTTTCACTTTTAGTAAGGAAGCTGAGGCATTTAGATGTTTCTTTTTTTGTATAGTTGTTTTTTCCACTTTGGACACATATAAACACTAGGAAATACCACAAAGGAAAAGTGAAAGCCCAGCTCCCTCTGATGCATTCTGAAACCGTTCCGGTCAAAGTGTGACGTTATGTCCCTGCCAGTTTTCTGACCTACATCATACCACCCGGGAACCCTTCCAGCCGTCTTCTGGATGAGAACAGCTCCAATCTGCCCTCTGGTATTAATCCTGATATTACGGCACTTCCGGCACCTCTCGGGCACAGACTAACTCTGACTCCTGTTATGGGAAAATGCGCCAGTGTTTTAAGTCGGCTTTTTTTAAAGCTTATCATGGCCTCCCAAATATTAGTTTTTGTAAGTGATAATTCAGGATAAGTTAGGTTTACCTTTCTCTGAAGTGTATTTGGTTAACCTCTTCTGTTTTCACAGAAGGATTTTCTACAAAGTTAGCGGAGTTCGCTCTGTTTATAGCATTTGGCTTCGGCTCTGCATGTTGAAAGGGAAACTATGGCACGACAGTTAGGATTTTCAGATTTTTGTGTAATCAAAGAGCGAGACGGTTTCTCCCACAGGTCTTCTTGGCTATCGCAGTGTTGTTCGGGTGCTTTTAAGTCCAGTCAGTTCCAGTTTGTTTCTCTGGGATATCACTGTAACCTCTTTATAAGATGGAAATGGCAAGCTAAAAATGTATTTTCCTTGTTAGTTATTGATTCTTTTCTTATTTCATAAAAGCATTAAGTGAATTTCTGCTGACTTCAGCAGCTTTCCTATAAGAAGAGACTCTGGGAAGTAATTAAACTGAAACCCTGAACTTCGGCCAGTCACTCTCACTGTAAACCACTGCTAACTCCGTCATTATGTAACCTCAGCTGACACGGGTAGGGTTAAAAAAGAATCCTTGCACATTAGTCACTTCTTATTGTAATTACTTTTAGGGTCTTGGATCAGAGCTCTTGACAAATTGCTGTTTGAGGGTATGGGGGTTAGCTTGAAGTAGGGTCAGGCCGTCTTAAGGAAAGCCTTGGGAGAGCAGTGAGTCTTAAAGGATACATGGAAAACATATGTGTCATTGAGGGGATGGGGATTAAAGCAAGAGTGTGGATTTGTGAGGGAAATTAAGATTTTAATGTGTTTGGGATGGAAAATAACATTACAGAAGTTTTTTTGTTTTTTTTTTACTATACACACATAGTTTATTAATTTAATGACAGATCTGTGCTTAAAGATAGTAATGGCTCCTGTAAATCTTCCTATCATTGACTAAATGGATTATGAATTAAGCTGCTAATAAGTTTCTTTTTTTATCAGATGTTGTCTCAGTCCTCAGCAGCATTAGTAGAATAACTTTGCTCAGTGTTGACGGCACTGTTGTGTCCTTTGTCCTCGTTAGTTGTGAATTGGTTTTTAACAACCTGAGAAAATGGACACATGTCAAGAGGATGTGTGAAAAGTGACGGTTGTTTGAGTGTTTGAGTGTTTCAGTGTTGGTTTGGTGTCTTGTGGGTTGTACGGCATGCTGTTTGTAAAGAAGAAATGCTGGATCGTTTTGGTCCGTCGGCTTCCTGAGAGCTGATTTTGTGTTTATAGTTTCTACTTAATTAGCTTCTACTTAACAAGATGTTGAATCTTGCATACACCCGTTCTGTACATCAGCAATCACTGGCTGGTGGTGTGATGGTGGCTACTGGAAAGAAAAATAAAACATATTTAATGCTAGATGTGGTCTAGCTAGGATTTTAGAGTTAAAGGCAAATGTTTTAACCCCTTTGAAGGTTTCCTCTGAATAAGAAAAGCAGTAATAATCAAGAAGATAATGACTATTCAGAATGTTACTGTTTTTATTTTTGTTTACAGCAATCAGTAGTTGGGTTTGTGTTGCTGTTTTGATTCACATTCATGTAAATGAGAAAACATCAGAAATGGTAAATCAAGTCAAATCCAGTAGTTTTTTTTCCTGTTTTTGTAAAACTTGATGAGCATGAGAGGGAATGAAAACAGCTTTCCAAAGACTAAAATGACACAACCCACCAGCTGTTCTTGATCTAAGCCAGTAAACAATAAATTCACCTGACAGACCGGTGTCTTAACTAAAAGCCTGAAGAAGAGTTTTCCCTTCTTTTTTTTCCTTTATTCCTTTATTTAAAAGTCAATTGAGATGCTACTTGTGGGGGTTTCATAAACTGTTGTAGAAACCAGACTAGGTTCTGATGATGAGATTGTGATAAATGATTTCCACTTGTGTTTTACAGAGTAATATATTTAAGTCAGAACATCTCACTCATCATCTGACGTGTATTTTCTTTCTTTGTTTCTCTTCCAGGATGATGAAAATGGCAGTCGAGGTGAGTCTGGAAACACCAAAACTTCTTTAAATGCTGCATGAATGAGCGATGCTCACAGTGAGCACAGGCGCTACAATCAGGAAAGCACAGAAACCATTACTCAGCTCTTCTTTTGTTGCTCCCCTGAATAAGAACTAAATTAGGATTGACAGTCCATTACTATAATGTACTCTCAGTAACTGCATTTTAAAAACTCTGTTTCTATCTTTTTGTGCCTCAATCTTATTGATTGCTGCACAAAAGCAAAGTTTTTGTTATCCAGTAATGGTTGTAAATAAATGATTAAAAACATGTTGCAGGTGAAGTAGTTTGTCTGGAAGTGGGGTTTTATGCACTTTGCAGTTGAGAGTCATTGCTCTTCAGTGTGCACTGTTAGCTTGGCAAGGCCTCAGCATTCCTTAAAGCATCCGGCTCGTCATTCCAGCCCCTCAGTATTCAGTTCACGTCTGCAGCCCAGCGTGAATGCTGCAAAACTGGTCTGCTACTCTTCATCAGAAGCCCGGATCACATATCGCGTCTAGATATACATCAAATGTACACGAAGAGCTTCAGAGCTTTTCTACGTAGGCTTCCATAATCATAGATTAGCAACCATATGGCCGTACAGAAATAATCACTTTGATTTTTTTTTTTATTCAAATAGAATTAAACTTGTTTGGGTTTTTTTGCTCAGTGGATGTTTCATGCACCCTGGTTCACATAAGCTTCTGCATTTTCTTATCTAAGTACTTAGTTTTTTCCATTAGTTGTATTTGTATGACCTGCAATGGCCCAAAAGCCCCACAAGGTGTGTTCCAGTAAATTTTTTTAGCATGAACAAGGAGTGAAAGTGAAAAATCCTAGGTCCAAGGAGAGTGAGTGGAGCTTTTGAGATAAATCTGAGCTTAAATACCTCTTAACAGGAAATTGAGAGATTCCTGTAAGTGTCCCTCATCATCCACATTGGCCTGTAGTATCACATTCCTCATGCTACCCCCTCTCCACCCATTTTAACTCCTCCATATCCTCCCGCCTCGTTCAACACAGGACTGCACATTCCTGCATGGCTACATACACCATTTATAAATGTGGATTCCTTCGTGTGACACTACCTGAAAGCAGTCTTGTAAAGCTCGTGTGTGACTGTGTCAGTGTGTTATTAAAGCCTGCATGGCAAGTGCATGAGAACCATTCATGACAAAGCTCAGTGGATGGAGAATAATGACCCTTGCCTGGAGAGTCCCCCTCCTGCTGCTACAGGAAGTGTCCTGGCTCACTTCCAGCCTCTCATAAATCCTTTACGGCCTCTCGGCGGGCTCTGAGACCAAGCAGTGGTGATGATGCTGACATGTAGCCCAGCAGGATGCCAGAAACTGATATCAGGAATGTGGAGAATTTCCCTAAAAGTCCGCAAAAGGGTGAAAAATGAAACTGTACTAAACATTTATGCTTCTAATAAGAACCAAAATATGCAGTTTACTCTAGATTTCAAAACTGAGGAATACACTGAGGTATTTGATTGTTTGATTTAGCATATGAAGGTAAATAAAGCATCCAACGGTGGGGTAACAGTCTATAGAACAGAGTTGTTGTTTTCTGGAGAAAGCTGCTATATTTAGACAACAATTTACAGGAAAGTTTCCAAATAGCCTATATAGCTGTTGTGAGATGTGGCCCTGTAGTCAGACCCCCCTCCCAGGCCTCACTATACCCCAGAACGGGGATCAGCAAATCTCGTCTTTGAGGTCTGCTGTCCTGCAGGTTTTAGATGTTTCCCTGCTCCAGCACACCTGATTGACATGAAGTGAATCCCCATCAGCTTGTGAAGTTCTCTACAAGCCTGTTGAAGCAGGAAACATCTAAAACCTGCAGGACATCAAACCTTGAGGACAGGATTTGCTGATCCCTGCCCCAGAAGATCTGACAATTGCACTTCAAGTGGTCTGCTTGGGGTAATTGTGGAGGCAAATTTGACAGGCCCCATGACAACTCCAACTTGCCCCTGGAAAGCCTAACTATAGATACTCAGTTCTTCTCCTATTTCCTTTCTCTTCTGATGAAAGCACATTTAAAAAAAAGATTTGACTCAAAGGTTAAAAGAGCATTGTAGACAATTACAGACTTGAGATTGGGAATAATGGATTGTTAGCTAGGGCCTCTGCTGGTTAGCACTGTTACCTCACAGAAACCTCACTGGTTCGTATCGCTGGTTCGTATTCTCGGCTGCAAGATAAAACCATCTGTGGGTTGTCTCTGGATACTCCAGCCTCCTCCCACAGTCCAAAAGCATATATGTTGGGTTAATTGATGACTTTAGATTGACCCTATATTGTCTCATTTTTCTATGTGATAAGCTGTGGGATAGGCTCCACCCCCCTCACATCCTTTAACAGGATAAAACTTGAAAATAAAATAGATGTAAGATGGCAGAAAGTTGAAAGTTCATTTTTGACTCGCAGAGACAACCAGCAACATGCTATCTGTGCTACTATGAAGAATGTACTTCTCTGCATTCAGCCGTAGTGTTATGTCTTACTGACTTGTACAAACAGCTATTGTTGCTGTGCGACAGCTGTGGACGCCGCTGGTCGCAATCATAGCAAATGGCATCAGCTCCAAAACACTCATAACATCATTGAACAAGCATGTGAAGTCACACAACGGGTCTCAGACAGATAATACATCCCATGTGCTCGGTTATTTTAATGTTCAGGTCTGTGAAGTTGACTGCAGCCTCCCCAGCATGCTGCGCTGCAGATTATTTGCTTGACTCATGGCCAGCGTGTGTGATGAGGCTGTTGGTGTTTGGAAATGAGGAGGAGGGAGGGGGGTCGGCTAACCGCATGTTGACTAGCTGGGTGTTGCCGCTGGATACACTTCAAACCTCCAAAAAGCACACACACATACTGATGAAGATACAAACAAACATTAATGTGCAGCATGTAGTTGCATGGCGGAGGATAGAATTTCTTAATTTGTGTGCCTCAGTTGTGGATCTGTTTATTTCCTTTCTCGGTGATTGTGTACATACCAAGCGACTGTTATCCAAAATCTTCCTCTCTATCTCACTTCCTCTCCTCCTCTGTCTGTCTCTCCCGTTCCTGCGTCCTGTCTCTTCAGCTGTGTATTTTAACAAGTTGTTGAGGGATAAAATCCGAACGAGCCGTTTCGTGCAACGCTTACGAAACTGCACAGCAAGAGGAGCGACATAAAAATTTTTCTCCATCTGTTCAAATATTTGTTTTTCATTCAATGTGAAACTGTTCTCTCTGCAGATCCCAGCTTTAGTTCCTCTCTTTTCTCTCTTTGGTTTGTTCCCATAAAGTCTGCAGAAGGAATGCGATGCAGCACAAGCAAACAGAATTCCCCCGTATTCTCTAGTGGACTTTTTAATGCCCCACCTTTTTTTAGGAAAGCTGCGTCCAAAGTTTGGTCTCTTCACTTATTTTTCTCCTTTTCTCTGCTTATCTAGCTGCCTTTCCTCTGTCTTATCTGTTTTTCTAAATCTCTGCAGTGACTTCTACAGTTTTTAGACTTTTTCATTTGGCTTGACATTTAATTCTATAAGTATTGTTTCATTTTAATAGCATTCATAAATAGTTATAAAATGTGTAACTTTGTTTAGTTTGTACACAAAACATCCACTCATAGAAACATAACACTATAAAAGAACTTAAAAGAATCAGATTTATTTGGCAAAACTGGTTAATTTTATACTACAGTTGTCAAAGCTGGCTTTTAATTGGCTGTTTGGTTAAATTTCTTGAAGCAGTGTTTACTTATCAGCCAAGTTGGACCAACTCTTCATTCGGTAAATGAGTTGTCTCTGAATGAACCTATTTGGCCCCACCCACATCGCCACCCGCCAGCAGAGGAGGCTGTCTGCCTTGTTTACAGCAACTTGGTTTTGGACCTCTAATATTGGGGGAATTCATCCATAAATGTTTGAATCAGAGAGGAATTCTCAAGAAGAACTAGCAGCTAAATAAAACCAGTATTAGAAACATACAGCTTTCTGACCCTACTTCTACCAGCCCCACTTCTATGGTCACTTCTCCTCCAACTGTCCTTAGCTTCTCATTTTATTATTTTCTTGCGGCACCTGAGATTTAGCTGTACAGCCTCAATCAGCATTTATCAAGCATTTAAAAAGGGGAATAGTGGGGAGAGACATGGATGAATAAGACCACCATTCAGTTCTCCCGTTCATTTATCTGTATTGAGTGTGTTTTTTACTAACAATAATACACAAACAATACATTAGTTGAGTGGTTCCCAACCTATTTTCCTTTAAGACCCTCTTCATGTAATTACCCCGTGCTTTTGTTAGCTAGCTTCTCTCCACAAATGCTGCTCTCTGGCTTGTTCTTCAATAAAACCGATGTTAACTATCAACGTATAGCCTTGTTTTACTTTCTTTTTTTTCAATAGGTGCAAATCATCTTCACTGTGGTGTTACATGTTTCATTAATGAAGCAGTGATGGAAAAATCAAAGCTACCAGGAAAGACTTGAACTACTCCACTACTGTAGCTCTAATAGCTCGCTGACCTCACTAAACCTCGTTACATGGATGAAAATTGATTGGATGCACAAGCGTGTGGCTTACTAAGTACATTTTTTATTTCTCAAAAAGGATATAGGTTTTAAAATATAGTTGTATTGTAGATTTTGATGATTCCTATCTATTCACTTTGGGAGCAAGTTTCACAAGTTGGTGTTTTCAGGCTGTTTCCATGTTAACAAAAATGACAGAATGAAAAAAAAACAAACACCTTAACTCGAAAACAAATAATGGGATCGCCATTTTCCTCTGTGTGTATTGGACTGCTCTCCCTGCTGGAGCCCTGAGGTAACACCAGGGAATTGACTTGGTTCAACACAAGGGCCTCTTCTGGTTGTCTGTCACCCCCTTAATACATACAAAGTAGAGAGAATAAAAACTAATCAGCACAGAAATCAGAAATATGACAATTGCAAAAAAGCCTGAAGTTGAACATCCTCTGGATTATACCTGCCACACATGTTGACAGGATTGGTTCCTCCATTTTTCTGTGTGGAACATAGTTTGACTGACCTCATCCTTTGTGAGACTGAAGGTGGCGCTCTGCAGCTTCACAGCAGCAATCCTTGATGATACTTTCTTATGGACATGTTAACAAGTAGAGGTGAGAATCTTGAGGCAACCTCATGATTTGATTCAGTTATCAATGCAGCTTGAAGCATCTTTTATACAGTAAAGGAATTCTTTCCTTTTCTCATCCTGGGACTACTCGGTACTTTCAAAACACTGCATTTGTAATAATCCACAAAGAATTTTCTTCCAGTATCTTTTAGTCGTAAAACCAATGAATAATATGTGGCAAGTCAGTTAGATATTTACATTTGTCAACATATTCTCCAGCATTGGGAAAAAGACCAACAGGGAAAGTGTGCCTGTAGCAGCATACTTGTAAAATTAATACATTTGTCAGCTTATTCTGAAGCATAAAAAAAAACAAAAAAACAACTCCCATCATGCTTCTGTTATGTGCAGTATAATCACACATTTACTGCTCTTGTTTGAAGCACATGACAGTATCAATCATCTGTGATAAATTGCAGTCATAAGGACATAAGATTCAGTGACACTGCAGCAGGCATGCCATGTTAGAGCTATCCTACCTGCTTTTATTTTTTCAATAGAAGTGGTTGGATGTCTGTAAAATATCGTGAAGGATGGGATGTTGTATCTCAGCTCCAGAATGGACAACATTCCTCTCAGTTTGAAGACTGAATTCAGATCCTTGGCAGTAAAGCTTGCAATAACATGTAAATTGCTTTTCTTTGTGTTTAATGTATTTCTTATAGAATTTCGTTTCGTTCAACTTGATAGAAGTTAAGGTTCTTCCATTTGCAAGCACTCAATGCAGACGGTGCCAACGGCTGGATTTCTTGCTCGTCTTTTTTGACCATGGTATTGACTTACTGGGTGCTTCATTTTCCCTTTTCTAAGTTCTTCCACTTGTGCTCCATCAACATGTAGAAAACAGATTTTTGAACATTCCTTCACAAATTTACTTACTGATTTTATTTTCATGCATTTAGGGCTTGATTATTTCCTCTATCCCTATTAACGAAGTTAACTTGATTTTTAGTGAAGGGATCATTTTATTGCTTCAGATCAAATGAACTAGGTTATATTACACATGCTAACTGTGTTTACACATGAAAACAAAAGAGTCATTGTTTTTATGAAGACTAGCCTCAATTAATTATCATTCAATCATCTGATATTGGCTGTTAACATTACAATAGTAAAATGAAAGCCTAAGTTAACTTGATTTAACTGATCTCTGCTCCTCTGCTCTTGCATTTTAGTTTTGGAAAATCTGCTGATGCAGTTATCTTCACACATTTAAAATGAAGTATTGCTCTACTACTTTGACTACAGTTGAACAATCTGTTTAGGGCAGAGGGTTAACTTCTCTAAAGTTTGCTTAAAAAACATTTTTGTAAACTATAATCCCTATTTGACTCCATGTTTGTCACTTGCTCCCCCACTTGAACTTAAACTCCCATGGTGCATGGTGCGGCTCATTTAACAAAAAGAAAACAAAAACATTGAGTCAACTTTTTTTTTTTTTTGTATTGTTTGCTTAGTGTTGGAGTAATGCCAGTTCATATTCTCTTTTCCCTGGATGGATTCTGGTATTTATAATTCTTCGGAAAGAAAAGTGATGGAAAGAATCCACCACCTTCCTGTCCTGGTGGGAAGAACACCAGGCATGCATGTGTGTTCATGTGTGTGTGTGTGTGTGTGTGTGTCGCTGCGTTTTGATGACCTAACAAATGGGAAGATTGAACGGGATTGTCAGGGTTGTGTTTTTACATCGGCATGTCTTCCAGGTTGGGATTGCCGTAGTCTTGGAAATGAGCTTGGTCCTGATGGGAATTACGTGTACATATTTAGTTACATTTGTGTGTCTGGGATATTCTCCCATACTGAATACAGCGGTGGTGTAAATAGCTGTTTGAGGAAAATTAGGAATAATTTAACATAAACATTTGACATCATGTCCACTTTTACCCTTTTCCATTTCTCAATCAAAAGAGTTTGCTTTGTTGTCATGGTGACAGTTATAATCCTCATCACATGACCTAAAAGAGGAATTATGTTATGTAATAACAGCGGATTGGTGGATGTGGACAGACTATAACTCTTTTACCTGACCTTCAGTATCAAATATGGATGTAGATGACATACTTGGGTCACATGATCATAAAAGTCCAACTGCAGACTAAAAGCTAGTAAGTGGACAAATTTATAATAGTTGTGATTCAGGGTGCAGTTAGTAGTTTGTTTATAACTAATAACTACTTTTTATAGTTGGTGACAATTTGATTTCTAGTCTAATCTGTTGTTTAAAATGTATTTTTGTATGTATTGAGATAGATATACAATGTCCAGCTTGTCTATCTATAAATAATTCTTATTAAACCGGACTGTGTAAGCTGTGTTTCAGGTCATAGAACAAGTTTTCCACCTAAGAATCAGACAACCACCTTGCATGGCAGCTTTGCAGTTATCAGTACAACCCATAAACATCTGCAAACATTTGGTTTTTGGATGCGATAAAAAAGATTCAACTGGTATTCAGTCCTGGGTCAAATAAGTCAGATTAGTCCTAGTCAGGGACAAAGCATCTGGGTGTTCAACCCATTAACCATTTTGCTCACAGTACTTCTTATTTTGTCTGATTGCTGATGTATTATCAGATTAGATATCAATACTAAAGGTGCAAGAACATTACGGTTATATTTCTATTTCTAAAACGGTGAAATCCCTCTTCCAGTGCTAACAGCAGCTTCCAGGTGTATTGACACACAGCTCCAGTGTGTGCAACGTTTGCAGCGACCAGTGAAATGAGACCTGTCTATCTGAGGCTGGCACCCTACACATCATGTCAGGCAGTTGACACAGTTTGTAAGGAAACAGGTTTGTGAAGTATTTCAGAGGTCAGGACTCGGCTACGCAGGTGTTTTTGCACAGTTGAGGCTTTCAGAGTAAGGTTTTGTTTGGACTGGTTTCTGTGAACTGCACACAGTGTGTCTTTATGATAATGGAGGGTGCAAAGACAGAATTACAGCATTTATTTTCAGGATGGCTTCATCTTCTGTCTTTAATCAACCCCGTTCCTTTCAGCACACATCTGACAATAAGGCCTGCTGCGCTTTTGAAGGAAGTTAGAGTTTATGGATTTATGTAAAGTGTACTTGTGCTTTGACCTTCCCACACAGTCGGGGGACGTCCTTGTGCCAGGATTGTGTGCTTCCCATCTTCATATTTCTCTCCTGGAACAGACCTGCCTCAGATAGTCATCTAAACAAAAACATAGCCTTTCTCCTTGGGGTTCAAATCGCTCAACACATTTTTTTCTGCCTTTGTACATCTGGATGTGGTTGCGGTCGCCTGCAAATGTGAGAGTGACACAAATGGTAAAGAGCAGCGAGCTGGACGGAGCAATATTACGGCAGGTTAATGCAACGAGTGGGCAGCGGGCCCAGCCCTCTGTAGAATAACATTATCTAACCCAAAGCAGCAGGGGAGTGGGGAGTGGGCCCACACAACCAGGCCCAGGTGTGCAACCAGGGACAGCAGCCAAACCAGAGCTTGTAGAGTCCAAAAATATGGCAAAACTGATGCCTTCTGATGTAAAGTATAATCCAAAAACTCTTCTGTAAAAATATTGTAATATGTAAACAGAAAGGAGCTTTTAACCTACAATGTCAAGTTTTCTGGTTTGAAAAGCACAATTTTTACTTCACAATGCCTAGATAGCATGACATACAATTTCACAAAATTTGAAATACTTTTTTTTTTTAAGTAATAAACTGAATTTGTTTTCTGTTGATACAATTCATTTCTATTAAATTTAAGATATTGATCCTTTTCCGTTTCTGACATTACAGTGTGGATAAAACTGACCGATTTAAATGGCGCATTGAAAAAAAACGACGACTCAAGGATTTTTATTCTCATGCAGCACTGCTCCTGTGGTTTACGATGGTACTGCTCCATTCGCTGTGTCTGGGTTCACGTCCACAAACTCTCTGAAAATGGACTGAAATATGCACATAAAGGACACAGAAGATGGAACAAAAGACTCCATCTGTATGTGTATTTAAGGTAAAGCATAAATGAGGCTTTAATCTATCCACTGAAACTTTACATCTTATTCATCCTTTGCTGGGGGTTGTGCACTATTACTAAACTCATCGCCCCTTTAGTAAGTCGATGCTCATGTCTGGTTAACCTTTAAAACATTGCTTACCTACAGAAACTGATTTCAGTCCCATGGGTGATTACTTACATTTGGACTTGTCGACTTTTTCTTGTTTTTCTTCTTATTTAATCAACAAAGAAATGACTATGCTTCAATAATTGCAGCATCTTTTAGATTAATATCAACAACTCTAATATGAATCAGTTATAACTTAAAGAAAAAGATGTTTGCAGCATTTAAGGTTTATTTGAGATTTTTGTATGCCAAACTTTAGGGGAAAAAGCCTCATTAAGAAGTCAGGCAGGAATAATATAAAATCTACATCATGCCATTTGACCAGGTCCTGCTTCTAACGTTAACTTGTTTACTGTTTAAGGATGGACAATCAAGTTGTTTGTCCTCGTTAATTACAACTCAAAAGTAGCTTCAGATATTTAAGCTTAATTTGCTGTTTTGGAGCAGCTGTAGTCATATTGTGCCAGGCTAGTGCATTTCATTAATCCACACAGTAATTTATGCTTTGGAAAGACAGTTTGGAGCATTAAAAATGTCAAGGGCTTTAGATTTCCACGTTTAATCCTGTTCATCCAGCTGCAGGGCATGGAAACTTCCAGAATCCAATTTGTGCTGGAGAGTTGGATCTCAGTGAGATTGGGCATCAGCGTAGTACACACACTGAGAGAGGGGAGGGGTGTGTTTGTTGACATCTGCACGTACAGCATTAGTGCAGGTTCCCATGCTCCTCTGTGAGCTAATGAAACAAAGCCATGCTGCAGCATGTCAGGTTTATGGCAGGTGGTTAGCCAAAAGAAAATCAGGTAACATCGTAACCAGCACAAATAAGAGTAGAAATACAAGACTGGCCTTAATTATACTCAACATCTGGGTAATGTGTCATTTTATAGTCTCTACTGCCTTCTACTGGAATTGAACTAAAGGGAATTTAATATTTACTACAGAGCAAAACCTTTAATCTGAGATATATTTACTCTAACTCAAACATGACATCCCCTCCCTTTGTTGATGTTTTTTTCCCTTTCATTAGATATAATCATGGAGATAATCTGCAAATGAAAACATTGCATGTTATGAATGTTAATCCCCTGCAGTAACATATTCAGCCACAGGAGGGCGGTAGTTCAGTGCATTGGTGCAAAATAAAAGTGCATAAGAGAGGCAGACTTGCAGGGAAAGAGGACATTTAAGGTGACAAAACAGCCTCTGCTGGAAACAGTTACATGTTTTGTTTTTTTCCTTTGCTGGAATGTCGACTGGCAATCGTGAAAGAAGAAAAACAAAACACTTCATGTACCAGGTTTGCGTCCTGGACCAACCTGATTGATGAAAAAAGCCTTTCCTTGTCTTTGAAGTTGCTCTTTAGCAACAACCTGAACCCACATCTGTCCCATTGCAGCTGTTCACTTCACCACTCTGCAACACACTGAATACCTAACTAACCTCTAGCTAGTATCTGAGTGTATGTGCTCTGTGACCTGGAGGCAGTGCACAATGAAAAGAGCAAGCACACGTAGTGTCCTCTGCAGAAAGAGCAGCGGGATGCTCAGATGCTGCACTTCCTCAAAGCCTGTGGGCTCTAAAAGCCAGCTGAGGCCATCTGTCAATGAGAAACATCATTATGCTGTTTTAATAACCCAAAACAGGAACAGTCATTTCTTTTTAAACGGATTTAAGTGTACCTGCTCTATCTTTAGTTTGAATACACTTACTGTAAGTCTGTTTTTAAATCTGAAAACATCAGACTTCTTTGCAAACTTTCCCCAGCCAGCTTTACTGTACCAAGTCTTTCTATCTTTAAATGAGCTCATGTTTCCCAGCAAGTGAGTGTGCTTTCTGATACTGGTTACTGGTTCATACTTTTATCTGCTTTCCACTTGTTCAACAATACTGAGTCACAGCTGAAATTCAAGTTCCTCCCTTTTACCCCGCTCCGCTGTTTTGCATTTACAAATCGACTCTTTTCTTTATAGGTGTGTTTTTCTTTTTGCCATTCAGCCAGGGTTTTGAGGGCCATTAGGATGGTTAAATGATTATTACTCTCTCATCCCTAAAAGAAAAGGGTGTACCTCCATTACTAGCAAGAATAAAAACCAGAGGGGCATGGGCAAAAGACAGGGATAAAGGGAGAAATTGAGTTATAACTATAGGGGAGTTATCAATGCAAACATGGTCAGTGTGACATGGCTTACTTCTCTCAATGTGTCCATCCTTCTGCACGCTCTATCCAGGCCCTGTCAACAAATTCACATTCACATATGACACTCATGTTGTTTTGCTCTCGTAAACAAGCCCTCGTAATTTTTTCAGAGAGGCATAATCTTCATACAGATACCGGTTTCTTAATATTGACAGCTGACCTGGAGGCTTAACATTTTGGCTGCAAGCACTGAAGTTATTCCATCACAGCAACGAGCAGTGGAGGGAAATTCCTGTCCTCACTGTGTTTACATACATGTTGTATTCTTCTGGAATGATCTGATTACTGTTCTTTGAATAGATCAGTGTATGTTTTGGACTTAAATGATAAAAACGTGTTGTTGGTATGTAATGTGTTGTCCCTATAACTGTTGAGGAGCTGGAGACACGTTTTGCTTTTGAGAACATACGTTTTTTTGTCATTTGTATAATTATTTCAACTAAATTGCCTTTTTTAATTGTTGCTACAACTGTTCAGATTTTTGCCGTACAAAATCAGAAAACTGTTGCATTGTTCCTTTGTTTCTATTAGAAAGTAAGGAAAACTTAAGTGGAGAAATGTGGGGAAACTGGCTTACTCGTGACTCCTCTGCTGCTCCTCTTCCTCACTGTGTGACCAATCCCCTCTGTGCTTGTGCTCTCTTTCATTGCCAGGGAGACAGAGGAACCGTCTGGAGCCGATGGACACCATTTTTGTCAAACAAGTGAAGGAGGGAGGCCCCGCCCACGGAGCTGGACTCTGTACAGGTACACAAACACATCCACATCGTCTCTGCAGGGGACTGTGGCACTCCTTGTCATAACTGGCAAGTTATGATTAACTTTGTCTCACATCTGACCTTAAGGTCCTATTTGATGCCATCATTTCTGCATGTCTGTACTGAAGGTAACTCCACCTCCTCATAACCTGCCAAGCAAAACGGACGAGTTACTAAATAACAGATGGCTCCTTTGTGGGAGGCTGAGCAAAGTTTAATATGCACACTGTTATTCCACTTTTTTCTCAAATGTCTTTCTACATCTCCTGCTTACTTTCTTCTCTTATAAATACTTGAATAATTTTTCATTTTAAGCATCGAGGATGAAAAGTACTTTAAAAAAACTACCTCACGGTGAAACAATGAATCAGCACCTTATAGTTTCCCTGAAGTGGAGAGCTGTGAGCTGGCAACATTATTACTAGGTTAGCACTTTGTTTTTACAGGAAATGTTACAGTAAGTGGTCTGGACAAGCCCTCAAAGCTGTCTCCTTTTATCTGTTCACCCTCTTCACCTCTCCTGTGGACAGGGAAGTGCAGCGTTTTCCCACAGTTATCTCATTTCTTCCCTTAATTCAACCCCACTCTCTTCCTGTAAGATTCTTTAGAAATGTTGAACTGAGACTGATCCTAACAGTCAAACACGTGTAGACATTACTAATCTCTTTTGCTTAGTTTTGTGATATTCTGCCCATTTTTTCCCCCAGGGGATCGGATTGTGAAGGTGAATGGAGAGAGCATCATCGGAAAGACTTACTCACAAGTCATAGCTTTGATCCAGAACAGGTAGGGGCGCCATCATACCACATTTCATGTCATGGTTCAGTTTAAGGAAAATATACTACCAGGGAAAGATCCTGGCAGACTCAGAAGCTCCAATCTCAGTCCTACAGGCTCCTGGTCCAGAAACAGAAAAGGAGATGGAGCCATTATAAGCATGAGATTATTCCCACTTTATCAAACTGCATCTAAATGAGACGCAATAAACAAAGCCCTCGTTTGTTCATCCCATTCGTTTTAATATTATAGAGTAGTCATTTTTAATAGTTAACCTTAATAAAGGCAGTTGATGATGGGAGCGAAGGGAGATAACTGGATGCTGATATGTTTAAGACTTCTTGAAACGAGGGCTGTGAAACTAATAAACCTATTAAGAATACCTATTTCTTGTTCCAGGTTATTGTTTATAAGTAACCTAAAGCACACGACAGGTGAAATAAAAACCTTTTTTGGTTTCATGGAGACTGAAATCTCATGTTTCTCTCTGTCTCATCAGTGATGCCTCATTGGAGCTCTGCGTGATGCCAAAGGATGAGGACATTTTGCAGCTGGTAAGCATTCATCCGTCAGTAAATATTACAAGTAATCTCGAAACCGAGTGATTTATTAAGGTCTGCAGAGATAACGTTTGGTTTCAATATCACAGCAAACCTTTTCTGGTTTTTATTTGTTAATTTCAGAGATTAAAATATTGATATTTTATTGATTCAGTGCTACCTGTGTGTGTGTGTGTGTTCTATATTTCAGGTTATAGTGAGAAACAAATGTCATTAATATTTGTTTTGAAGTTTGTCCAGGCAGAGTGTTATCTAACTTTTAAACCTCACTCAATGTGTTTACATGTCATTGGAAAAAGAGGAGTTGATTGGGTTCAGCTTAAATCGTACTAAACTGAATTTCTTTTAGACTAATACCACGATAATGTAGTTGGAAGTTTAATTACTGCTGCATGTGTATCCACGGTGCTCTGAGCTTTCTCTACACCTACCTCGGAGGTTCTGACCAGAACTGACTGAAGATTTCACAACACTAAAGAGGAAAAAAAGTGAAGCTTTGTGACACTCTGAGAACTTAAACTCACCCAAATTCCCCTGTTTGACCTGGTGTTTATTTGCTGCCTGTATAAATATAAAGTATCGGTCCATTGTTTTGGTCCATGATGTAAAAGGTGAAGTCAGTTTTTAAAAAAGAAAAAGGCTGAAAGGGGGCATATTGTCAACTAGCATAGCAGAGTTGGACATCTGCTCTCCTTCTGCTGTATATGTATACTGGGATTTGGACAGATGTCCAATTTGATAGCCTCAGCAAGCTACAACAGTAGCTCAACTTAACTGGTCATGTAAACATAGTGAGTGTGATGAGACGGTAGTGGTTTCTGTGGTTTGACCAAGAAAATGAAAAAAAAAGAGGTTCAGCAAGTTTATTAGAAAAAGAACCCCCTTCACACTTGAGCCATTTCCTCAGTAAAGACTATGTAAACAGTATGTTAAGTACGCGCATTCATGTACTCGACTTGAGGAATGATGTTTTGTTTAAACTTGTCCAGGTTTTTGGTTTTTGGGAAGCTCTGCTCGTGTCTTTGTTTCTGTGATTCTCTAGAACAAACGTGAAAGTGTAGATGCTGCAGGCTGAGATGAACCAGAATTACCACATAATACACACAAGAACAGGTTGACACTCATGTGTTAAGTGGGTCTCACATGTCTCTGAGATATACATTTATCATTAAGCTCTTAATGGATGTGGTGTTGTATAGATTATGAATATGATCACCAAGTAGCATCGTGGAGTAGTTTGGGAACACTAAAAATCACAGGACTGATTTGGGACACCATCCTTAATACTTGTGTTGATTGTCTTGTGTGAGTGGACCAGTTCCCAAAAATGCAAGTGAATAGAAAAGGAGCTAATCTATACTTCATGCCACAGCTCACTGCTCTGGTGGCGACATAAACCTCCAGCCTCCACTAACGGTCAGGGTCCAGAGCCCCGCAGACGATAACACAGCGCCAAGCGGAGTCGAACCAGTCACCACATATTTCTCACCTCCGATTGGGAAATTTCTCTCGAAGCAGAGAACTGAGTCAGATTCATCTGTGTTGCTAAATTCCTCGCATAGCTTGCTAGATCGGCCACAGCGCAACAAAAGCCACAGACACTTGCTTTTGGCATTATGGAATGAGTCTGATCGCTCACATGGCTGAGAGACTCAAATGAGGCCAAGTGTTATTTGATGTGAAGCGATGACTGGTTGTTGAAATCAGGAGCTCTTAAAAATCGAATTCTTAAGATTACAAAAGATGCTTTGAGAGTATTTTATATCATTTCTACTTGTTGCATTAAATAGTTTATTTAGCTAATCAGTTTCTTTAAATATGTAGCTTATTGCCTCCTCTTTGGGTTAAACTGACAGATACATGGACACAAGTATCAGCCAGTTTGTTTGTGTGTGATTTTAAGTGTGTTTGTCTTTTTTTTGGGTGACTCTACACCCCCTCGCTACCAGAGGGAGTGCAGCTGCAGTCAGATGACTCCTCTCAGTACGCTGTTTACAGGGAGGAAGCCAGAGCAGATCACGCAAGCGTGCGGTTACGCTCACCCAAACATATGATAAGCAGTGTGTAACTGATGAGCAGGAGGTTGGAAGAGACGAGGGAAGAGGCTAATGCAGAGGGTGTGCGACATGAGTGAAACGCTGGAGGAGGCAGATAGGGCGAGGGGAGGTGGCACAGTGAGCAGGTGAGTGTGGCAGAGGCACAGGAAGAAATGCAGAGTAATGTGGAGGGAGAGAGAGCCAACGGGATGGATGCTTCTTCTGACAGCAGCTGTGATGTTAACGGAAAATTGGTCAGAACGTCTCCTCAGGATGCATTCAGGTCTGAGAAAGACTCCGAAAACATCTCTGTTTTTATTCTTCTGTCTCATTCATCTCTTATGTGATGCCTCTGTTCAGCCTTCCCACAGTGAGATCTACTTTTAGCCCTTTTCTGAAGTTAAAGAAGTTGCTGCCTTTCCTCCATTTCTGATATCGTGCCTCTTACCTCTGTATGCTCTCTTCTCTTTCTTCCTTTTCTCTCTGCTTGCCCTTATCTAACCTGTGGACTGCAGTTTTCCAGGGATATCACTGCTCTGGTAAGAAGGAAAAACTCTGGGATATTCACCTCCCTCATGACATTTTTCACCACCTTCAGACCCTGTGTTTGCACATGTAGGAGCTGGCAAACCCCAAATGAATTCCCCTTTTGCTGTATTTACTGTCATGATGATTATATGTGGAGTCATGTTTTCTTCTCTGTGTGGGGAAGATTTGCAAAAACAAATGTATTGAAATTCTCTGCCAGCAGACCTTTCTGTGTACTTTCCCTATTCAGGAAAGGTTTCTATTTAACTGGGACTTTTAGATCTAGAGGGTGGCAGCCAGCAGTGCTGTGTCAATGCAGTTGAAACTTGACACCGCAGGTAGAGCGCTATTGATTAAAGTCCGGCGTAACAACTCTCTCCCTTTCATTTTCTCAAGAGCGTGTGTGCTGAGAGGATGAGGAAGTATAGCGCGCTCAATATGCAGCCTGGAGTTTTTTTCTTAATACTTTACATAAGAGTGAGCGGCATAGTTTAAGTGTTTTTCTCTCAGGGTTTAATTAAGGAGAGTTCTGTAGTTGCTACAGTGACAGTACAGTTGTGGAGCCATGCTGACAGAAGTAGTGTTAGCTGCCAAAAACAGACAGAGGAGACCCCCGTTCAGCCTCTCCTCGTGCCTCAGGGCACACTCTCCGGTACCGAAGGTGGGTAAGCAACTGCCAGCTTAATCCTCACTCTGTCTCCATGGCTTTATTCTGAGCTTTTCAGCTTTCTGCTCATACTTTCTTCCCTCTCTGGCGTTCTCTTCTCCCACTTATTTGCGTCCGCAGCCTTTCGGGGTACTTAACATTTCTAACGTTTGTTTGTCGTCTCTTAGGGGGAAAAGCTGTTAGCAGAGCTGTGTTTGATTTGGAGAATTAACACTTAGCACTGTGTCTACTTTTAGCATGCTGTTTATTGTTATTGACGGGCTGAATCCAGCTGTCACTTACAGTTCACTGAGAGAATGCAGCAGCAGTGATTGTCCCGCTGATAATCTCATCAGCTCACACAGAGACCCCATCAATTAATGATAGTCATGGATTTACTAGTCTCTCTCCAGTTTGAAAGCATGGCCAACCACATTATGGTAGTGCAGATGAAGTATTTTTAGAAAAATGCTGTCGCTGTTAGGGTAGAGGAGGATGTGGCAGTATCTTTGTTAGACTTGAACTTTAATATGTGAACAGGAAATAGAAGAAATTGGGTAAGAGCTGTGCAAAATCATAAAGAACTTTGTTTTCTTGGTTGTTTTTATGTATTGTATTTTTCTGTGTCTAGCTCTAAAGCGCTCCTTGTTCCTGTCGTATGTCTCAGTAAAGGTTCATTTTTCCTGTCTTTGGTTAGATGGGATCTCTCTGGGTTTAATGTGATCTAGTTTTCTCTTGTCTTGGTGACTTAAGTGACATCATGTCCTATAATCTCTGGCAGGCATACTCCCAGGATGCATATCTCAAAGGAAATGAGGCATACAGCGGAAATGCCCAGAACATCCCCGAGCCTCCTCCCATATGCTACCCTCGGATAGAGCTCCAGGCTGCGGGCATGGCCCAGCCATCAGAGCCCGTTGCAGTCAGTGATACCCCCAGAGGGCCGGTGCAGGGACCAGCGAGGCGAGGGTGTACCGTCGAGAAGAGCTACCGGGTGGAAATCCCTGTTCCTCCGTCCCCTCCTCCCCAGCAGGCGTCGAAGTCTCAGACAGTGGTGTGTGTCTGCACTGAGAACACGAGGACGGCAGCTATGCCTCCTGATCCAGTGGACAGGGGGTCCCGGGTGGCTCGGGCTGGACCCAGCCACAGGACAGAAGAAAACCGGTACGGTTCTGCGGCGGATTCCGGCTCAGCTAGACCCAGACCCACCATTCCCTCCGTCCCCGGGGGTGCGCAGTTGCAGTACCCGCCTTCCCGTCCAACAGAAGCCACAGTTTACTCGTCTTCCTCAGCATCCAGACCTGGTGCAGTCTATAACGACACTTTGTCTCCAACTGTCCGAGCCCCGCTCGCCGCCTCACCGGATACGTTCTCCACCGCCGTCTCACCCAGCTCCAACCACTACTCGCCCTCCCCCACCACCTCCCCCCACCAGAACATTGACTGGAAAAACTACACCACCTATAAGGACTATATCGATGCCAAGAGGCTGCACACGTACGGCTGCCGCACCATCCAGGAACGCCTGGATAGCCTGCGAGCAGCTGCCAGTCCTAACTCTGCCTACGCCCAGCAACGTACTCCACCTTCATGTAACAGTCAAAGAGCGGCGCTCGGCCCCCAGGTCAGACGGAGGAGCACATCCAATGACCGCGGAGTGGATACAGGTAGTCAGAGTACTGCAGCGACACCGTTACGCAGCGTCTCCCAGGAGAGGCTAGGGGGTGGATCAGAGAGGATGATACCTACGAGAAACTGGCCTCGCAGCGCCTCTCAGGATGCTCTGCCTTTCTCCACCTCCATCAGAGCGGCCAAACCTCGAGCACGGTCTTGTGACTACCTGGGCCAGCAGCCTGCAGAGCGAAGTGGGGTTGTGTCTGGAGACAGGACAGCAGTGGAGGATCGGCTGCTCCTGTGCCAGGGAGAGGAAGCACGGGCGAACAGGCAGGAAGCAAGCCAGAGAGCTTTACCTCATCTGAACAGGAGTCTCACTGGACCGGAGGCGGAGGGGCGAGGAGGTGGATTATCTAACTCGACTGTAGCTGCTTCTGATTACACTAAAGGTACGACAGACTCAGCCCTACCAGCCAGGACAGATGGTGTCATAATGAGACCTTCACGTCTGCCTGTTAAAAACCCCATGTCGGACTCTTCTCCTGCCTTGCCCTCCATTAAAACCACAGACTCTGTTAAAGACCAAAGCGCTAATGTCTTGGGGAATCATCTGAGCTACTCCTCTCCCCTGCACCTGCAGCTCAGGAGCAGAGCCGACAGCCTCAAAATGGAGAGCAGGACAGAGTCGGGGTTGGCAGTCAGATCCTCGTCTTGCTCTGGTGCCTCCTCAAAACTGCCTCTGCAGAGACATCTACAAAACAGCGCTTTAGCTGCTTCCTTCAGCTCCTCGTCTACTAACGGAGCTGTGAAGCCAAACATCAAGGAAACCTCCAGTTCTACCAGTGCACTTGTGAGGACTAATGGTGGTTTTGATGGTGTCGAAGGACCTGATGCAACGGTCGTGGTCTTACGGGACAAAAACTCTGGGTCCGCCCACGTTCGCCCTCCATCCTACGTATTAGCTGTTAATGACACCCAGAAGGGGGCGTCTCATAAGTCAGCGCCGCTGGTGAAAGCAGGCTCTGCCGATGGAGCTTTGCTATGGATGTCTAACGAGGGCTGCAGGGAGATGCATCTGAGACGACTGGGAGACACGCGGCACAAATCTGGCTCCAACAACCTGGATGACTCCCTGGATTCAATCCCCTTCATAGGTAAGACTGACCTCATTTATGCAACTTGTGCCTGTTTCTATAGCAACAGTTGACTCCTGTGAGAAAGTATGAAACTCTCATAATAAATATTTCTTACATGGTAATAAATGAATGTTCTCTTTCAGCTTTTCTGAGTCCCGACAAAAACCAATTTTGAAGCATCTAACTTGAAAAATGGTCATTTATTTTGTGGAGTCAATCAGGAAACGCTGACTGTATCTACTGATTCACGTAGACATTATTTTAACATATGTCTAGTAGCTCAAAGACAACTAAACTGTGTATGTGTAGACTGTACATGCATTTATATGATCGTACCTGCAAGCATCAGGATGACTGTAGACGACCAGGTTAACTCCATCCGGGTATCATGAAATATCTCATGAATACCACCTCAAGGTCATGTTCTGTGTTTGTGTTACTTCTGATTATTTGTAGTCTTGAGGAACAACACCCTGCCTTGAACTTTAACCTTCATTTTTATTTTTTACTCGCCAAGCTAGAACTTAAAATAAAAACCTGTACATTCCCTACCGTACCGTACCGTCCTCTTCCGTTTATCCGGGGTCGGGTCGCGGGGGCAGCAGCATGAGCAGGGAAGCCCAGACTTCCCTCTCCCCGGCCACATCAGCCAGCTCATCCGGGGGGATCCCGAGGGGCTCCCAGGCCAGCCGAGAGATATAATCCCTCCAGCGTAAAATAAAAACCCAAAGGTTTCAAATGTATTCACATGACACATGAATCCTGCCTGAAGTCATTGCTATGATAACTACACTTGTTTTTCTGTATAAATGGAGAAAGACACAAAAAAGGATTGTAGGCATATATTGGTATCAGCATCAATATATATATAAAAAATCCAATATTATGCATCCCTTGTTCTCCCTTTACCCGGGTATGAGGCCGTTTGCCTCTTCTATGATTAAGCTAAGACAAAATGATATCACACTTTCTCGTCACTTTTGCTAAATTCTTAGTAGCCTATAGCATGATTGTGCTGTTTAATCTCATTTACACTTAGCAACTCAGCCAAAATAATTCCATATTGCTCTTTTACATTTCCAGACAACTAAATGCTAAATTGACCTGCCTAATGTGATTATTATTTTTTTTCTACATTTGGGGAAAGTAGTCAAATTTTAAAGATAAAACTGTTCTAATCTCAAAGCTCCCATTTCAGGCGGCTTAGGAGGATATTCTGTCCAATATTAAATATTTAGAGACGCAAATGTGATGTTGCTCTATTTTATGGGCCTCAGTTCCTGGAAATTTGCCTGTCACTGTCATGAAATACAAGAGTCTTTTTGTTTATCCATTTAGATAGCCAAAAACCTAATAATATGTAGGTAAATAGCTGCTTTCCTTATTTCTCTCTTCTCTTAGTTCCATCTGTTCTCTTTACATTCAGGTGAATAGAGATGATTCAAAGTGTTTGACCACTGTCAGCTCAAATAACTAAAATCAGATGATTACGTAATAACAAACCCAACTACAGAGAACACCCCGAATCTCCGTCACCTCTGCAATTTTGTGCATGTAATTACAAAAATGCAGTAAAGATCTAGTGTAAGCCATTCATTGTTTAACGTTGCCTTACTCGTCATACTACAAGGGGAACTATTGTGTGCATATCCTATCATGGCTTTACTGTGTATCATCACATAATCAAGTACTGAAAGGGAAGTTCCCTCAAAACTTTGTCATTAAATGCGTAGCAAATGAATCTACTCTACCCATGTGATAAGGAAAGCGCCATTAACTAAGTTATATATTCAGAAAAACACAATTAAAAGGTATTAAATGCTGAAATACATTGTTTCCTTGTGGCATTTTGAACTTGGATGACATTGTGTCTGGTGTGGGATTATGTGACTGTACTGCAGAGAAGCATGACGTATTCAAACCACCTTTTGGCATCTGAATAGGGCAGCACAGAAACATACATTTCCAGGTGCACACACACCTTTAAACATCTCATATTTCCCTCTGTAGTGGGCAGAGGGAGTAACCTAAGAACAGTGTCCTAATGGACTGTGACATAACAAGAGAAATAAGAGCATTCCTGCAGAAGTCTGCTTCAGTTAGATTTCACAGCAGAGCTTCATACGATAAGCGAAGCTACTGCTTTACATTAGCTGCCTGACAAACATGCAAAATGCCACGTCCCCTCTCCTACACGGCGATCCTTTGTCACAACTTTACTGGAGCGATGTTGTAATGTCAGAAGCTTGTTGTGTCGTTCTCGTCTCTGCAACCTTCAGAAGCTGACAAGCACAAACTCGACCGTGCATCCTCAGTTGTGTCTTCATTGATGAGTCATTATCGTCCAGTGAAGGCGGCTCTTGTTTTATCGCCACAGAAGCTTCGGATGGGTAGTCATGTTTTCATATCATCTCGCCGCATTTTGAATTGATAGAGCTTAGATTGTAATCTCAGCTTTTTATCTTCCAACATGTGATGGGAAACCATTAAAACGGTTGACTTTTTTTCTTCATATCAAAGCAGACTGCATTTTTACTGTCTTGTTAAAAGCAAAGAAAAACCTAAATTCCCTCCAAAGATAATAAAATCCTCTTGCGAGCACTTCTAAAGCTCCCTAACTGGTAAAATATAGTTTGTTAGTTGTGCACTGAAAGTGAAGCATATAAACAATAAGTTGTGGGAAGCTACGTGCTGGACTGTTTCTTGGCTGCTTGCTGTGAGTCTCTGGAGTCTCTGCCAACACCCTCATGAAGAAGATGCCAAGAAATCATAAAGCACCTGCAGGGAGATCCACACTGTCAGATTTGTATTATCTTTGGACCGATTCATGCTAGTCGTCTGCCTGCGTTCTCAGTTTTTATGGTAAGCTAAGCTAACCGTCTCCTGCCTTAAAGTTTATATTTACTATACGGACATGAGAGGAGGAAAAGCCAGCCAATATACTTCCCCAAATGTGTAACTTTCCCCTTAAACGTTAATAGTTCCTTGTTGTTGTGATATTAAATCAGTCGTGCAGCCATCTTCCCAGAAACAGTCAGAGGTACATAAACAGGTGATTAAGTGAAATAGACATCTGGATGGCTGGTGGAAATTAAGTTTCTACGTTCAGCCGTTGGAGGGCAAAGAGATTTCACAGCAGTTATTTAGTGTATCCAACTAACCAGCAGATAATGTCACGGAACGGGACAGAGGCTCAGGTGCAGATGACAAAACACCAATACACAATTACTGAGTTTATAATATTTATTAACCGAAAAGCACAGATATGAAACAAACGAGCAAGGGACGAGGCAGGGGGGAAGACCGGGGACCAGGTCGGGAGAGAGGACGGAGCTGGCAGAG
>JBBBVU010000019.1:2879636-2897393 GCA_037177055.1 Atherinosoma microstoma
TGGCAAAATTCCCCAGACACACCCACAAACACACACAGGGGAGACACCCCGCTAGTTCCGGGCAGAGGGCATAACAGATAATCAAATTCTGCCATTTAAAGTGAAAATATTTCCATCAGTGGGATCTTTTTGGTCTGGTTTGCTTTGGATCTTTAAACTGGAAATGTTTTCTCTCCAGCCGCCATCAGGGTGACAACTATAAATTCTATTCTATATTTGAAAACACTTTAGAAGGACATCATATCCTGTTTTGTCTCACCTCCTCCTCCTCATCACCATATTTACTGATACGATTCATTTCATGGCACATTTGTTCAGTGCACATTTTTCTAATTTGTTTTTAGGGCTTGCCATCCTGCTGATAATGCATATCAGACATTATGACACGGTCTCGTCTGTGATGATGTAATGTTAGCTTGATGTATAAGGGAAGGTGTAATCTGCAGCAGCTTATCGTGCCGACTGTGTCTCTGTCTGCATGACTTCGCCTTCACCATGTATGCCCTCATCTCTGCTTTTTATTGCCGTCTGCTGAAAAGTTTACTCAAGGTGAGACTTTAGAGGAGAGTTAAACCTGGTTTTTGATGTTTTAATTCAGGGAATGTGTCCCTGAGCAGCCAACAACTCACTGTCTGTTGAGTTTTTTTTAAAACCATTTAAAGTCCTGAACATTAAGACAAAACAAACAAGAATAATATTTTTGGTTCTTTAGTTATTGAAGATATGTATCCAGTATTTCCCATCTGAGTGACCCTTTGCTCTCCATGTCTTTGGTGATTCTCTTCGGTTTCCTCGTCCTGCTTACTGGAGGTTCTTCAACATTTCTACAGGATCAATGTCAAGACTTTGGCTTTAACTTCACCCTTCCTCAACCGTCCTTCGGTGGAACGTCTTGTGTGTTTGTGGACGTTGCTTCGCTGCATGATTCTCTTTTTCTTTAGATTCAGTTCACTGACATTTCTGCATGTTTTTCCTTGAAACGTTGCTATGATTCAACATTTATTTCCCATCAGTAATGACAAGTTGCTGTTGCCCAGATGCAGTGTAACAAACCATGACACAACTACCGCTGTGCTTCACAGATGTAATAAGGCAGTGTTGTCTTTTCTCCAAACACAACTCTGACCCAAAAAATTTCACTTTGATCTGATTTGCCCACAAAACATTTCCTGGTCCGTCCAGATCATTTGCATACTGGACGGCATTAATTTGATTCATGTCGCATATTTCACTGACATGTAGACCAGAAATCACACCTGATTATCATCCAGCTGAGTGAAAACACCTGGCTAATTTCACTGTAAAATTACCCCGTATTCTCAGAAGTTCACATTTGGCTGGGCGATAGAGCAAAAAGAAAATATTCTCACAGTATTACGGTGAAATGATGATTTTGTATTTGATGCTTGCAGCTGAAGAACTGGTGATTCACATCGGCTTGCATTTTCATGCTTTCTGCATAGTCGTAGAATGGTGATGCCTTTTCAGGCCATTACACTAATTAGATATTTCCCATTTTGGCATTCACCAACCCATGACAAAGTTTGTACATTAATCTGTTATTCATCATCGGGGCCGGGACGATATGTTCTCCTCCCGATTAGATTATTTCATGATTTTTGGGGTGCCGATTCGATTTAAATTGCAATTTTTGCAATTCTTCGATATTGCCGATTTTTGTGAAGTAAAAAAAAGAAAATGTTGACAAAAAAATGTTTTACTAGTTTTTTTTTCAATTTTTTTTTTTCATTTAGTGAAAATGCAACACAGTAGCCAGACCATCATTCTGCTTGCTATAATGCTCGACAAGACAAGTAAAAAAAATAAATAAATAAATTAAAATTTTAAAAAAATATTTTGACAAAAAAAAAAAATTTTTTTTTAAAAACAAAAATCGATTTAAAAATCGTGAAACAAATCGCAATATTTATGTGCATTTATGTGTTATCAGCAGGTCATTGTTTTCATATTTGTTTATTTACCTTTTCCCTTTTGGGGTTTTCTTGATAGTTAGCAAAAAGCTTAGAGGTGTATTACTGGGGCTACGGATTTGATTCTTTAACAGTTTTTTGGGTGCCGATTCGATTTAAATTGCTATTGTTTTGATTCTTTGAAATTGCAGATTTTAATGATTTTCAGTTTAATTGTTTTAACACCAGACCATGTGAAAAAGTTGAATGATGTCAATATCTTCAGACTATATCAGGAGCCATATTTCCTAAAAAAAAACTAAAAAAAACAAACACATTTTTAGATTCATGTAGCAGTTGAAAATAAAGCATTTAAATTTGGGAAACAACCCAGCATCCAGACCATCATTCTGCTGCTATAATTCTGGACAAGATAGAAGAAGTAGAATTTTTTTTAAAAAATCAACAACAACAAAAAATTAAGAAAAAAAATCTGTTTAAAAATCATGAAACAAAAAAACACAATATTTTTGAGAATTGCTTTTTTCTCCCAACCCTATGTATTACCACCAACTAATGGACTGCAGAACGCCGAGGGACACACCGCTGACTCTGTAGATGGACCGACCGCAATCAATATGAATTTAATCACAATCTAATTTTTAGCTCTAACATCACATAGTTTGCCACACATATGTGCAGCATTGCATCCTCTTCCTCTATAAATGAATAACCAAGTTTAATTTTTGTGACACATGAGTCTTCTTTGTCTTCTTTTAGGAGTTATGTTAAAGAATCTAATTATATTTTATACAATACAACTTTATTTATAATGCACTTTGTAAGCAACAAAGTTGACCAAACTGCCACAATATGTAGAGTAAGAATAATTAAAATAAGAGCATATAAAAGGACAATTGAAATTTAAGAATACCATTTAATAAAATAAGTTAAAATAAACTAAAACTAATCAAGCTAAAATCGGAATCTAAAATGAGATCAAAGTGTCAAGCAATCATTGTGAATAAAATAGCCAAAGTGAACAGATGGGTTTTAAGCAAAGCTTTAAAAACAGACAGAGATGAGGCCTGTTAAATATATATAGAGGCAACTCATTCCACAGTTTAGATGCTGCCACTGCAAAGGCCCGGTCCCCTCTGAGCTTCCGTTTAGTCCCAGGTACACTCAGGAGGAGTTGGTCGGCCGACCTGAGAGCCCGAGAGGGCGCATAGGGACGGAGAAGCTCAGAAAGGTACAACGGGGCGGCACCATACAAACATTTAAAAGTGAATAAAAGCAATTGAAAAAAAATTTGATTTTAGAACTAAAATATTTGACGTTTTTCTAACTTTCAAGCGCCTCTGTGCACCGCTGACCCCTGTTCATCCTTTGAGTTAAATTGATTTCAGACAGTTGAACTTCCAGCTGGCATTTGGACCTAAATATGCTGTTAATAGCCTAACAACAGAGGCTAAACCTGCACGCTTCAGCAGAAAAATCTCTCTCTAACTATAGTCAGGAGGACATAAAAGTAGATAAGATTTTTAAGATGAGGGCTAATGCTTGCAGATGTGTTCAGCTTCCACAGGTCCAATAAAAAGCAGCTGATGCTACAGAAAGTCCCAATGCCACTGGTTACAGCTGCTGAGCTCGGTCCGACAGCGTCCACTTGTTCGACTCACTTCCTACATTTCTGCCCTCAGACGAACCGTCCAGTCCCAGCATCGAACTGGACAGCACGCTGATTCCCGCCTCTGTTGGGATATCTGGAGCTCCTGTCATCACCACCATCCCACCCAGCCCCACCTCTTCATCCCCTCTCATTCGACGTCAGCTGTCAATCGACCAAGGTATGTCTCGTCGTCTCAGACTCACCTGCTGAATATGAGCCAACAGTTAAAGGACAGTTTCATGTTGTTGTGTGACCCTCTTTTAATAGATTCTCTCCGTCTCACAATTATTGAGTCAGATTCTTGTACGAAAACCGAGCGGTCCAAGTCGTACGACGAAGGCCTGGATAACTACCGAGAGGAAAGCAGAGGGTGAGTGTGTTGATGCTGCTGATGTGTAGGTGGTTTGTTCAGTGGAGACCTGAGGTCAGGTGTTTGTTTTATGAAATACCGCCCGAATCATTTCTTATAACAAACCCAGCTTTTCTAATTTGTCATTTTTCCCTTCAATTAAGGAGGTCTTTGATACCTGGTCTGAGAGGTTTGAGGAAGGTGAGTTTCTTGGTGCCCCTGCTACATGACTCATTCATCAGCCCATCCTGTCTCTGTAATTATTCAGCCATTCCTCCAATGTTCTTGTTTCAGGCTGTGGACAGGTCGTCGGAGGATTCGGGATCCAGGAGGGATTCCTCATCAGATATCTTCTGTGACGCCACCAAAGAGGGTTTTCTGCATTTCAAGCAGATTCACACAGAAAAGAGCAAGGTGTGTGCATATCATGTGACTCACACACTGGCACAGAAAACCCACGCGTAACCTACTCTATTTATATAAACAGTAACAGGTCTGCCCTTATTGGACAATAGCGTCTTTATTTTCCTGTACTTTGTGTCTCACTTGTCTCAAACCTCATTGTACGAGGTCTCATATTGTACGAGGTCTCATATTGTCCTCAAGCTGCCGATTATGTGATACAAAACCCGCATCTCTCGCCTCATCTCCCTGGTCTCTTTCTGCAGCGCGTCGGAGGAGGTATGCGTCAGTGGAAACAGATGTACGCTGTACTGAGAGGCCACTACCTCTGCCTGTATAAAGATAAAAAAGAAGGCCAAGCTCACGCAAACTGCCAAACCGTAGAGGAGCCCTTACAAATCAGCGTCAAGGCCTGTCTGATCGACATCTCCTACAGCGACACCAAGCGGAAGAACGTGCTGAGGCTAACCACGTCAGACTGCGAGTTCTTGTTCCAGGCTGAGGACCGAGAGGACATGCTGGCCTGGATCAGAGCCATACAGGAGAACAGCAACCTGGATGAGGAGGTAAGAGGTTGCTGATTGGCTATTAGTTGTCTCACAATGCATTTCTCTGCAGGATTTGTTCATATATGAATATTTTTTGGCATGACAGTTAAAATAATATCTGTAAGCTCTGTGCTGTTGGTTTTCAGTTATTAGAGATCAATCATAAAAGTATTGACCTCGCCTAAGGACGTCATGCAGTCGGTTGGGTTGGTGTGTTTTGGGCTGAAGTGTGTGTTTGTTTTGGTTTTTTGTTTGTTGTTTAGATCATGCAAACTAGCAGGCCGAATTTCGGCATGGGCAGAAAAAAAAAAGATTAGACCAACTTTTGTTAACATTAGGAAATGAAAAGTTAATGTAGGAGAGACATGTAGAACATATTAAACAACACTGCAACACAAAATCAGCCTTCCCTCAGATAAAGGACGTAGCAGTAGCTCCACCTTTTAGCTTAAGTTTTGCATACTTCCTAGATGCCTGCAGGCTGATTATGTTGTTTACTCTCATTCCCTCTCAGTAAGCGAGCCAAGATAACCTCATATTTCTGTTTGTCATACCCTGAACTCATTCGGCACATAAATGATCTGTTTGTATTTGTTCAATTCTACAAAACTCTCAGCTTTTCAGCTGCACAAATATTATTTCTTAGATAGCTTATATGTCCTCAGCTCCATTCACCATATTTATTCTTTCAGTAACATATATACAGCAACAATAATGTTTCGTTCAGGGAAAAATTAACAATGATAATAATCTGAATCCAGGACTTTTCTATTCAGGCTTGGCAGGGGCTTGCAGTATCCTGGCCGATGAATCAGTAACGTAAACGGCATCGAACTGTCCAATCTCACCAAATCATGAACAAAAGTTGAAACAAGCTGTTTCTCTTTAATGTGTCCAGTTAAAGTTTAAACACTAACCACAGAAAAAGGGAGAAATGAATAAAGTAAAGATGTTTTTGTTGAACTTGAATAAAGATACGCAGCATTACCCAGCGCGTACTTGGAATACATGTGGGATATTTTAACGGTATGTGCTTATCGAGGTGTAAAGAGATATGTAGGTTCTACCCCCTCCCCCGTCTGAAATTTAAGCCCATCTTTCCCTTTTTTTAGGACCAAACCAAGCAGTCCATACTGTGACATTCCTCTGCTGTTACCTGTGTCACCTGATAGTAGCAGGTTATATAAAGATCAGTCAAAGCCTGCGAGGCAAGGTGAAGGGAGCCGTTGCACCCGATGCTCCATCATCTATTGTGTCTCACATCTATTCTGTCCTGTGCCTTTGCCTTCCTCCCCTTTCTTCTTCTTCTATTTTTAGAACGCAGCCTTCACCAGTCATGACCTCATCAGCAGGAAGATCAAGGAGTACAACACCTTAATGAGGTGAGAACAAGGGGAGGGAACGGGAGTAAGTAGGTGGGAAGAGGGAGGAAATCCGCCATCCTCGCACTCAGCAGCTGGATAGCTGTTAGATCTGAGGAGAAAGTTCTGAATTTAGTGTTTCTGTGTATTTTTTCTCCCCTCAGCCCCACAGGCAGCAAGACAGAGCCGTCGCCCAGACCTTCACGCCAGTCGCTGAGCATCAGACAGACGCTGCTGGGAGGAAAAGGAGAGACCAAAGCGACAAGTCCGCACTCACCAAAACCTGAGCAGGAGAGAAAAAACATGCACAAAGGTTAGAAAAGGGAGAAATACTTGACTTATAGCCTAAAACAAAAGCAAAAATAATCCGTAACAATCATATTTATTATGAATGAACATAACATAGCCGTTTCATAAATAGATAACCAACCATAATGTAGATGTAAGCAGATAAAAGGTGAAAGATAGCACTATTACTACTGTTTCAAGCTAACGACGCAGTATAAATAACAGCTGGAGCCTGTTTGTCATGATACTCTCTCTTTGTGTAGATGACACCAGCCCACCCAAAGATAAGGGGACATGGCGGAAGGGCATCCCGGGGCTAATGAGGAAACCTTTCGAGAAGAAGCCGTCTCCTGGAGTCACGTTTGGAGTGAGACTGGACGACTGCCCTCCTGCTCAGAACAACAAGGTCCTCATTGATTTTATTCATCTCAAATCATAGAGACGTCTTAACATTTCTACATGCAGCATCTCAACGTTTTATACTTCCTCCTCACTTCTTTGTCATTTAGTTCGTGCCTCTGATTGTGGAGGTTTGCTGTAAGCTGGTGGAGGAGAGGGGCTTGGAGTACACAGGCATCTACAGAGTCCCTGGAAACAACGCAGCCATCTCCAACATGCAGGAGGAGCTCAACAACAAGGGCATGGGTGATATCGATATTCAGGATGATGTGAGTGCCCTTTATTGATCCGCGATGCTTTAATTAAACTGTCCTTGAAGTCCCAAAACACAGAGAGGCGTCATTTAAGTCTGAGAACCTCTAAAGCTGCAGATCATCCCTTCAGTTCTGCTGCACATTAGACAAAGATGTGCCATTTTACAGTCTTTATAATTATAAACCATTTTAACAAATGAACACCAAAGCATGGAGAGGGGTAAACTTGTATTTCTGGACCATAGATATTGCAACAAATAAACATTGTTTATTTTCTTTAAAAACTAATGAAACTATCTTCTGTTCCAGAAATGGAGGGACCTCAATGTGATCAGCAGTTTACTGAAATCCTTCTTTCGTAAACTTCCTGAGCCTTTGTTCACCAATGGTAAGTTGAGTGTGCCTGCCATCTTGTGGTCAAATTGTGAACTGCAGTCTGACGGGAATCATATGTATCCGTTTACCTGCAGATAGATACACGGACTTCATAGAAGCAAATAGAATAGAGGACCCAGTGGAGAGACTCAAAGTGATCAAGAGGCTGGTAAGTAGTTTTTCTCTTATGGCGTCATAAACATCAGTAGGTGTTCTCTTGGCTGTGGCTCAGGGGAAGAGCTGCCATCAGTTGAAAGGTTGGTGGTTCGATCCCGGCTACCCCAGACTACACGTTGAAGTATCCTTGGGCAAGATGCTGATCCTGACATTGCCTCCAATGTGTTCATTGGTGTGTGAATGTGTGCGATAGGGAAAAGCTAGATAACTCATCAGCAGTGCTGATGAGTGGGACTTCCAGTGTAAAAGTGCTCTGAGTGGTCAAAATGACTAGAAAAGTGTTATATAAGCAGTCTATTTGCGAATTATGTTTTTTTTTTGTTTCTGACATGTCTTGGAGCACACTAGGTCTCCTGAAATACAACAAAAACAGTCAGAAACATACAAGACTTTAAAATATGTTGTTTACTTGCAGCTTCATGAGTTACCAGATCATCATTATGAGACGCTCAAGTTCCTCTCAGCTCATCTGAAAACTGTGGCTGAAAATTCGGAGAAAAATAAGGTATTTTACTCAGTAACTCTGGGTTTAACTATGAGGATGTTTAAAGGTGGATAATAAACATGTTTTTTTAATGACATTTATGATAGATGGAACCGAGGAACCTGGCCATCGTGTTTGGACCCACTCTGGTGCGCACCACCGAGGACAACATGACTCATATGGTGACACACATGCCAGACCAGTACAAGATAGTGGAAACGCTGATTCAGAACGTGAGTCCAAGCTCTTTTAGTGGCATCTGATTCATACGTGTAAACAAATCCTTCATCTATTAGACTTATTTTTCTTTTTTCTTCCAGTACGACTGGTTTTTCACTGAAGATGGAAATGGAGACCCAGTGGTGAGTATTTTTCTCTAGTTCAACCCAAAACAGTTTATTCTTTATTAACCCTTTCATGCCAATGGACAAACCACTTTATTTGCTATTATTTACATATTTATTTTCATATTATTTATTTCTTATTTATTTCTTGTGTATTTTTATTATTTTTTTCATACAATTATAAATACATTCAGGCATAAAGGGGTTGAAAGAAGCCATTCTGAGCAAGGAAGCTAAAAATCTTCATAAGGAAGTTATTCACTCAGGATGTGATGATGCTAAAAGTTTACTAAGACCACTACGTTGCATTATGTTTAAACTTTCCTTAAAAAGAAATTCAAAAGCCACATTAAAATGTTCGTCCAGTCCAAGGTGGTCTCCAGATCCACTGCTCTAATGTCCTTTTGATTTGCAATCACTCAAAATCTGGTAACTTACTCTCCCCAACAGAACTGTTCTCCCCCTCTGGACTTTAGTTAGTTGTTAAATCAAATAAATGGACAAAAGGATTCTGTCAAAGTAAGGTTTTAAACCATGTGGGCTGTGGGCCAGGTATCAGAGGAAGTTAAAAGAGCTGCAGCATGTTCCTTGTGAGGAAGAGAGAGCTGCCATTGCTGGACAGTAAACACTGGAGCTGTTGAGATGAACTCGTACCTCTGATTCCACCCCTGGATGACGGCATTTTCATCCCTTAATTTAGTCAAATGTGACTTAAAGCTAGAGTTGGTAATGTTGGAGAGCTAGCAAGATGTGAAAGTGGCACTTCCTCTGAGCTCCTCCCCGTCTCGTCAATGCTCCCGCCAAGTTCCAGTATAGACCTGACAGCGACATACATTATTTATTGCTTTGAGAAGACGCAGCAGTGTTTTCCTGTTTTTAACAAAGGGCAAATTATCGCATCAGGGTAAGATAAGTTTGTTTAGTTTAGTTTTTTGCTGTATGTTTGACCTCTTGTAGGCCAAACTGCTTCCATCATATTGAAGTAGCTCCCTTTTGTAGGTACTAAAACTTCCCTGGAGACTGACCTGATGCTCTCACTGATTCAGATTTCCACCAGTGGAATTGGTGAACAGCCTCAATCCGTTGGCCGTGTATTTCCTGTTCTTAAGCTCTTGTTGGTGCCGACTTTAGACACCAAACTTCCTCTGTAGCTGACTTGAAGCTCTAAAACCTCTCTGCCTCCTTCAGACTTTGTCCAAGGAGGAGACGGCGGTGGAATCTCAGCCCGTCCCCAACATCGACCACCTGCTCACCAACATTGGCCGCACGGGCACATCGCAGGGTGAAGTATCAGGTAACGCGCCGCCTTTAGCAGGCGAGCTCTGTGGTGGGTGCGCTTTCTCTCCTCCCGTCTACGAGGGAGCGCTCCCGTTTAAACCAGCGACTAATGTTGATGATAACGCTGCTTCTTCCCGAGGCCAAGCTTCCCCTTTTGCTTCTCTGGCTGTTGCCTTTAGATTAAAAACCGCGTTTGGCTAACCACAAATGGAAACGCCAGTGTGGGTTTCAGTCGGCAATTTCCCTGCATCCCTGAGAAGATGCAACAAATTGTCTCGCTTCTTCATTTGCTTTTAACAGATCAGCACCCTTCCTTGGTTTTTGTTTGTAAGTTAAACAGTTAGTAGATGCTTTGTTTCTTTTTAGTCATCCCTCTGCCCCAGCAGACCTCTTTGTGTTCTAAATCCCCCTAGGGCTGTTCTCCCCCCCCCCTTTTACCCTGCCTACTGTTGCACTAATACGGCATGTTCTTTCCCACGTCAGAAATAGATGTTTTTACAGTGAAAGGCGACCTCTGATTCCTCTGTCTCTAGTGAGGCTCTGTCGGGTGTCCTAACGGCTTTCCCAGCATTCACACATACTGATCTTGACACAGGCCAAGTGGGAGGAGTCTATCACACCGTGATGTCACTGATGGACTCTATAATGTCCGTGATGGACAACTGGAACTGTAGGAAGAAGGAGGATTGTTGCCCGCAGTGTAGCTGCCTAGTCTGCAGGAACCCGCAGTTCTTTTAAAGCCAAAGAGCGTTTGGTGATGATGAAAAGGGGGAAGCGAAGCGGCTACACGGTACTGTACAGGGTCCGGTGTGGTGGGTTTTCTATCTAACACAGGCCGGTGCTACTGTCTGAAAGGCTCTCCGCTGTCTCTCCTCACTGTCTCACAAGCTGGCCAACGGGAGAGATAGCATGGTATGGTTTCTACGTCACCAGTCAGTGTGCACCTGCATATTGTGCCATCATCTGTATTGTAAAGGGGTGTGTAGGGGGGCTTGGCTATGACACACAAATTTTAGCTGGAGAAGTGATTACAGAGCAGGTGAGGACTGATTATAGGTTTCCTTGCCGACACTCTGTCTCATGTAGTGTCCTCGCTTTTCATATAGCTAGCCCCTCTGTGACCCCCCTGTCACTTTTCTTCTCATTCTTTTGGTTTCCTCCATGGCCGTCTCTGTCGTCATCGTGTCCTGTTGTCTTGGCAGATCATGTCACCTCACACCGCCTCATCAGATGTTATACAGCCAGATGCTCAAGATGTTTTACTTGTTTTTTTGTTTTTTTTTAAACTATTGTGGCAAAGTTCAGGCGGTTTTATTCACACAGAATTCCTTTGTCTGCTCGTCAGTGGCAAAGTTTTTCTAAATCCATAGAATATAACAAAGAATAGGGCCATTCTTAACTTGACATTAAGGTTTTTCCGGCTTTTAGGGTTGTTTTCTACCCTTAAGTCCAAAAATATTCTATAAAAACTGAAACGGTACTGCTGTTGATTAAATTAACAGACTTTGAAAACAATAAATGAAGGATTCAGAGTAAGATGAGAAAATAGCCTTAAAACACTTGAAAAAAGGCTCTCTTCCCCCCCCCCATTACTTTTCATGTGATTGTGGTTTTACGAATCCATTTCCAAAAATACCCAGTAAAATGTCAAGGAGCCAGAATTCAATCATTTTCATAGATTTCAAGCCTGATTTTTTATTGGAAAACTACAAAGACATCAGATGCTACTCCATGTTCATGTCTCATTAGAATAAAGATTTATTTAGTTTTTTATTCCACTTAAGATTAGAAGCACTTTTTACACTTGAACAGTTTCATACTTGTTTAAAAAAAAAAAAGAGAGAGAGAGATTATATTATAAACTGTGCACTAAATTATTTAGAAATACATAAAAACAAAAAAAATTGTTAATACAAATGAAAAAGCAGAAGAATCCAGACTAATTGGCTTAGTCATGCATTTAAAACAGACATGGATCTGCATCCTTTCAGAAACTTTTTTGGTAATCATTTTCAGTAAAAAAAAAAAAAAAAAGTTTGATTTTTGAATGATAAATACAAGCGTAACCTCTTCTGTACCGAGAATAAAATATATTTAAACAAATGTCAGAAATACCTTGTGCCCAAGCTTGTTTTAGATGGATTGAGAAGCTAAAATCAAAAAGGCTTTTTTAAAACTGTTTTCCTGATAGATCACCTCTAGGAGGTCTGGTTTTATATCAGTGAGGATCCTCAGGTTTGCCCTGAGCAGTGAAACTTCTTTAGTCTGTGAAAGTTGTAGGATGACGACATGTACAAGAAGCTGTAGTTGCATGGCACATCACCGGCTCACAATCACCGACAACTGTCAGGGAAGCTGCCGGCAGCATCTTGTGTTGTTTTCTGGCTCTACGTGAAGTCACAGATTTGATGTTCAGGTGTCCGTCAGAGTCGGGAAAGAACGTCAGGCTGCAGGTAGACGTGGACCTGAGTGTCTCTGTCTCTGTCTCAGCATGGCCGCTCATCTACTCACCTCTGTGCTCGCCTTGCATCTGTGTCGTCCAGCGTGTTTCACGCCTCGTCTTGTTCGTGCTTCACCTCATCAACATGGTTCTTTTTTCTCTGGTTCATCCCCCCCTCCCCTCGTGTTGCACCTCCGACTTTACGTCTCCACCTGTGTCGTAAACTCCTCTAACGTGTCCCTTTTGTCCTTTTTCTCCCCACAGATTCACCAACTAGTGATTCAGCTAAATCAAAGGTGAGTGTGTCCAGGCTGCTGATGCTGTAGGATGACGGGAGGTAGGAGGAGACCACAACCTACAATTAAAGGGTTGTTTCACCCAAATCACTACTGATATCCAGCAGTGGAGATGATTTTGGTTTCCTGTGCTCAGGTTTTGAGACATCTGTCTTTTCTGCATTCATCTCAAACAACTTTAAGCTCCAAATTCTCCAAAAACAAGAGTTGGAAGCAGAAGTTTGATGTCTCAAAAACTAGACAAATAACAGAGGAAACTTTGCAAAGTTAGATAAGAGATAAGTAGAAATATATTTGTTGGAATAAGACATATGAAGCCCAAACAGTGAAAGCTCTTCTATTTAAAAGTGTGCTGCTTAGTGGCTGAGAAGCTGGACTCTTCATCTCTGCTGCTTTTTCCTCGCTGCTCCTCTCCAGCTTGGACATGGCTCATGGCCGAGCTGCGGCTCCCTGCAGCGCTGAGCTGATCTACCTACTGCTTCTGCTTCTGCTTTAAAGCTGGCATGAAAACAGTTAACATGCTCCCTGTTAATGTTGCCGCTAATGTTCCTTTTTCTGTCCACTTCTCTGGTTTGTGGTGCTTCATGGGAGCAGGTGGAGTAAAGCTTTAAGTTCTCAGGCAGGAATGAAGGGCTTATTTGTCTCCTCCTTTGTCTTTTCCCCCGTTCAGCAATGCTCATTTCGGTCTCCCGCTCTCTCTCTCTCTCTCTATGTCCCGTGTCCCCTCTCTGCAGGGTTCCTGGGGTTCAGGGAAGGACCAGTGCAGCCGAGAGCTCCTGGTGTCCTCCATCTTTGCTGCAGCCAGTCGCAAAAGAAAGAAGTCAAAGGAGAAGCCGCAGCCTAGCAGTTCAGACGACGACCTGGATGCTGTTTTCCCCAAGAAGGAGATCTCTGGCCAGAAGCTGAACCACCACGGGCCGCAGACGGAGGTGCAGAGCGAGACTGGCTGCAGCCCCGACGCCAAGCAGCAAGCACGGGCTGAGGAGAGGAAAGAGAACGGGAGGGCTGCGGAGCTTGCAGGGAAAGCCAAGAGGGAGCAAAGAAACTCCATCTTTCTCAAGGAGAAGACTCCATCCAGGCACCCCTCTTCATCCCCCTCCCCATCCCCGAATATCTCCGGCCCTTTCAACATCGGCTATCAAACGGCTCTTCAAGGGAAGCCCTCGCTGTCGGACCCTCCGTCCCAGTTGGATGAAAACACCTCAGATCTCGGGACCATGAGCTCAGGAGCGTCCGTCCCACGCTCAAGACCCAAAAAGTGGACCGGAGGAGCGTCTCCTGATCTACTTGCAAGCGTTGGTCTGGGAGCGGGCGCAGGAGCATCTGCTGGAGCAGAGGTGAGCTCCATCACCTCTGACTACTCCACCACTTCCTCCATCACCTTCCTGACCGGAGCAGAGTCCAGCGTCCTCAGCCCGGAGCTGCAGGGCGGGGAGGAAGCCGATGACGAGCGCAGCGAGCTCATCAGCGAGGGCCGACCCATGGAGACGGACAGCGAGAGCGACTTCCTGCTGTTCGCTCCGGGAGGCGGGAACAGCCAGTCCACACCCTGTCCGGAGCCGAGCCCGGAGAGGAAGGAGCCGAGAGCCGGAGGGGGTTCGGCCGAGGGGAGCTCCACGCCCAAACTGGAAGCTCGGCGTCTTTTCCCGTCGCACAAGATGATCGAGTGCGACACTCTCTCCAGGAGGTGGTCCCTGAGACAGAAAACAGACAGCGAGTCCTCAGTGGAGGGGGGGGCCGGGGTCGGGGAGCGCAACGAGGGCCGGGCAGAGTCTTCCACGCGGTTGTCCCGAGTCCTGGAGGTGATGAAGAAAGGCCGATCCACCAGCAGCATCAGCTCGTCGTCACGCAGCGAGTCGGAGCGCTCCGAACCGGCCTGGCATCTAAAGATCACCGAGCGGCTGAAGTTCAAGCTCAGATCTTCCGCCGATGACATGTTCACGCAGAAGAGCCGCCCCCCCGACGCCCGCAGCAGGAAGAAGAACATCCGGCGGAGGCACACCATGGGCGGGCAGAGGGACTTCGCAGAGCTGGCAGTGATTAACGACTGGAGAGAGCAGGGGGGGGTGGACCAGACAGCCGACCTCTCGGCCGTGGACCGCCTGAAACCCAGATGCTCCTCTCAAGACTTCTCCATCCGGGACTGGATCAGCAGAGAGCGGTGCAGGGGCTCCGAGCCCAGCGCAGACGTCGCTCCCAAAGCCGTCCCCGAGGACGATCACCCCGAAGCTCCAGACGTCGCTCCCGAACGACCCCCGCCCGCATCGTCTCCGGGCGCTCAGCCGCCGGCGGGGGAGCACGTCAACGGCAGCGGGCCGCAGGGCAAAAACAAAGCCTCGCTCGGGACGGACGCTCACCCCCACAAACTCTCCGGAGCACAAGTCGTCCGCTCGCGGTTCTACCAGTACCTGTGAGACGGACCCAGCGTCCAGAATGAATGCGTCCGTGTGCGAATGTGTGTCTTAGCGAAGGTTTCTGCACAATATTTTTTCTACAAAGCATACTTTATGTATCTACTGTACATACTGTGTATAGGCCTCGACGAATGTTACTGGAGTAATACTGAAGATGTGTATATGTGCTATGTGTTATACTGGGACAGACGTGGAAACATGGACTCCGTCCTGCAGGACTGAACCGTACTGATGCAAGAATGTGACTTATTGCTGTTTATACAGGACGTAAATGAAGACGCAGCACTGTTGAGCAAGGAGAAGGGTCAGCTGGGGGGGGGTTACTGAGGAAAGCAGCAGTCATGGTTCAGGTCTTCCTCATGTACGCGGTATGAAGAATGTATTATTCTTTCTGGATTAATACTAATTGCTTGTGACAATACTGTCTTTTTCAAAACAATACGTATGTTTTATTTTGCTTGTACTTGAAGTACGTGGAAATAAGTGATGGCTGCTTTCTGAGCTGGGTGCTGTGGGAAGTTTCCCTTTTTTTTCACAGTACACTCACAACAGCCAGATATTAGCTTGAGGGACTGGAGGATTATTAAAGGTTTATCAAATAAAAACTGAAAAGCAGTCATGAAATGCTGATACTATAGTATGAAATGCTTGGTACAGCAGTTTTTAATTTCCAAACTTTGTCAAGTTATAGTCCCAAAAAAAAAATATTGTTTTTACATGTGTGAATTGTTTTTATCTCAAGAAAGAAAAAGTGCCTCTTGTCTTTTTTTTCCTTTTTTAAGCTGTTTTTATAGACAGTTGTCAAGAAGAGGATTGTTTTTTAGGACAGAATAACCTCACAGGCATTCCACCATTGTTTCCGGATTTTAGTTTAAACCCATCACAGCATCAGTGTTTATGTTTCATCATAGTTGAGATGAATTCCTCTCCGATCTCCGAGTGCAGTAAAATGCATGAGCGCTTAAAACTGGGAGAGTAAAAAAAACAAAACAGGCTGAAGTTTGAAACTGCATGAGACGATGTTTGCTGAAGAGTGGACATCTCGCCTGTGTACAGCAGATCGGGGCGCAACGCCGCCCCCCCTCCCCAACAAACACTGGAAATAAATAATCTTTATTAGATTCTTGTGGAAGTATTTATTGCATATTCTTCTTTTTCTTCATGTTTTTCAATGTAGATAAGAAATACATACATCTTTGTTTATTCTGACTTTTTACCTTGATTACAAGAAATTATAATAATAAAAAAGCTAAATGAACATCTGGACTACATCAGTATGGCAGGCAGTTTCACCTAAAAACATTTCTGGGCTTTTAAACAACATAACACAGAACTGTGGTCAGAAGCACAAAAATCTCAGATCTGCAACTAAATGGCAAAACAAATGATTAGCTGATGCAGTCGGTGATAAAGTCTTTAAGCACTCCTTGTTGCTCTATATTTTGCTTCCAAGCAGCTAGACTTCCTTGTAATCTTTTAAATTGGTTTTGGGAAATGGCTCTCCAGACTTTCAGAAGGTCTTTCAGAGTTTTTCTTTGGAAATTGGCTGCTTTCTCACTTGGTTTCAGTACAGTTTTCAGAGGAGTGTTTTCCTGTTAATTTCCTGAATGCTGACATGAATTATTGATGGTTTAAAAAAAAAAAAGCCAAACTCAAGAGTGACCCGGTGTAAGTTTTTGCACTTTGTTATAACGGCCTTTTGCAAAGTCAGTTTCCATTTTATTAATGGCATAAACACAAAAGTAGCGATCATCACATAGTAAAGAACAGAAATGAGAGATGCATCTGGGCCTTCTGTTCACTTACGCCTCATCAGAAATGGTCTCCATGGGAAGGTGACTGTCGAGAAGGGAAACTGGGATAAAAGGCTAAGGTATGACAAGAATCAGACTTCAAATCAGTGGCGACTTATGTAGTGGTGAATCCAAGCCCGGACCAGGACATTATGGAAGCAGTTAGGGATCATCTTGACAGAGAAAAGGTACAAAAGACAGAAACATCCACAGAAGAGCTTTGAAAAGGTCTTCAGTCGGGAGAACTACTCCTAAAGATTCCTTAAAGAAATAACAAACAATTACTTTAGGTCATTTTTAAAAACATTTAAATAAAATCTTGCACATATTTCTTATCTTCCAGAGACAATAAAAAATGAGGGCTTATTTAAGGCTTTTGCAGAATACTGTATTTTATGAATATGCTTGTTGAGCTCATCACTGTCCTCAGCTTTAATATAAAATATTTCTTAGGGAGTAGAGCCTTAAAACTCTATGTCCAACTTACAGTTTGGTTAAATTTAGATAAGAGGAATTTTAATATCTTAGAGACACATGGAAGTGAAAAACCTTGAGCAAAAAGCAGAGACATATATGGATTGTGGACAAATGGATGTTTAAATGACCGAAGGCACGGTTTCTTCTGGGAGCTTACCTTCAATGAAAAGAAAAGAAAGATCCATAGGAAAGGTATTACTTTTTCCACTTCAAAAATCCTGAATGTTTAACTATTTGAACTGTAGAGATAAATATTCATTTTATCACGCCATAAAGGCTTAATAATAGTGAAATTAATAGAAATTTACAGGCGATCTCAGCTTGTGTCCTTTAATTTGTCCTTTTTTGTACTTTGGCGCCATCTAGTGGTTTCATTTAGAACTGGAGTTGAACGCTATCAAACAGAAACATGAACTCATTCATAGATAGATAGATAGATAGATAGATAGATAGATAGATAGATAGATAGATAGATAGATAGATAGATAGATAGATA
>JBBBVU010000019.1:2898123-2916027 GCA_037177055.1 Atherinosoma microstoma
AGATAGATAGATAGATAGATAGATAGATAGATAGATAGATAGATAGATAGATAGATAGATAGATTTTATTGATCTCCGTGGAGAAATTAATTAGTAGAGTTAAATGCTGCTGTAAATGCTTAAAATCTTTAAAGTTTAATTCATAGCACAAAAAGTAAATAAATTGGGGGGGGGGTTCGTTTTTTTTCTTTCTTGCTTGTGCCCGCAGTAAAATAGATCAGGAAGCGCAGCATCACCGCTGTGAGTGGTGATGAGTCAAAGTGTTTATTCCTGCAGGGTGTTGCCATGTGCACAAAGTGAGAACCTGCGCACATGACAATGCCGTCCGAGTTACGGAACGTGAGCACGTACTGTAGTTATAAAACGAGAAGCTCGAGACGCTGTCACAGTTTGAACCGACCACAGACCTCCACCCTACAGACACCTCCACTCAGGTAAGAAAGTGATAATAACAGCTCATGAGTATTATAAATGTTTCTTTTCTTTTCTTTTCTTTTTTTTCTTTTCTTTTCTTGTCTTGTCTTTTCTTTTCTTGTCTTTTCTTTTCTTTTTCTTTTCTTTTCTTTTCTTTTCTTTTTTGTAAATGCTGTCTGATTTGTGGAGTAGGTATATTTCCCACTATATCCTGATGTTCAGAAACAAACGTTTTATTTATTTCATTACCATTAGACTGACACTTTAGATGTATTTTAATGTTTATTGTGATTTGAAATGCACGTGTCCGCATGAAGCTGCTCAGTGAAACCAGAAAAACAGGTGTAGCAGCATGTTATGGAAAAACACTCCCTGCAGCCCAGAGATCTAAAGTGATTGGATTTTTTCCCTTTGCCATCTATTTTACAAATAGCTGGTAGTTGACCATGTTGCAGCTTAATTGGCAACAATACACGAGATCAGACATTTAGGCTCAATTTGGGCATGTTTGGTATTTATAAGCTGAGTCTAATTTAGGATTATGTCATGTCTGGTGGCTAATTTCTTGCAGCCTCTTGCATCCTGACTAAATGTTGTCATTCAAGGCCAAACCCAAAACAAACTTGGAGCCATGTTTAGGACCAACATTCTCTGCTGTATGAAAATTAAGATGTAAATCATTTCAGACATACAAGTTGTTCCCTTCAACAACACCCTTGCATTAGGCTAGAACAATAATAGTGGGTTTTGAGTGTCAGTTTCCAGTAAGATTTAACTTTGTGTCGGACTAAGAGCAGCCAACAATTTAGAAAAGTCTCAAAAATAAAAAATTCACATATAAGCCATTTTTCAAATGCATTAATTTTTTAAAAAAAGAAGGAAATTATACACATCCACTTCTGTTTGCCACAAGAAAAAAAACCTTAAACTAAAACTTATAAACCTTGAAAAAAAGCTGTCATACATGATCTCCTTTATTCAAGTATTTACATCTTCTATATATCGACGTGCCTCTGTTCTTCACCTCTGACACAAATGCAACACCAACAAGGATATAAGTTCATATGATTAAGTTGAAGTGGCCACGACACAAAGGAACACAAACCACACCAAGAAACATTCCATTAATCAACCAAAGTCAAATATTGACCGAGTTGGGTGTGTGATCGGTGAAATCAGTGGCCTGCAGGATGAAGGTGTGTGAGCTGTAAAGTGCAAACAAAACATAAAAGTCAACCAAACAAACCAAGAATGTTGTGGAGAAAATCAGAGAGTGATTAGACTCTAGCTAGCACTTATATAACATAAAAGTATTTTTTATCTCCCAACGTACAGATATGCAAAATACACAGCGTTCACACTTGCTTTATTAACGCAAAGCTTAATCTGAGCCGCTGTTATGTCAGGAAACGCTGCATCAAGCAGAGATGTGGTGAACTTCTCCAACATCTCCAACCTTCTCTCATCTCCAGAAGCCACGATGTCTGCCGCCTGCCTCCTCCTCCTGCTGCTTCCTCTCATCTCAGCTCAGACGTTTAACTGGGGTCCCTGTCCTAATCCCCAGGTGCAGCCTAACTTCAACCTCCAACAGGTAACACAAGCGTAAATGTCCACCCTCGCACCTCACACCTTTGACTTCCAAAGTAACGACTTCTCTGTGTTGATAGTACCTGGGAAAGTGGTATGAGATCGAGAAGCTCCCTGCTTCCTTCGCCACAGGAAAGTGCATCGAGGCAAACTATTCTCTGAGAAAAGACGGTACCATCCGGGTGCTGAACTCTCAGGTCATGTGAGTACTTTGGGTCTTTTTCACTTCAATGTCAGATCATCTGCTTTTCTCTTCAACACAACCTCCCCCTGTTTATGCTCTGGCAGATGAGAGGACACCACTTTCTTGTATTTGTTGAAGCTGTTTTCAGATGATTAGCTCAGTTTAGTTTAGAGTAATAAATGTCTAGAGTTTAGAAATTTCCAATCCTTAGAGCTGAAAGATAAAATTGTTTTATAAACATGGATGTGTAAAAAAAAGAAAAAGAAAAAAAAGGCAACCAAGTAACTGACAATGAAACGGTTAGATTAAGACACACAAAACCAAAATTAGCATGTGGACTTATGAAAGCAATCAGTTTCAGTGCAGTTTTATGACCCAACAGAGGTCCACGATGATGTATTTCTCTTTAGAAACACAGCCTTATACTCAGAAGCATCCCACGGGCCTGTGTGGAAGTACTTCCTTGTGTTTTAGGATGGTTAGGATAGATATTTCTCTGGTCTGGACTGACTGTCTGTCTACGACTTCTTCAAACATAGTTGTGCTGCATTCATTGCAACTGGGAAGTTTCTCATGTGCAGATACCAAAAATCAAAGACAGCAGCACGAGAAATGATTCTGAGTCCGTCATTTAGGTAAAGTTGCTCCAAAAAGACAGACACATCGAGTAAAACTGCTCTTCCCAAAGTAGCACCAGTTTAAACGTTTTCATTTAGAAATATCAACAAAAAGGCATTTTTATGTATAGCCTACTGGTTTTATAAGATTACCAAGTTAAACTTAGCTAAAATAAACTAGAATAAGTTCAACTTTGCAAAAATAAGCTAAACGTAGTTAAAATATAATAAAATAAAGTCACATAAAGCAACAAACACTGGACACATGCTAATATTTACAGGGTGAAGCATATTCATAGTGGGCCTTGCATATTTGTAGGTTGCTTTCTTTCTACTTGGGTGTGAGTTCAAGCGTTTGTTCTATTTACAAAACTTGTTTTTGACAAAGTACCTGGATTAAAAATTGAGTGTGTTTACTCCGAGCCTGACAGAATATACTGTAGACAGATGTCAGAAAGCTGAGGAGACAATGAACAAGCTGTTCAGTCAGATTCCTGTCACGTTGTATAATAAGACTCATGCATTTGAGTGGTTTCACACGCTCTCACGCCACACCTGCAGTCTCTCACGCTGAAATACATACCAGGATTTTTATTTCTTTTTGAAGTTTGGTTAAGGTTTTAAACACCAACACTTTCCCCGCTTAAGGTGACGAACATCACCAGTAAAACAGGATTAGTATCATTGCAGCGCAGCGGGCATTGACAGCCCCGGCGTATGTATGCTTTGACTAATGGTGCGTTTTAGTTGCGCACGCAAATGTTGGAATATTCAACGTCCAAGTCAGAATTTCAACCAGATTCCCCCGTGAAGGCAGATCTCCAACTCAGAAAGTTGGATTAATCTCACCGACGTGACATAGAACTCATGCTATCTGCTGCTAACATAAACAGTTCAATGTTTTGCTGTACGACTGTAAGGCTGTGAAGCGCCAGGAGCACTCAACCTTGGGATTACGTTGAGCGGAGCTCCCACGTCCCATACACCATGTTCAATTGAACACACCATAAGTTACCCTGTGCAGATAGCGTTATTATAGGAATATTATAATCAGGGTTAAGGTGGGCCGGAGCCCACCGGAGCTGAGCTCCCCCACTTCAGGCATGAGCTCTGCCACCTTGGACCTGGGCGACTCAGGAGCTCAGTCAAATAAATCAATCATTCAATTCAACCCGGCCGTAGCGCCGTGGACCACAGAGGATTAGAGAGCCATGCACAGCCTGCATGGCTCTCTCATAAGTATGGAGATGCTCAACCAATCAGAGCGCACTATCACCCTCTGCTGGCCCCGCCTTCTTCAACACGAGAACTACCAAATCAACGGAAATTACTGTAAGGCTAAAATGTCCCGCAGCTCATCCACGCCTCATCAACGTGTTCTCAGGTAAATCACCGCCCCCCTCAGGTCTAACGTTCAGGTCAGGTCTCTGTTCTAAGTTTTTACTGCGTGGACTAAAGGAAATGATCCTATTTGTTGTGAAAAATAATCTGCTAGCTACACTGGTTCTCTGGTAGCAGGAGGATTTCACAAGGCAGCTGATATAACAGACGAGTTGCCTCCCACTGATATGTAAAGTCTAATAAGTTTCAATGGAGTAAAAACTCCATTTAGTTCTGAGCTGACTTGTTTTTACCTATTCTATGGATAGGTAAAAATGAGACATACTGTGTCTTATGACTTGCTGCCATGTATGCGGCAAAACTTTGGTTGGCTCCACCAAATCTCACTCCAAGAAATGTTGAAAAGTTGGCATCCCTGATAATAACTCACATACAGAATTCTGTGTTTCTCAGCGATGATGAGGTGAAATATGCAGAGGGCACGGCTGTGATTCCGGACATACGAGAACCATCCAAACTTGGAGTCAGCTTCTCATATTGTAAGAAATCATTTTTGTAAATCTCAGTGAGACTTTATTCATTTGCATTTTTGTGAATTTGAAAGTTGTTTTTTCTTTTAATTGACTATTTACATCACAGTGACTGCCAAGAAGTCACATCAGCCTCTTAGCAGAGCTTAAAAATTCATTTGATTTCTTACATGAATATTAATTCTGCTGCTAAAATCATCATTTTCTCTGTCTGCGACCTCCTAGTCACTCCTTACAGCCCATACTGGGTTCTGAAAACTGACTACACCAACATGACTATCGTGTACTCCTGCACCGACATCCTCCGCCTGTTCCACATCGACTACGCCTGGATTCTCGCACGGTCAAGCTCCCTGTCTCCGGAGAAAGTGGAGGATGCCAGAAAGCTGCTGATCAGCGAAGGGATCGACATTTCCAGGATGAATCCCTCAGATCAGAGCTGCAGCGATGACTAGGGTTCGATAGAGACTCGTACTCTTTGAAGAATGTCTCTGCTAAGTGACTCCTCAGATTTAATATATCTATATCACACTGTTGCTGCCTTTAACCTGGTACTTTTAGAAATCATGCAGAAAATCGAACAGAGATAAATCTTTAGATATTTAAAATATCTAAAACTAAATGATTATTACTGAAGACATTAATTATGCACTATTGATATATTGTTTACTCTACAGCTGTACCTTAGATTTTCTATGATTATTAATGAAAATTCTGGGATTTCTGGGTATTAAAGATGCATTCATTAAGCAACGTTTGCTCAATTTTTTATTTCAACGCTCACTAATCTGTCCAACACAAAGTCTGGACTGTGTAAGAAGAAAAGAGAAGACGTGCGGTGTTTCTATGTGTTGCTGTTATTAGTGTTTCTATAACTAATGTCGTATCATTGCTTAGATCAGCGGTTCTCAAACTGGGGACTGCAAGATAATTGTAAAACAAATATGTATCCTACATTTATCAAATAAATTGGGGATTTTAAACCATCAATTCAGAGATAAATCTGTGATATTAGCACCTTTTTTTTCTTTACATAAACACAAACAACAAAGTTAGTACACATGCCTTATTAAAAAACGGAATTGGCAGGATCTCATTTAAAGAAGCTGATTTTGGGCATGTACAGCCACATCTTGGTATCTACAGTCTCATTTTTTTATGATGGCAATTTGCATGTATTCCAGAATGTTATGAAGATTGATCAGATGAATTGCAATTAATTCCCTCTTTGCCATGAAAGTGAACTTAATCCTCCCAAAAAACATTTCCTCTGCATTTCAGTCTGTGAACCATGGTTACCTGCAAGGAAACATGTGCAGTCATTGTTGCTTTGTACAAAAAGGGCTTTACAGGCAAGAATATAGCTGCTGGTAAGATTGCACCGAAATCAACCATTTATCGGATCATCAAGAACTTCAAGGAAAGCGGTTCAATTGTTGTCAAGAAGGCTTCGGGGCGCCCAAAAAGTCCAGCAAACACCAGGACCGTCTCCTAAAGTTGATTCAGCTGCAGGATCGGGGCACCACCAGTGCAAAGCTTGCTCAGGAACGGCAGCAGGTAGGTGTGAGTGCATCTGCACGCACTGTGAGGCGAAGACTTCTGGAGGATGGCCAGGTGTCAAGAAGCACAGCAAAGAAGCCACTTCTCTCCAGGAAAAACATCAGGGTAACACTGATATTCTGCAAAAGGTACAGGGATTGGACTGCTGAGGACTGGGGTAAAGTAATTTCCTCTGATGAATCCCCTTTCCGATTGTTTGGGGCTTCTGGAAAAAAGCTGAAGAAAAGATGAGCGCTACCATCAGTCCTGTGTCCTGCCAACAGTAAAGCATCCTGAGACCATTCATGTGTGGGGTTGCTTCTAAGCCAAGGGACTGGGCTCACTCAAAAATTTGCCTGAAAACACAGCCATGAATAAAGAATGGTACCAAAACATCCTCCGAGAGCAACTTCTCCCAACCATCCAAGAACAGTTTGGTGATGATCTAATGCCTTTCCCAGCATGATGGAGCACCTTGCCATAAGGCAAAAGTGATAACTACGTGGCTCAGGGAACAAAACATCGAAATTTTGGGTCCATGGCCAGGGAACTCCCCAGATCTTAATCCCATTGAGAACTTGTGGTCAATCCTCAAGAGGCGGGTGGACAAAGAAAAACCCACAAATTCCGACAAACTCCAAGCACTGATTATGCAAGAATTGTGGACCTCTGCCAATTGCAAAGGTCTTGAAGGGTCAACACTGCAAATATTGACTCTTTGCATAAACTTGATGTAATTGTCAATAAAAGCCTTTGACCTTTATGAAATGCTTGTAACTATACTTCAGTATATTATAGTAACTTCTGTCAAAAAGATTTAAAAACACTGAAGCAGCAAACTTCGTGAAAACCAATGTTTGTGTCATTCTCAAAACTTTTGGCCATGGCTGTAGGTGGTTTGTCACAGCGGTGGACCAAGTCCATCAACAACGTCTTTATTCATGAAGATTCTCACAGTTTTCCAGCCTGATATTTAGAAGATGGCTGCAGGATGACTCATTTATTATATCCCATGATTAATCACTAAGTCGTTGTGGGCAGTCGCAAAAACCAACATATGTTGTCTTAGGGGTCGTGGCTCAAAAGGTTTGAGAACCACTGGCTTAGATTATGTGGAGGAAACAATTGTTGCATTGATTCAAATCATGAATGATTTAAGGTGAGTGAAAGGAAATGCAGGGAAATCCTGCTGAACACAAACGTGTCTTTCAAGGGTCAGAATACAAACTAGCTGCGTGTATCTTCAGTATGTTCCACCATCTTAAGGCACATGTATAAAGAATGACACCCATCATGACCTCAAACATACTCCTCTGACCTGATTGGATATTCATTCAACTGCTTGGCTGACAGCACGAGGAAACAGGCGATGAGCATGACCTCAGTAGGAATGCTGACATACAGTATAAGCATGGTAATGGCAGCATCATTATTCAGACTTCATTCTTCTTTACACTCCTTTCTCTCCCAGTCCAAAATACAAAAAACACTTCACTTACATAATACACTTCAAATAACGATACGCCCTGCTTTCAAGCACCTCTGGGCTAAAATCAACATGTGTGGGTTGAAGAATGGGATGCCATTCCGCAGCAATGTGACCAAGCTGGTGACCAACACGAGGAGGAGGAGGAGGAGGAGGAGGAGGAGGAGGAGGAGGAGGAGGAGGAGGTGCCCAGCTGTCGTGGGTGTACTGTGCATGGTTCTTCCACACACTGCCGATGGCCCTGTTTGTTAAATTAATTGGCCACTTTATGTTGTTTCTTCAGACTGCAATGATCCAGTTTGATTAAACAACAACAAACACAAGTCAATGGCAGAATAAGCTTTTACATATCTGTGTGTGAGTGTGTGTGGGGACTAGAACAGGAATGAAACCAGGGCAAGGATTTAGATCCGGTCTATTTTATTCTTTGCAGCGATTACAAAAATGCTGGAACACATTGTCATCAGATAGGAAACCTTTTTCGGAACCAATGACACCCTTTTACATGAAAAAAAGATTCTTTTTTTTCTGAATTATTGAGCTTTTTTTCCCTCCCATTTTCTTCTTGAAGAGTTTCAGGAACTTTTTCGTTTTTCTTCAAATGAATGCAGGATGCTGCTGTACAATAATGTTTGTACTATTCCTTAAATCATACAAACAGTTCAACTTAATAAGACTGCTATTTGATAAAATGATGTAATGCTGATTTTATGAAAGGAAAATGACACCAGATTTTTCAATCTAAAGGCAACACCCGCTGTGTGGCACAGACGACGATGTCCTCCAGCAGAGACAGTTTCCATCGGTTTATTTATCCTTGCAGCTCTGATCTGTGGCCTTCATCTTGGAAACTCTGATTCCTTCTTTGCTCAGCAGTTGTTTGGCATACTTCACCGTCGCTGGAGGCAGGGAACGTGAGCGTCCAAGAATCCAGGCATATTGGAAGTGGAACAGGTGGAGAAAGTCCATACAGGAGTATACGATGGCCACACTGGTGTAGTCAGTGCTTACAACCCAGTATGGGCTGTAGGGAGTAACTGGGAACAAAGATCATAAAGAAAAAAAGAAGATAAGACGTGGGGAAAAACTGCTTCACGTCATACAAAATGTTACTTTTATATTGCATTTATCTATGATTTGATAACATATTAAATAGAACCATTAAACTTTTTTATTTGAACAAAAGGTAAAAGATGAGGAAAATAAGAGGAATACAGAGACAGATGCTCCATATAACAGATACTTACAATATGAGAAACTGACTCCGAGTTTGGCTGGCTTTATTTTGTTCCGCATCACACCCGTCCCTTCTATAGATCTACGTTTGTCTTTTCTGAAACACAAAATAGAAAGAACAAAACCTTGAACTTTGAATCCCAGGTGTTGGTTTCTGATACCTTCTAATATAAGCAAGCCTTCAGCTTAATCTCAGGCTGAATTTGATAGGATTTCCCTTTGTAAAGTAGATTATTCGATATTAAGAAACGGTCACTTTGTCTCAGTACTCACGAGATCTGAGAGTTCACCACCTTGATGGTACCATCTTTCCTCAGCGAATAGTTTGCCTCGGTACACTTTCCTCTGCCGAAGGTGGTGGGGATCTTCTCGATTTCATACCACTTTCCGAGGTACTGTTAACAGAAAGAAGTCTTTACATTGGCAGCTAACAGGATAAAGCGTGAGCATGCTTTCTTAGGTATTAGTTACCCTGTCGAGTTCGAAGTTGGGCTGTACGCATGGACTAGGACAGGGACCCCACTGAGCGGTCTGAGCATAGATCAGAGGCAGCACCAGGAGGAGGCAGACAGCAGACATCATCGCTTCAGGAGACAAGAGAAGGTTACACGTGTTAGAAGAAGGTTATATAAGAGCTATATTGACTTTCTAATAAATTACCTGTTGTATTATCTACTGCTCAGGCACTTTAAATAGGATATTCGATCTTTTGCTGTGTGTTACTATAAGCCAGTTGCATTGTATTTATACTGTATTGTCTTCTCGTTGTGTTTATACATGCACTATACTGATAATGTTTGATCTTGTTTATCTTTTTAAGGACTGCAGGAAGTTATAATGCTCAATCTGGTATAGCATCAGTGTCACTGCACATGGTCCTTTAAATAAAATAGATTACAACATGGTTGTGGTACAACACTTAATAATGTAGTTAAATGGTCAAAACTTGAAACAGTGATGGGATAGCAAACACTTATTTTAGGTATAAAAAGCCTAAAGTGCTAGAGATGAGTCAGATAGGTTTACTTTCACAAATTCTTAATAAGCTTAATTATAGTCATTGAAATGTTTGCTCTATCAAACGATGGAGCAGCAGTTAAATGGTTCAAATTAACAACAAGTCCTGTAAAGCCAGGATGTTCCTTAAACTAAACTAGAAAACTTACAAAAACTAGAACAGGATGAACGAGGATCTGGCAAAGAAACCTAGAGGTATTTATACCTAATAGGCAGGTAGTGAGATACACTCAACCTGAACAAAAAAACAAAACACTTAAAACAAAAACCGGACAAGAACTAAACCAAAACATATAATTATTATACCTGTGCATTAAGATGAAGTCAAGAAGAAGAAAGTAACATGTCAGAATATGAAATATCAAATAATCTTGTTCTAACCAAGAGATCAATGAAGTAAATAAACCTCAGACAAATGGTCTTTTGCTTCCATAGGAATTAAAAGACGAAGTATCAGCCTGGTGCTGTTGATCAAATGAGGTCAATCTTTTAGGTAGGGAAATGGAATTTCTTTTAGATGCTTTAATAACTTTAATAGTGAACGCGGAGTGTTTGTTATCAGGCATCGCAGTAATTATTTGCATTTGAGCTTCTTTTGTTTCCAACTACCCAGCTGTTCATTGTGTTGTGAAAAAGATAGCGGTAAAAAGAAAAATAGAAATGTCTGTTGCCTGCAGAGAAAGCAGCCGTGGCCTTTAAGAAGTGAATCTAACTTTAATGAAAACTATTAAATATGAATAACTCTGGACAACACAATCCAAAAACATGTGAAATCAGTCAGTGTTTACAAAAATTATAGCCATAAATATGTATAACTCCCATCGGATTGTAGCCTTGTCTTACCTGAGGTGTGGGAAGATTTCAGGCCTGAGGTTGACATCAGTCTCTCAAGCTCCGAAGACAGCACTGGCTCTTGTTCGTGTTCCTGACAACATGCAGAAGCTTTTAAATTGTTATCATGCGCACATTCCTGCATTGTGAGATTGCTGACATTGTGATAATAGATAAACAGCTTGACTCATTCATGTCCCACAGTCCTGTCTGATTATTCAGACAGTGTGCTTCCTCATTATTAGGGATTTGTTTTACCACACTGTTCAATTTCTACTCCATATAAAGTTTATTATCCTAGTTGGAAAACTTATCTGGGAAAATCAGGATAACAAAGCATGTTTGGTTCAAACATGTCACACACTAACAGTTTTATTCAGTCCATGTTGAGCCTTGAATGATTATCATTACTATCATTAACCACTGAGTGTGACTCCACTGTCTAAGCCTGGGTACATACTGTATTCTGTAGATATGCTCCTAATTCTTTAGGCCTATCTTATGCTTAACCCACGTCAAATAAATTTGGGAAATTTAGGAAATTTGGGGCACATCTGGCCAACCAATACAACACATGGAATAATGTAGAGTTTTAGCTCATTTTAATGTATTTAATTCTTATTATTCTACCAATATATGACATAATAATAACCATAATTGCTATTTTGTGCACATCCATTGTATAAAATCTGTATATATATATATATATATATATATATATATGAATGTTCCTCCTATGCTCCTCCCACAGATTTATTTTTTTTGTGCTACATTGTCCACCCCTGCTGCATCTTACATGTCAAGAAACTCCTAAATATGCATATTCTTCTTCCTCGACATTAGTTTGATAAAGTCTGGGTTTTCATCTCCAACGTGTACTTCTTCAGGTACTTTGTTATAATGGACGGACGCACCGTGATTTCTAACGGAAGCATCACTTTCACTGTCGCTAGTTGACCAATCGTCATCCTCATGGGGAAATGTTCACCTCCGCAATCAGAGATGGTTGAGAAAATATATTAACAGAAAAAAAAGGAAGAAAAGATAAAAATATCGATATGTCTGGATCACCGACTGCGAATATGAACTTTCAAACTCGATAAACTTTTAATAGACGCCCTATCATAACCTACCTCCCTTCGCGTATTCACGTCTGCCATCTAGCGGAGAAAAGTGGTAACAGGTTTAAGCTCTTTTTGGAGCTCTATGGATCGGTGCAATTTCGCAACTTTGGCGAGGTTTATTTAAGGTTTAATGATTTATAAACTTGAATTTGGCCTTTTTCCATTCATATTTAGTATGTTTTTGGTGAAACTACAACATTTGACATGTACATTTGCAGTCTATTCTCATTTTATCTACAATATACAGGGGAAAAAACCAGTGAAATGATATTGAAAAAACTATAATATTGCTCTTTTTTTTTCTTTTTTTTACTGTGTTAAGCTGTTTTTTTGTTTGTTATTCAGGCACTATTTTTAATGACTCAGTCAGGCTGATTAAAGAAGTCTGATGTTTTTAAACTTCTTCCATTTGTGGAAGATGGAGCCGGCTGTGCTTTTGGGCACCTCAGAAACATCTTCTTTTATTCCCTGTACAAGATACATTTAGCCACTTTCATATTCTATATCATCAAAGACTATTTTATTTATCTTTAGCATGATAAGGGGTGTGGATGGTTGTTTGTCTCTTGCGATGGACTGTGACCTGTTCAGGGTGTATCCTGCCTCTCACCTGCTAATTACTGGGTTACGCTTCAGCTTTCTCACAACCCTGAATTGGAATAAGCGGTATAGAAAATGAATGAATGATTAAATCCTTTTTGATGTTTCTTTGGAAAGGACTCACATTATGTGAGATGTACTAAGATGACAATAAACAACAGCATATAATTGACATTTCAGTAATTATGCTTCATGTTTTATTTACACAGTTCCTCTAATCTTGAGCAGATAATACACAAAGTAAATACAACAAACTGTATTTTGAAGTTTTTTCAGATATATTTTAAATAAAACCACAACTGTCATAATTGTCTGCAAATATATCTGATAAATTTACTAATTATTTACAATAATAAGTGCAATCTTCTTAAAATCATAAAGCGAGTTCAACACATAATAATGACATTTTAATTGAATGTTAAAAGTCTGTTTTATTCAAAGGAAACAACATTACAATCCCAATGTTTTATCATTATATACAGGCAGAACCAGTGAGAGTGATGGAGATTTTTCTCAACTAAGACAGAATTGTCAAACAAGTCCAAATTGAATCCTAGTGAACGAAGCAGCTCTGATCTGTGGCCTTCATCTTGGAAATACTGATTCCTTCCTCCTTCAGCAGCTCTTTGGCCTTATGTATTGTCTTTGAATACAGGTAAGGTTTCCGTCCTATAATCCAGGCATATTGGTAGTTGAAAAAATAGAAGTTTGTGCAGGAGTACACAATGGCATAGTTGATGTAGTCAGTGTCCAGAACCCAGTATGGGTGGTAGTGATGCACTGGAAACAAAGGTCACAAAGAAAAATGAAGACATGTAGCATCATATTTCCAGATTTGAATTTATATGTTAAAGCAAAATGAACTTAAGTCAAATTTAATCCAATATTGTCATTCAGAAAGAATCTATTTCACCAATATGCATGCTAAATCTGCCTTACGTCAAACAAAATATACAAACTTTTAATTATCAGATTTTTTTTTTTTTTTTAAAGGCAAAAAAAATAAATAAAGCAATACAGACGGAGTGGAAGGAGACAACGGAAACAAGATGCACCGCATAACAAGTACTTACAATATGAGAAATTGATTCCAAGTTTGGCTGGTTCGTTCTGGAGCAGAACCTTGGCTGAACATCCTCCCTTTATCACTTTGCCATGACTAAACCACAAAACAAGATATTCAAATTAATTATTGACCATTAAAACCTGAGGTACCCCAATAGGTAGACTTTGAGAACAAATGGTGCCAAACAGTGTCAAAATGAAAATTTTAGAGACCTCTCCTGAACTGTATGTACTAAAACCTCTAATTTAGTTTTTCTTTACTACAGTATATCAGAGTTGGCCTTTGCACAGATAATATTCACACATCGTACAATGATCTGATAGAAGTTTAGAGCTACAGATGCATTATTCCAAAAGAATATCCATCAATTCTTCCTAAAGGTGTTTTTTTTTTTTTTAAGGCAAGCCTGAAACTTTTTTCCTTTATGCTATGTGCCATCTTCATTTATTCTCCACCAACACATATACAGATACTTACACATCTTACAAAATCTCACAAGCATGTTCTTTACCATTTCGCCAAAAGTATTCAGGTAAAACAAGAAGGGCCATCCTCTCCGCCATGTTTAATAATTGTGAAGCATTGATCAGGTGCATCTGTGCCCATTTGTTTGTTAGTGAGGTCATAAATATCATCTGCCACTACAAATACCACTTGACATCCACTAAGCACCATTTTGCATTCATTAAACATAATCAGAATTACATTTAATGAGCACCAACTGGCAAAACAAAACCTTAATGCCACCTGCTGAGGCAGGCAAGCTGTTTTTTTTTTATTGTTTTCAGTTTTTTGTTTTTCCCTGTGTTACCCTAAGCTAATCGATTTTACAAAGAGGTCATGGGAGAATGTCAGTCTTCTCATCAAATAGAGCAGTGGTTCCCAACCTATTTTCCCCAAGGACCCCCTTTACGCAACTACCAAAAAAGCCGTGGCCCCCCCGCCGTGTTGAAACCATGCTTGGTTTTAGGTTTTCATTAGCTGCTTCTCACCATAAATGATGCATCCTTGCTGACTCTTTTCCTTTGATAAAACCAAACTTAAGGTCATTACCAACATAAAGCTTTACTTTTTTTTCCTTCTTCAAATTAAGAGTGAATCATCTGCACTGTGGAATTTCTCAGACATCTCATTAATGAAATGGTGCAAAGTGTTTTCAGGCTCCAAAAACACTGGCAATAAGACATCCAAATGATAAGAAAAAACTTGAGCACATACACCTCAACTCGACCCTGAGGATATGGCCTCAATTTAAAATCACACTGGCTCTGAACAGTCAAAGCCTCAGGGACCCCCTGTACTCTTTGGGGGTCCAGGGACCCCAGGTTTGGAACCACTGGATTCGAAGACAGATGGAAAACGGGACTATTTCCAATGTTAAAACAGAGGATCTGACACAGAACATCAACCAAACATAAAGTCAAATATAGAAACAATCAGGGCGTCTCAGTACTTACACGGTTTGAGAGTACAGCATGTGGATGGTATTAGGCTTCACCAGTGCGTAGTTTACCTCAAGGCACTTTCCTGGAGCAAAGTAAGTTGGAATCTTCTCAATCTCATACCACTGTCCCATGAACTGATGACAGAGACAAACCATTACTTTGCTGTCTCACAGTGTAATGTGGTTGTATGTACATTTATGCAACTATTACCGGAGGCAAATGGAAGTGGGACATCACATGTGGAGTAAGACAGGGACCCAATTCTAAAGACTGAGCTGAGATCAGAGGGAGCATCAGGAAGAGGAAGAAGACAGCAGACATCGTTGCTTGAGAAGAGAAGGTTACACGCGTTAAAGGAGAAATCATCTTCATCATATGTGTGTGTCTGTATGCGAAGAGTGTGCAGCTGGTAAAAAGAGTGGAGGTGAAGTAATACACAAAACAGTGACAGGACCAGTTGATAAATATGTAAACTAATAACCCTTGCTAACAGAATAGAAAACCGTGTGATAGTCCTGTGAACAGAAATGATTCAAGTGGATCACTTTCTTACCTGAGCTTGAGGTGGGATCAGCTCTCCAGACCAACCATACTCTTGATCTTATTACTAGGGACAAGAAGCAGCTTTTATACTGGAATCATGAGCACATTCCCATATCTTAGACTGCTGATATCACCATGAAGGAGGAACAGCTTGACTCATTTCTGCCACACTGTCCTGACAGTATGTCAAGTTCAACTTTAAGAGGTTTATCTTAATTACCGCAGCTACACGAGATAATTATTGCGAACAGGAGCTGCATGAGATACAATGAGAGTTGTTCTGTTGGCTTCAACATCAGCTCCATCCTCTGTGGTTTGTTTACATTTTGGGAAATTAACTGTTCTTATTGGATTTTTGTTTTTGCTATGCACCATTGACTCTGCAGACAAATATCACTGACACCAGTTTTCTGACAAGTCCCAAAGTGTTCCCATTTCTTCTCCACATCTTGCCAAGATCCTGCTTAACCACCTCATGTCACAGCTTGACCAAGGACTTTTGCCTGAGAGCCAGTGTGGCTTCCGTAAAGAGGGCTGAACCATTTATACGGTGTTTGCTGCAAATCAGCTGCAAGAGAAACGTCAGGAACAGAATGCTGACCTTTCTCTGTCTGCGTCGATCTCACTGACGCAGACACTTTGAGTAAAGAAGGTCTGTGGAAGATCCTGGCCAAGCATGGATGCCCTCGGAAATTTATTTCCCTGATTCTCCAACTCAGCATGCAGGTTAGAGTCCAGGATGACAGTGAAACATTGCACCTTTTCCAGTATCTTGGCTCCAACTTCTCAGCCTTGTGTTCTTTGCAATGCCTCCTGATATCTTTAGAGATGGCGATGCCGATATCAGAGTCAATCCCCGTACAGATTGCAAGCTGTTTAACCTCAGGAGGGTTCAAGCAAAAACTAAGGTTTTTGACCTCATCAGAGACTTTGTGTTTGCAGATAACTGTGGCCTCAGTGCTGGGTCTGAGGCTGACAAGTTTGGCCTTGGAAGCACAGTCACACAATCTTACAAGGATAGAAACAGCTAGTGCAGCCTTGGGCAGACTATACCCTAATGTCCAGAACAGATGAGGCATTAGTTTTGAGACCTAGCTGAAGGTCTACAGGGCAGTAGTACTCCCTAAGGCCGTAGCTACCACCATTGAGGACACCAAGATTTCGACCTCGGTATTTTTCTGTTAAATGCTTTTGACCTATGTGGTTATCTGAGAAGACTGATGTGCAGCGATGTGCCGATTGATACTGATACTGATTGATACTGATACGGATTGATACTGATACGGATTGATACTGAAATGTCAATTCTTCCCATACCAACAACTAGGAAACCTTGTAAAACTGGATCTCCTTCTCATATTAATAATAGTTATTAGGAACTAAACTGTCAGGAAAGGTAGGAACTACTTCTTCTTCAAATGCGAAATAAGGCCCTGCGTAGCGCACCGCAGAATTGCGCCACAGAAGTGCGCTGCTCACTCACTGATCAGTGATCATTTAGTCCGAAGCACTGCCATGTGTGGAGACATTTCAGCTGCACAAACAGCAAAGACGGACAATTTGATGTGTGGGAAGACCAAAAACCTCCGTAAACATTTGATATGAGAACTAATGAGAATACAGAAGCAGAAGTCATGAGGTTCTGATGAGGTGATATGAGGAGGGCGAGATAGACATCACTTTGAAGTCTTGTGGTGCTGCAGGCAGATATCAGATACTAGCAGGTAGGTACTATCCAGTAACTACCGGGTTCTAGCCAGGTGCTACCAGGTACAGAGGGAGAAAATGTGGAGCTGGTGGATACTGTTGCTGAATTTTAAGAAAGTAATTTTCCATTTGTCTGCCAGGTTTAAGTTTTGGTGCAGATAAATAGGAGTTCCATGCTATCTGAAAACTTAGGCCTCCCATTTGGTTCAAATGTGCACTGATAAATATGATTATTAGATAAGTAAATGCTACAATAAAAAGCTCCACGAATTCAGTTTGAAGTGAAAAGCTTATATGAACATATATGTCCCTGAGATCAGTTCACATCATTCCTACAGACCTAGATAAGGTTTTCTGCAGAGTAGATGGTTACATAAACCAGTTGACATTCAAATATTCACTACTGGGAATAAAAGCTTTATTAAAAGAAAAAAAAACACAGAAAATATTTGATAGGATTGACAAGAACTCCAACCAGTGTCAGTTGTTTACATCTGATGGTTCAGACAGACAGACAGACAGACAGACAGACAGAAAGACAGACAGACAGACAGACAGACAGATAGATAGATAGACAGATAGATAGATAGATAGATAGATAGATAGATAGATAGATAGATAGATAGATAGATAGATA
>JBBBVU010000019.1:2916127-2930286 GCA_037177055.1 Atherinosoma microstoma
GAATACCATTTCTAGTCACTATAATGTATCCCCACCACTAAATCTGTTGTGCATCACATACAGTAGTCTGCAACAAGGTCATTTCCAAGAACTTCCAGTCTCTGCCTCTGACTGAGGTACTGGTTGCCTTCACTGGATGTATTGGTTAGGATTGGTTGCTGACCTTAACTTGGGTCAACAAAATGACATTGTTTATAACAAAGGGTGTCAAAGCTTTGTTGGACTGGCGGCTTGAACAGAACTTGGGCAGAAACTAAGAATATACTGACTGCACCACTAAAATCTAATCAGCACCCTTTCTTTGCATGACATGACCCAGTCTAGAGATAGGACAATGTAAAACAATGTAGGCCGGTGCAGGATGTAAGACAAAAACTGGATAAGTAATCACTGTGTCAAGATATAAGGTTGATAAATTAGTTATGTTGCATTGTGTTGGGTTAATGTGGCCTAAGTGTCAGCTCATATCTGAGTATGTGTGTGTTCCACGCCCTTCATCCACATTAATATTCAAGGACAAAGTCTGTAAAAATGACGGGGGCTGTTTATCACTACAGTAGTGCAACCCAGAAAGGACTGTGAATGTAATAGTTCACGGCTGCTAATGCTTCTTTTCACACAGCGTCACAGATGCTTAATCAAAGTTTAGATTCACATTTAACTCTGCTTTTATTTACAACCGAGTCGTTATTTTGGTGACAACAGATCGCAGAGATGCGAAACATTTGGTGTAAAGTACTCGGCCCATGTTACTAAGGCAAAGATACTCAACCCTGGTCATCGTGGCCCATTAGCCTGCAGGTATGAGACGTTTCCCTGCTGCAACACACCTGCAAGCTTTGCACAAGTCTACTATTGAGCCATTCAGTCAGGTCAGGTGTGGTGCAGCAGGGAAAGTCTGCAGGACAGTGGGCCTTGAGAGCTGGAGTTGGGGATCCCTGCTTTAAGGGATGCAAAGTGGAAAGAAGCACAAGAAGTTCACATTGCCCAGTTAATTAGTGGAAATTGGGTGACAGTCAGTTTATGCATAAGTCTCCCAGGAATCTGAGTCTTTTATTTTCTAAAGCAGTGAATAAAAGAAGGTTTCTGCTAAGAGGAAAAAGTTTCATAGTAAGCTCGTAAGGTCATTCCCAGGCTGACAAAGGTGCTTTAAACAAGTCGTGAAGGATCTGACAGCTAAGGCCAAAGCTCCTTGGAGGCTCATGAGGTCCAGCAGTGAGAAATAATCTGAGTGCATTCCTCCAGGTGGATTGTCTTAATTGTGCTTTCTAAAAAATAAAGCTGCACATCTCAAACAGCTCAAGCCTTTTTTAACATGAGCTGCGTGCACAGTTAAGGAAGACCTCTCTGGACAGATTTAGTATATGATACAGTACAACCTGGGCAAGGCTTGGTCGGGCGGTTTGTGTGTGTGTTTGTGTGTGTGCGTGTTTGTAAGCTCCAGGTTCGTCCACCGAGCCCCACGCACCACAGACCACAGGGAACCAGCAGATGAACTGCAGCGTAGCTGTGCACGGATTCGCAAATCATTAACAGGTAAACATCTGCAGAGCTCGACTTCTTTTCCCCAGATAATTATGAAAAATATGAAAATATAGGTTAAGTATTTGTACTAATTGAGTGTTACACATTTTGATCTGTTGTTAAAGACCAAAAACTGAAACAAAATGGGCTTTTTTTGTCTGTACAGGAGGATAAAGATGAAGCTGCTGGTGTGGTTGAGCGTTCTCTGCATCTTTGCCTGTCGTTCCAGTGGTGAGTTTTTTAATCTCTGAATACCAAAACCTCTGTGCTTGTGGTGAAGAGTTATTATTTTATCTCTACAGTGACAACTTGTTAGGATTATGTGTCTGACCAAGTCTTATATATGTGTTTGTAGAAATGCATATCAAAATAGCCGTGAATCATGTGCTGCATCTATAGGGGAGGATTTGTTTTGTGGACAAAGAGAACTCTGTCTGAGCTTCCAGGATGAATTCCTTCAGGCTAAGACCATTCGTGTGTGCACATGGTCAGCAATAATATTTGGGGAAGGAGCAGGTATCCTTGCGGCCCTCTCAGAGAAAGCTCAGTTTTTAGTTTTACAGACCTGAATCCCGTCTTTGTTCACGGAAAGCCATGGAATGTTTGGGAATGTTAACATTTTTCTCCTCCTCCCCTCTCTTTTTTTCCCTTTCCTCTTCCTTATAGAGACCAGAGTCATCCCAGAAGGAGGTACTGTATCGTTTAAATCACACTTCATCTTCTTTTAGACACTTTCATTAAGTCTGTTCTCATTTCCTTTTATAGATTGCATCAAAATGTGTATTTACCAGCCACAAGACACACTTGTAAAATCTTGCAAACTCATCAAATCCCAGTCAAAGTTATACATTTTCTTTAATGATTTATGTAGAAATATCCAGTAGGATCAAGGGGGGATTTGTAAATTAATAATACATTTATGTTATAAAGCGCTTTTCAAGACACTCAAAGACACTTTACAGCAGAAAAACAGGGATAAAAAAATTACAAGTTGTTCTTCTTCAATTACTTTTTAAGTGATGACTTTTCAAAGTTTGGCCCACTAAACCGAACTTCTCAACATCAGTGTTTCTTTGTGAAACATCATCACCTGCTGAATTTTGAAGAATTGAGTTGAAATTTCTTCTTTGACCCCACAAAATCTAAAAAATATTTGCAACTACATAATGGCTCCTGAGTGTTCAAACATAATCCATTTGATAACAATATAGAATATCTTTACCCAAACAAGAATTTTAAATGTTCAAAAACGTAATGCTGTACTGTGGAGAAGTCTTGAACCTCCCCTTATTTATTTGTGTCAGACTTTCTTATAATCTTTCAAGTTCTCCTTTCTGAAGGTTTGATCCCTCTGCTGCCCCCTGAAGTCTCATCAGAATTGTTTTCTATCAGAATGGTGGCTGCCAAGAAGTCATTCTTAACCCTATAAAGCCAAATGTATCATATTTGACACATACAGTTTCAGAGAAATTTTGAATCACTTTATGATAACAACTTAGCTAAAACCTGTTGTACACAATCTGATACTTGTCTTATGCCCCCTAATCGATACCAGGGAAGCAGTAGACTATAATATATATATATATATATAAACACAAGGAGATCTGTGTATAAGGAAGAACAATCATTAGTTTTGATTTATTTATTCATTTATTCTAGCACTCACTGCTCACTTTATCAGGTACAACAGTCTATTTTAATCAAATTCAACGTCTCTGCTATAATTGTTACTTGTATTCAACTTGCACATTTTTACCTTTTACTAACATATCCAGTAAAAAATACACAAAGACTGAAAAACACACATTAAGAAACAGTTGTAAAGCACACTGCCAACCACTATGGCCTCAGGCTTTATCTCAAAAGGACTGAAAGTTTTGATAATTTGCAAGCTCTTATTTAAAAAATAAAAAAAAAATAAAAAATAAAACAAAAAATATATATATATATATTTTTTTTTTTTCAAGGAGTCCTGACAGGATAGGTAAGTTTGAATAGATTGTCTCAGTTATTTGCATCAGACACCCGGATGTAAACCCGAGATTTACGCAAACTTACAATATATTCAGATATTAGAACTATAGTTTTAGATGATGAAACTTTTGTCTAGATTTTCTCAAGGGTGCTGTTGCAGGTTACAGGTTATACAAATGAAGGTTTTCCATTGCAACTGTTGTGTGTGAGTTGGTAAGAAACTCATCATAAAGGTTGAGACATAAATAAAAGCATCTTCTTCAGATGAGGAGTAGTCCCATTCACTTGAGTGGAAAAACTTGTTCTCCATACTTTTAATTTTCATAATCTAATAGTTAATGCTTGATTGTGTAAAGACACTCTGGGACATTGTGTCTCTCACTTGACCTGATGCAACATGCATCCTTGTTCTCGTGTTTTAAATTTTTTTTTCAAACAAACATGTGTTTTATACGCAAACTGAGAAGTTTTAAACTCATTTTTGTTATTTTTAAACAGTATTTGGTCAGAAAGTGACTTTAACCTTCAAATCCTGTCTCACTCTTTGACATGCTTTGTGTATCTCAGTGCCATATGATGAACCACCAGCTGTTCCCTACTGGCCGTACTCCACCTCTGACTTTTGGAACTACATTGAATACTTCAGATCCATCGGTGCCTACAACCATATCAACGAGATGGCTCGGGCCTTCTTTGCCCACCAGCCCCTCGGAGACACCCTGGGATATGAGACCAAAGCAGGGCATGAGCACTGAGATAAGCAGAAGTAGTCAGGAAAGCAAAAAGGATAAAGGATATCCTAAAAGGAAAGAGTGAATGAAAGGAAAAGAGAGAAAGTTACATACTTTCCCACTCTGCTACCCCTGCCTTGTCAAATCATTGTTGAGGCATGGGCAGTCATATATGTTACAGTTAGAGTAAATGGCTGTTGTAGGACTGTAGAATGCATTGTTATGGTGCTACAGAAATAGATAAAAACTACAATAAAGAAATGTCAAGAAACCACAGAACTTTCTCATTCATTCATTAATTCCACCGATACACATGTTGAAATAATAACAACGTTAAATACGGTTATTTTGAGGTAGAGAGCGGACCCAAAATGACCAGCCGGTAGTTAAAGCCGGGCATAAATTAGTGTTGCACACATTCGGTTTGTTTACGAGCACCGAGCCGGTGCCCTAGCTAACTGTTTAAGCAACAATATAGTTTAAGCAATTGGTAGAACGACATGAAACCTGCGGTGGACGAGATGTTTCCTGAAGGAGCCGGACCCTACGTAGACCTGGACGAGGTTGGTTCACTGACACACCGAGAGATGAGTCGGCCAAACATGCTAATGCTAACTAGCTTGCTAAAGCTAAAATGTACAGTTAATGTCGAATAATAATTAAAAAAAATAATTAAAAAAAAATAGAAAAACGTTGACTAGCTATGTTTTAAAGAAGGTAAATTAATTGATAAACGTGGGAATGTTTGACGTGACGTGTAACGAAAATTGCGTAATGCCTTTGTTTGAAAGAATTATTGGTTAGTTAAGGTTAGCGTAACATATTTTGATACATTGTAGTATCGATGTCACATAGTGGAAAAAGAAACACCTCAATTGAAATTACATTTCTTTCAATTTACTTACATTAAAACCTTTGAGATCAGCTAAAACTACAAAGGGAAATTAAAACAAACATACCTCTAATCCAGCTCTTCATTCAGCCCTTGTGATGATGATGATTGATAAATTGATCAACAACAGCTTATAAATTATGTCAGAGTGTTAAGCTTCAGAAGAGTTCAGTTTCTCCTGTTTGTCTTCAGAAATATGAACTTTTTCCAGCTATACTGTATTCGCCACCAAAAAAATCCAGATGAACACCAGTGGTTCATCCTTTGGTGTTAAAATTTCAGCGATTTCCTCTGTGCAGGTTATCTTATCACAATTATAACATGAGCTCATCCGTCTTAATAAACTTAAAATATCATCGTTTTTTTTGCCTCAAAAACAGAAGGGCACCAAAACAAATTTTCAACTTTTTCATTAAAGCTTAAAGTAAAGTAATGAACAAAATTTAACCTGATGAAAGTGAGCTTAATGTATTACACATGTATTTCAAGACATCTGTGGAGTTTTTGAGGTAAAAGAATTTGACTTGTTAAACAGCTATGTCTGGGAAATATATGTACTCTATTCTCTAGAGAATGTGTAAAATATCTTTAAGATGGGTTTGGTCTTGTTGAAATGAATCCAGTGAGAATTATAACTAAAAGCTGAAAATGTTAATTTAACACTTAATTCTATCAAGCACTTAATTCTATGTCACTGTAACATACTAAGAAGTTATTTCTAAAATTAAGACATAACATTGACACAATAAGATGTTAAGTTTTCAATGTGTAGCAAGATTTCTAAATCAAATGGATACCTACCACTGTATTACACTGGACCAGCTTACTGTCACAATAAAGTCTGGCTATTTTGTTTTCATAAAATCATTAAATTACACAAAGCTATTGTACATGTAATAATTTTGAACCCATTCTAGGTATAGGCATTGTAATGCAACTAGTGCTTTGTATTGTGGTGTTTTAACAGGCAGGGGGCAGCAGCGGCCTGCTGATGGACCTGGCAGCAAATGAGAAAGCAGTGCACTCAGATTTCTTTAATGGTAAGACGCAGACCTCTGCAATTCTATCTGAGTCATCTATTCTACATGGTTACATATCTAAGATATCTAAAGCTTGAACAAATCAGGAGCATCATATGAATATAAAAGTGTCTAATGGAGCATGTTAAGTCAAGTAAACTAAAGATATTCTAGTTTTCTTACAGCTATAAAATGCTCAAGGAGAGAAGCCAGGGTTATTGTAAAGCCTGTAATCAAGGTATGTCCTTTAACCCCATTGTCTTCTCACATTAACCCCCAAATACCCAGTTGTTCCCCTCTAAACACCCCACAGATGCAGAGGATGCACAAAAACACCAAGCTAATCTTTTTTCCGTCTTGCGGCGCTGGCTCCTGGCTGAGCAAATTTGGCTCAGCAGCACATGACCTAAAAAAAAAAGAGCTGATTGTTAAAAAGAGTGGAGGGGCAAAAATGAGAGTAGAGGAGGATGGTAAAGTGAGTTTATAGCTGCTGTCAGACTGAAACTCAGCAGGACTCCTCGCCAGTCAGCTGCTTTAAAACACACACACATTCACCTCTTTAGATCACTTGGGATGTTAACACTGCTAAAACTTGGTCCCAGAGGGGCCCCTCAAGCTGAAAAATGTATGCAGTCTAAGCATTGTAATACAAGCCTCAACAAGCCTGGTGCACATGTTGATGGCATAGAGCACGAGTTAGAAAGGATACGACTTATCAGCTGTAAAGTAACCGAGTCAGCCAAACGCTGCACATTTTACCGCAGGCTTATTGTTTGCAGTCTGCATCTTGAATATGAGAAGAGCGTCAGACCATATAACATGCTAATCACATGTATTTGACACGTCAGATGGGAAGCGGCATCCTGTGATCGGCTGGATCCCCAGAGAAGTCAGAATCACCGTGCACACACCCTGAGTTCCTGCAACATGTATTCATTAACAGCAGCAGCAGACATGTAGTTCATTCTGGCTCGCACAGATTCAGAGTTAATTACTTCCTTCTGGTTGGATCTGCAACTGGTGACGTCTGGCATTTTAACCAGCATTAGTTGACTAAAAATACCAACAACATGTTTACCGTTGCTTTTATTGATAATGAAGAATAGCATGATGAGATTCGTCAGTACCTGAGCTGAACAAAAACAGATAGTTTGCCGTGCTTGATCTGAAATTGATAAAGTCCTTATCGTTCATATCTGTACTGTGGACAATTGCATATGTTGTAACTTAGCGTTTTGTCTCGGGGACTTTGCTCTGTATCACCTAAGCTCAGTGAGAAGTGATTCTGACTGTATTTCTGGAGCTGGGATGATGATGCAGAAATATTGTTTGATTTCACAGAGGCTTTGCCCTTTAACAGTGTTCTGCAGGCATGACAGTATAAGGTCAACTCAACAGTGCGAAACCAGAGCAATTTTTTAACGAAATTACATCATGAAAATAAGTTATGAAAAGGAAAACGCAGGTTTTTCAGGCTTTGTTTTAACACTTCCGAAAAACTAGTTTGTTGAAGTCAAGAACAGCAAAATCCATCTGCAGCTTTTTGTGCTGATTTAAGCTCATCCATTGGTTATTCTGACAAATATGAATAGTGGTCCTACATTTCTATTCTGTGGCTTACAGCAGTTGTACCCAACCTGTTTTCCTTAAGACCTTCATGCAACTACTAAATGCTGTGGACCCCCACCCTACTATCAACAAATAACTTTACTATATTTTTTTGAATAAGGAAGAATCTTCTCCTCTTTAGTGTTTGTCAGACATGTTTCATTAATGAAATTATGCAGAAAAAATCCATGAACACACAAGGTGTGACCACATTGATAGCTTCTCTTTTTTCTTTTTGACGAAGGATATACATCTTAAGATGTTGTTCAGCAGATTTGAAAGACTCCCATTTATTCACTTTGAGACATGTTTCAAAAGTTTTTAAACGTAAACAGATACATAAATAATGTAAAATGAAACATAACCAAACAATCTTGCCCTGTATTTTTTTGGTGAGAGTTCTGCATAGTTCATAGATCTGGAGGTCTGAAACTGAGGTCAGATTGCGGGAGTGGACTATGATCTCAGCACTGCCTCCTAGTGGAGGTTAACCATGGCAACGTAAAAGATGCATGGACGTATGAGGACGGCGATGCATGAGGACGTTTGAAACGGATGTCACCATTTCGGATGTAAGGGAGCATAAATGGGTCTTTAGACTGCAAATAAAGTGTTTTACGAAATAGCTACTTTTTTTATGGGTCGACCGGTTGTCAACGCTGATATTTGGCATTTTGGCATTTAATGGTATCAACTTTTTTTTATATGTGTTTCAGATGGCCAATATGATATATCCACTTAAAATGGGTTCATTTTGGTTTTGATGCAGCCGACCCTTGCATGCTTAAATATGGACGTCCGCTACAAATGTTCTCATGCGTCGCCATCCTGAAACTTCCACATGTCTTTTATGTTGCCATGGTTAACCTCCACTAGTGGGCAGTGCTGAGTTTGTTCTTAACTCCCGCAATGCCAACATGAGTTTCAGACACCGGTTGGCGGCGGTAATGCGCCACTATAACGTTGTTTCTAACCACCCAACACGACCTGAACACTTGCATAGCCTTATTTTGAAAGCTTGCGTAATTTCTACAGTTTTTGTCCTCGTCTTCATTCTTCTTCTGCTTTTTTCCTTTGCCGTTCGTCTTCTTTTTCTTCTTCTCTGGTTTGGTTCTGCTCAGCACTGCCCCCCCGTGGTTTCCGGCGGTCTTGCTCCGTCTTCTGCCTCAAGTGACGGATGTGCAAGGACCCTGTAACCGACGCACTAGACGGATTAAACTGCCCGGCCGTCTGCATATCCGTTTGCTGCGTCGAGCATAAATGGGCCTTTACATTGTGCATAACAGCCAATCAGCAGTGGAAGCTGTACCTGCAACGAGTGTGTGTGTGTGAAAATGCCACAGGGATTACAGGCTTTGAGTAGGCTAACGTGGAGCTACATTTCAGACGGCACAGCAGCGGAATAAGCTGAAATCGAAATACAAATCGCAGTGTTCTGCAACCCATGAGAAGTAATGATGTTACTGAAAGGTCCGATTTATGAACGTAACTAGTAAAAGTTCAGTGAAGGGAGCGCTTAGCGATTAGCTTCATTATGTCCCCCTCCTCTTCTTTCTATCGCCACGAGGCTGCTCGTTGATCAATTAGACTGTTGTAACAAACTTTAACTTCATTGCCAAGCTAGCACGAAAGTTCCTTGTGCACCAGCCTCGTCTGTCCCAAGTGAGCGTGTCTTCAGTGACGTCTGTAATTTATGAGGGCAAGAGAAGCAGTCTCACAGGAGAATATGCAGCACAAATCTGCTTTCTGCACCACATTCTGGGACTAATAAAGGCACACAATTTGTTTGATTTACCTTTTTAGTTTATCTACTATAATATTTTTATAGTAAATGAACTAAAATTGTAAAAAAAATTCAGTGAGCCATTTATTTATGTACACTTTTAGTTTACTGTGTGATGTGCTACTAAGCCGGAGAACTCCCTGCTTTTTTTATTGTCTGAAGTACTTGAAAGTGAAAGTTAAAAAAACATTTCAGTTATATTTGAGTTTTTAAGTATTTTATTTATAAAAGTACAGGGAGCTATTTATGTTTTTATTGATTTAAGTCTTCATCTTACTACTGATGCTGCTGAGCCGGGGGCTCCCTGCAAATGCTATTTCACACATTTTTCTGTTTTTCTGTCATCAGGCAGTGAAACAAGTCCTAAATTAGAACTGAAAACTGTCCCATTATAACTGTGTGTGACACATAGTTTTTCCCCACCCAAAGCACAGCAAAATGTGACAAAACCACCTTCCATATAAGTTGAAGCCAGATTTTTGGCTATATTTATGTAGAACGATCACTCAAAGAGAAAGTGGTGGATTTATTCTGATGTTTCCTCCGCGTAACAGACGGCCGTCAGCTGCTGTGTGCTGGCTAATGCTCCACTTTCTCAGCTCTGTCAGTAGTGTGAGCATGCCAGCTGCCTCCCCTCTTACTTGACCACACAGCTCAAACAGCAGACAGCTAGATCCTGTTGTTGGTGGGCAATCCTGGCATCTCTCTTTCTCATAAAGTAGCTAAAGTAGTCCTGAAAAATACTTCCTGAAGGGCTCTGAAAAGCAGCTGAATCTGGCTACAAATCTGCCAAGTTTGCAGCAGTTTTCCATTCATTTTAAGTGAAAAGGTGTCTCCAAATGTCTTCGAACGTGTCATTCATATAACTCGTTGCAAACTAGTTTTAGCTGAAGCGGAGCATTTCAGTACTTTTCTGCAGCAGTAACTTGGTGCAGATGTCCTGTAATAAATGAAGACAGCTTAAAAGGTCAGCGTGCTATTTACACCAACCACAAACTGGCAGCTTTTCACTCAGCTGAGGGAAAGGGTAATATATAATAAGACGTGAATTATGTAACTTGGCTTTACACAGTGAGATCGCTGAGGGAAAGAAAAAAACAACACTGTAATCAGTCGCCAACCACAACAAAAATAAAAAAGGAAACTTTTGGTAAACTTGCAGTGTCACTTAAATGTTAGGTGAGACGTCCTTCTGGCATTTTTGGGGGAATTCCAGCTTGATTAAAGGGAGGACAATACTTTTTTTTCCATCTTGCAAAGTTTACAGTGACTCCTCGCCACAGTTAATGGTGGTACACAGCTAAATTAGACCACAGTGCATCATTTATGTCTCCCAAACATCCTGTTAAAGCAACCAGATCCACAACCTCTGCTGTTTTGCTCCTAACTATCAACTAAAAATCACTTAAGTGATCTATTTGCAACCAATGATCTCTTCCAGCCAGGAACCCAGATAAACCAATGATTATTGCTCCGAATATTAATTTATTTGAAATTCACTTGTGTGTTTCTGATGGTTTGGAAATTATTTCTTCTGCCGCGTATCCGGGGTCGGGTCACAGGGGCAGCAGCCTAAGCAGGGAAGACCAGACTTCCCCTCTCCCCAGCCACATTTGCCAGCTCATCCGGGGGGATCCCGAGGCGCTCCCAGGCCAGCCGGGAGATGTAATCCCCCCAGCGTGTCCTGAGCCTTCCACGAGGTTTCCTCCCAGTGGAATGTGCCTGAAATACCTCCCCAGGGAGGCGTCCAGGAGGCATCCTGATCAGATGCCCGAGCCACCTCATCTGGCTCCTCTCGATGCGGTTCTACTCTGAGCACCTCCTAGATGACCGAGCTTCTCACCCTATCTCTAAGGGAGAGCCCGGCCACACTGCGGAGGAAACTCATTTCAGCCGCTTGTATTCACAATCTCGTTCTTTCGATCACTATTGAATCGCTCCAGCGAGAGCAGGAGATCACGTCCTGATCAAGTTAACCGAACCACATCATCAGCATAAAGCAGAGACCCAATCAGGAAGATGGGGACCGTGGAAATTATTTGAATTAGGAAAAAAAATGTGCAAACGTTATATTATTATCTCAAAACATTGTTTTGTTGTGATTTCTTAAGTCTGTTAAAGACTAATACATTCTCAGTAATGGATGGTGAAGGCTGGGTTCTTGCTATCACAGCAATCAAAATATACTCTTAATTGCTGAAAGGTTTGTTCATGTCTCCACTGTTTTCTCCTAACCTTTCCTGACTACTTTGATGTCATGTTACTGCCTTGTTAGAAAGTCCAGTGCCCCCCCTGAGTTTTCCTGTAGCCTGCCTCATTATCTGGCATATGACAGATTTTTGGTACCAACATGTCCGAACATTCCGACAGACACTGAAAAAGAAACTAGTTCTTACGGAGGTAGACGTCAGAGGATAAAGAGAACATAAATACTCTCTTGGCCTTTACAAAAGCTCCCAAGGACAAAGACAAAAGGCTCTTTGGTTAAATGAAGGGGAATAAAAAAGAAATAAGCATCCAATCTGCAGAACGCCATCGTTCATGCATGATGACAGGAGCAAACCCAGTAACCATGGTTTGAATTACAGGGAAGCTTGGCTCCTCTAAAAAGTAGATGAGAAAAAAACTAACCTGAGACTTTAAAGGGGGAGCTCTAAAGATATAATCCACTTTCAGGTTATTTTTTATTTACTTTTGAGGGTTCTGATATTTCGTAGATTAAAAGAGTGGGATTAATTTGTAAACGTTGTTTATTCACATTTTAGTTTTCTGAGCATATTTCTTTACAATTTGAGACTATATTGCGTTGATTTCTATGATGACTGTCCATGTGTGGTGGTGCTTTATTCACCGCTACATAAAAGCCACTCATACCGCTCATTTGTGGTGTTATCAGCAACAAGTTTGTTACCATGGAAAACTGTAATAAAAGCAATTGTACAGCTCGGACTGCTGTGGCTGTTACTGACTTAAAGCCCATGTATGCTCCCTTACGTATGTGAATAGATACATCCGTTTCAAACGTCATATGTCGCCATCCTCATACTTCCATGCATCTACTACATTGCCATCCCTGTTAAGTTAGTTCCTCCACTAGTAGGCAGTGCTGAGTTAAGAGTTCACTCCTGTGGCTGTAATGTACCGCTCAACACGGCCTAAACAATCAGATAGCCTTTCCTTTAAAAGCTTGCGCAATTTCTACTGTTGTTGTCTTATTTCTCTTCTGCTCTTTTTTCCTTCCTGTTCGTCTTCTTCTTCTCTGGCTTATTTCTTTCACTGGTCTAACGTCAGGTTTTCTGCTCAGCGATTTCCGGTGGTTTTGCTCCATTTTGTGCTTCAAGCGATGGATGGCTAATCTCCGTGAAAAACTAACAAAATTACGTGCGTAACCGACCCATGAGATGGACGAAACTGTCCATGCATCTGCGTATCTGTCTGTCCCATAAATGGGCCTTTAGGGTAGAGGACTGACATTAGTCCTATTGAACATGACTTTGATGATGACGTGAGTGTTTTTCCGAACTAAGACCCATGCAATCCATTCTGTTTCAGTGAGAATGGCTCTCTACTGTCCGAGCGGTGAACACTTAATTTGCTTACTTTTTGTGGTCATTAAAAGAACTGCCCAACCCTTATTCACTCACACTACCACTGTACTTTTACAACGGCTCATAAGCCTGGAGCTCCTCACCAGTCAGTTTAGAACTGAAGGAGCCTTTTGATGAGCAGTGAAACATTTTCAAGAAACAATCCAACCAAGTCCCCCGGACTATTCTGGTGTGAATGCGCCCTGAGGCTCCCCCAAAATCCCCTGTGTAATTCAGGACCTGTTACTTTCAATAGCAACGAGGAATGAAAGAGGACTAGTTTAAAATTCTGGAGGGGAATATGAGTCAGTCTTCAGAAAAGCCTGGCCTTGGGCAACACGGTTCCGCCATGAAAACTTCCAGTCAGACTTTTTAAGAAACAGTCAACAGAGAATGATAGCAACACTACACTGACCCAGCCAAAGTTTAGACATAAATCCAGGATTTATCAAGAAAACTTAAGAAATGAATGATGGCAAAGAAGCCTTTCAACCTCAAAGATGTGGACATATTGACAGAAGAGGCGTGGTGCACGATCCCAGAGGTCAGGCACCTTTGGGAGTTGAGTTCATCTTTAAACATTGAACAGACAAGCTTGGAGTCAAAGTGCATTAAAAATGTCCCAGGGCCTGAGAAACCTCCTGATACTGATGTTGACATCTGCAGTGACTGAGGAAAAACAAAGGAGCCTGGTTACCAGACTCTTTGTCCCTCAGCTTCAACTACCAGTTTTTTTTTTCCATCATTGATTTTTCTGCCTTTTTCAACGGAAGTCCTTTTGCACCAGCTTGTATCGACATATTCAAACAATATTTTTTAAATGATCAGTCATTATAAGGAAGCCATCAAGCTTTTTAGAAAAATTTAAGTTTTACTCATTTGTTATTCAGATTTTAGATTAAATCAAATCAAGCTTATAAACATGCAAAAGTACCACAAAGTGCTTTTGAAGAAACAACAGAGCGTGTTCAGTGGGAGGCTTCTTCAAGTCCGCTGCAAGACGGAAAGGTACTGGAGATCATTCCTGCCAGCAGCCATCAC
>JBBBVU010000019.1:2930386-2945196 GCA_037177055.1 Atherinosoma microstoma
AAAAAAAACTCTGCTACAACAATAATTTCCCTCTAAAAGGGATAAATAAAGTATTTTTCATTTCATTCATTTCATTTACATAATAAAATATAATACAATATATAAAAGAAAATAGACAAAAAACCCAACAAATCTTCACACAATTAGGTATAAAAAAATCTAAATTCAAGAACACATACCTGATCATATTCTTTTTCACACATATCATCCCAAACACACCCACATAGTGCACATATACAACCCCCACTCCTATCTGCACAAACCTAAACTCAGACTTCTAGTTTCTGTCTCTATCGAAAACTCAATATAAAAATATAACTGGAGATAAAAATCTGACGATAAACTTGACGCTGATGTGAGGAAACAATATATTGGGGATCCGTCCACACTAGAAGCCGCCTCACCAGTGACCAGAGAGGGCATCACCACAGGAACCGCCCAAATCGGGGCAGGCCAGGGCCCACGCCGCAGCCAAGGCTGTAGTGCAGGGGCCCACCAACCACCCCGACAAGGGCGATCTCCAAAGCAACGACCCTGCAGACAAGAAGGGCACAGCCCCCGGTGTGAAGGATCCTCTTGAGGAAAACAACACAGTTAAAAAGTTAAAAAAAGTCAAAATAAACTTAAAAATAAAAGTTAACATAATAGAATATGCAAGTACATAAATGAGTAAAAAGAAAATACATAGAAAATAAGTAAATGGATGAAAATACATCAAATCCGACAACAAATTAAATACAAATCAAATTTGGCTATTAGTTAAGCTAAAAAGGTAGGTCTTGGGCCTCTGCAGCCCTGAGGTTTTGTGGTGAGCTGTTCCCCAGATGAGGAATGACGTCTCACCATACGTTTTTGTTCTAACTTTCTAACAATTAAAAGACCAGTAGGCCTACCAGAGGACCTCAGTGTTTGCGAGGGGCTCATATTTCAAATCAGGTCAAATAAATAAGAAGGCCCAAGATCATTAAGACATTATAAACAACTAAAAGAACCTTAAAATATCTGTCTTTCATGTCGGGAAGTGAACCTTATTATCATCTTTTAAAGATTATATGCAAATATGCAAATGTATGTGGGTGGCACATCAAGAGAATGTGGGTATTTGTTATAACTGATGCACAAACGATGTGTAAAACACCCTACATAGAAGCCAGTAATGTTTTGTGGGAAGTTTCAGCTCATCAAAACTGAGCATCTTAGCCAGAGTAAAAACAAAGTCATTATATGCAGCGTGATTATGTGAGAGCGTGGGAGTATTTGGGAAACAGCTGGACTAGTTTTAACCCTGTTGTTCTCTCATTGTCTTTGTCCTTCTGCTTTTCAGACTTTGAGGATCTGTTTGACGACGATGACCTGCAGTGAAAACAGCGTCCGGAACCCAGAGCGAGTCTCTGAACATGTACATAAAAGAAATGAAGAAAACAGGCTTTTTTTTCTCTCTCTCTCTCTCTGTCTCTCTCTCTGTCTCTCTCTCCTTCTTAATTGTATTTCCTCCCCCATGTGAGTGTCTCAGTATCATACTGAAATAAAGCCTCTTTGTTTTTACTGAAATACTTGCTGTGAACCAGGTGTCTGTGAATTCTGAGGGTCTCTCACATTCCAGCTTTGGAGAAAATTATGAGTATGGTTTTGGTGTTGTCGTGTTTGAATCTGCTCCTGCCAGGATTGTAGGTCTGCGGGCTCTGAGAAACACCTGTTTAAAAGCGTAATTATATATGAGATAGAGTGTTAACATGGCCACTAAATTTTCAGCCAAGGCATGATGGGACAGGAAAGGGGGCTGAAAAAATGTCAAAATGCTTAAAGGAAAAAAAACCATAAAGCATGAATGTGCAGAGCAGGAAAATGAAAAGTTAATCTGTTTCTGTAAAGCAGCTTAAACAAGTAAAACAAAAAGGCGGGATTTGAGTTGGCATCAAGTTTTCTTTTTGAATTAGCTGGGGAATAAATAGAAATTAGAAAAGAAAAATACAATTTAAAGATACTAACAATTCCCTAAGGTGACCCAGACAAATATACATGAGTTTAGACCCCAAAAAACCAAAAGTTATACAATCTACATGTCATAAATAATCTCTGCTCATTTAAATCAGTGCCATCTGCGTGTTGTAGAATTCCGTTTAGTCAATGCTAATATGTCACATGTTCAGACGTTACATCCATATTTAGGTATATATCTGCTTTATTTGCGAAGAACACAGATTAAAAAGCAGTTTTCTTCCACCAGTACAATAAATGGGCAATTTTGGTTCCCATTCCTGACATTTTCCAGTGGATTATACACATTTATTCTTGGTCAATGTAGGATTTAAGGTCCACGAGGTGGACAGAGTCCCACATTCATTCAGGAACAAAAGAGATAATTTCTAAACATGGTTTTGGCCAATATAATACTTTTAGACTGCAAGGAACTTAAGCCAGTATTGTCAGTGATTGCACAGTTTTCACATTCATCAGATCTCTGTGAACACGCCTGAATCCTTAAAAAAAGGGTGAAACTTCTGTGCAGGGATGGATTTGGCACATGAGGTTATTCCTACATTCTTTTCTTTTTTTGTTGGTCCACATAAATGTTGACTTTACAGTAGTAGCAAAACGAACATATTTTGACTGACTTGAGTATGTGGTAAGAAATCTGTAACTTCATCATCCTGCAGTGTTGGTCTATCCAGTTGCTGCTAGATTTATTTTTGGACCTTCTCTCTAAAACTCACTGATAGAAATCATGAGGAAAGTAAAAGTGTTTTAGGTTGATCACATCAGTATTTAAGAAGTTTAAAATAATTTAGCAATAGGAACAATGTGTGTTTGATTTGGTGACCAAATACAGTCTTTATAAATAAGTGTCCAAAATATTTTGCAAAATATCCTAAGTGTTCTTCTGAGTGTGTAGTTGTGCTAACTTTGTTAATTCTTTTTTTCAGAATTATGCCTTACGAATCAAAAAAAAGCTGAAGAAACAGGTTAGGCCAACATAATTGTAGGCAATAAATGTTAAATCACGAGCTACTAAAATATTCACGGCGGAGGGGCAGAGGTGTGGTCTTTCTGTGCATTTAAAACATTCACATCCACCTACATTTAACTAGAAAATAGCCAAACATTTAATGTCTGCCCTTTCATATAAGTAATGCCTCTGCTCTGGATGTTACTTTTTTGACACAGACAAGACAATTAAATATGAATGTAAACTTGGTTGTTTATGAAGGTAAGTAGGAAGGAAAAAGAAAAATGACAATTTGAGACGGAATCAAACTGCATTAACTAAGCAGTAACCAACATTCAACTATTTACATTTTCAAACTATTGAAAGTGAAGGACAGCAGAGCTTTTAGACCTCTAGTTTGTAAAAAAGAAAAAAAGAAGTTGAACTGACCATATTCACCTTGCAAGATATTAAAGGCTTCAGGTCATGGGAAGCTTCACTTTAAAGGCAAGCAATTAACCTCTGGGGCTGAAAATGGAAGTTCGCAAAGGTGCAGCTTCTTCAATGGATGATTGGAGTTGGATCAAAAGTGAACCATTCCTAATACATGATCCTTACAAGATATAGGTCATTATAAATGCGACTGATCGGGTTTTCCAACAATATATAACACAATATTGGTAGTGTTAAAGGGGAGGAATAACTGACCAAGCACAAATTTCCTTACTTTTTGTGCTAAGTTAATATATAAATCAGCTCTTAACTACTGTCAAAATCTGCATAATAAAGAGTGAGACTTAAGTGATTGATGCGACTGCGACCCAATAGATGATAATGTTTTCAGCTTCTCTGATTTATCTCAGATTCCTCACTTCTAACTTTTTTTTTTGTCAAGCTAACTGATCCTGAAATAACATGAGGTGGACTGGGACTTACTGGATCACATAACACCACCATCATTCATGCCATACTGCTGTCTTCCTCACACAATCTTTAGTGTGGCAGGACAAAGGAGGGCTCAGGTGGGGTCTTGAACCCACAACCTCCTGGGTGAAAATCACATGTGCTGACCAGTCATCCAAGGGGATGTCCCTGTGGCCAAGTAGCCAGGGCACATGATCAATGGGAGGCATAGTGACAGGACCACACTGTCACATTAGCACAATGATGAGCAGAAATTTTGATTATTGTCAATAAATGAATCATCACTAAGAATCGTACTTTTCTACACTGGACGCTAGTCTTCTAATTGCACTGTGGGAGTTACAACTTCAGATTATCACAATACAGAAAATAAGACATTTAACACTGCATTATCTGCTCTTGATTAAGTTTTAATGAAGCACCAGATTGTTTCTTTGACTCTGTTGCTTATCAAATCATCAGCATGTAATTCAAAGACAAAAAGTTTGAGATCGAGTTTTCAGGAACTAAAAGTGTTAGACTACAGCCCAAACGGCAATAAAGAACAAAATCAATATAGTTTAATTTGTGTGCTGAAATAAACACTTGTATAAGAACCATTGCTCACATGGAAGCCATTTTTTTAAAAAATTTGAATACATCCAAAAAGTAGAAAAAACACATCCACTCTCTGAACTTCAGTAAAATATAGTTTTAAAACTAGTTTTGTTTTTAAAAATTTGATTTATCAAGGATTAAATCCTATTTGGTAGAAGTAACAGTATCTATTTTTTAAGTGAAAATGTTCCATAAACTAATAAAACCGCCGGCGAAGCTCGCTGATGCATAAACCTCATAAGACTTCTGACAGTTATAACTAAATTACAGCTGCTTCCCATTACATATGGTGATATTGCATCATGTAACTCCGCTCCAAGCTTTTCCACTGAAGTTTTTGTCTCTGTGTGCCTGTTTTCTCACAAGGCTGGCAAGCCTGAACACAGCTAAACTGTGGAGGAAACTGTAGATTATCAAATTCCTCATGTGTAGACCAGCTGTGCCTGATTGTTGTGTGTTCAGGGAGAAGTGCTTATGTGGCACCTTAGGCACCTACCATGGCTTACCATTTGTTTTAGCTTTTGTTTTACCTGCACTGGAGTTATTATTGAGCCCCGATAACAGATCAGGAGTTGGATTTCCAACGTGTATATTCATTATCAACCAAAACGTGTCATAAATGGAAATGAAACAAAGAAAACCTCCACTTTGGGCAACTTCTTTTACCCTTGTTTTCCACGTCTCCATCTCTTCTCCAGGCCCTCCCGCCTTCCCTTTTCCTGTCTTTAATTACTGTACCTCCAAGGTGCCTCATTGGCTGAAACTTTAAGCCTATCAGGCATCTTGTTAAGGTGGACCTGGACCCCCTCAGGTGGTCCGTGTGTGCATTTGTGTGCATCAGAGACACTGGGGCCTGGTTTAAAACCTTGTGGGATCTTTCAGTCTGGGCAGTCTGTAAGAAGGGCTGCAGGAACTAAGTGCACGAGGAATCCCTGTCAAACACAAAAACACACCCGGTGGACCAAGCTATCAGGCCAATCGGCTTCTTCTGAGTCCACCTCTGGACCCGCGGACGGACACGGCACTAATAAAACAACCCCAGGTAAGACACTAAACACAGTGAGGCCTGTGTTCACTAGGGTGGATTTAGGTTCTTTCCAAAGGTTTCAAGTTCAGGTTAAAGTTTGCTGCTCAAAAACACCTGGTTCTGTTTTTATGATGACAAACTAGTGGCTTCAAAACAGCCAGGAGCTGCACTACAGCATGTGTATTTAAGGAGGAGTACACCCCCAAAGCTACAGGAGTCACTTCAGCAGCATAGGTCAAGACAGGAGTGCGAACTTCCAATAGAGATTAGTAAGATTTGTTTATTAGATTTTTCTTAAATTTCAGCTCTGATCCCTTTAAATGCATTTATGTCCTCAGTTTGGAATACCTTGATTGAAGGGTTGAATAATAACTTCACCACCCTAGTTTTAGCAGGAGTTATTCCACTCGAACATGGCAGGAGGCAGATTTCAGTCCTGGAGGACTGAAGTTTCATTTTGAAAATCTTTATGTTTTGTTTTTAACAGGAGAAAAGAAGGTTCAGACATGGCGGAGCGGAAATGTTTCCATGGTGTGTTGATCACCGCGCTGCTGGCTGTGATGCTGCTACCCGGTGAGTACACCACGTGAGATTTATTTCACACTCCTGACCATGGTCAGTATGTCTGATCTGTATCATCACAGAGACTATGTACACCATTTTTTTTTAAGATTAAAACATGAATGTTTCATGAGGTTCTGTGAGGAAGAGTTAAATACAAGCTGTTATTGACAATCAGTTCGTCATTTAGCTCATAAAATGACCAAAAAAATTGCAAAAAACGTTCTCAGGAGTGTCCGAGGTTTTTTTTAAATTGTTTTTCCTGGTCACATTAAGTCCCAAACCCCCCACACAGAAACCTTTAAATCATCAAAATCTGATTTAAAATCTGAAATATGTGAAGTTGTAACCGTGAGTATCATCAAAATAAACTTGTAGACGCTTCAAACTCTTATCTTCTTCTGTGGAAATTATACCCCTTAAACTCATTCTCGGTGTATCCAGTGCTATCGCCTCCTGGGCGAGTTATAACAGCTCAATCACATCAACAATAGAACAATTTCTAAACTCCCCCATTCATTGCAGAACTCCATGAAAAGACATCATCTCAGCACTTGGAAAGATAAGCACACTTGGGAAAAGTTTTGCACGGCATTGCAATACTGAGAGTTCGCCTATTAGAGTGACAAAAGAACTCTTTAGGACTGCTGTTCAGGTGAATGGCCAGCTCTGGTACCTTGCACTTGCTATTAAATACAGCACTGCAGGAAACTTAGGTCCACTCCTGATCAGAGCTGAATACATCCTTCAGGTTTCATGCACTGAAACGGATTCATGCGTATATGAAATGAATGGTGGGAAAATCAATAGGTGAGGAATACAATAACCCGCGGGAAACTATGAGTCATTGAAGCCTGCTGCATTGATGAAAAATGGCAGCTATTACCGCTTAATGTTAGCGAGGACATGCTTTTAGCCACTTTTCTACTAAATTGTTCATAATTTAGAGTTCTTGTTTCAAAGGAGCACAGCTCCAGAATGATAAAAGAGTAATATTTGAACATGCTGACTGACTGATGAGCTTAACATTTTTGATAGAATGCCTCATTTAGCCTGACAGTCCACATAAAACTCTGGGAAAGAGATGTAACTGTGGAATTATTGTCAGGACAAACGTGGTAATTTCTCACAACATTCAAAATTACAGCTGGTCAAAGGTCATTGTGATGTTGATGAAGCCATTCAGACTCATTTAGTGTTTGTTTTCTGCTTTTTTTTTTGGTGTGTTTTTTTTAAAGCTGCATCTCACCCCGACTCTACGGTGTGGCTGTGATGTTCATAAATCATCAGAAATGTTTCAACATGAAGGCAGGTTGCTTCTCTGCCACCTGTTTCCACTTTGCTTTTGAGATGAGTGGCGTTTTTACGAAGGGGGCTCCGCTCTGCTTTGTTTCTCATCTTTCCTTTTTTAAATGGTTTTTAAAGTTGCACTGAGGGAAAACCAGTAGGAGGAGGAGGAAGAGTTTCTTTCATCAGTCTTGGTCCAGTAAAAAAATTAGTACCTGTCAGCATCACCTCCTGCTCTGCCCTCTTAAAGCTTGGCTGTTTCCAGATGTGCCAGCCGTTTTTTTTACAGGCTCGTAAAAAAACTACTGCGGATACGACGAGACAGCATCGTTTAACCCACCCTCCTCCTCCTCTTCCTCCTCCTGCTCTACATCGCTTCATCACCTCGGGTCACCTTCACTTCTTTCCTTTAATTTAGTTTTCACCTTTCATACCTTTGCTTGTCACCACTTCGTCTATGACCTTACTCACTACAGCGCAGGCCCCGTCTTTCTGTTTACTCCAGTCCAAACTTTTTCTTTTCAATTTTTCTAATCAGGAGTTTGCCGTTTTTCCACTTTAGACACGTGCCACGTAACGATGAATGATCCCCTCTGGATCTTTTTAAACCCGTCATCTGTTACCCTCTTATTCTTCCTCCTTCTCCTCTTCCTTTCCTTCTGTGAGGGATTAACACCTTTTCCCTGCGGAGATGAAAGGAACCAGGAGCAGAGCTGAATCTGCTGTTCCCTCAGCTGTAAGGGGTCAAACGGTGCGCCACACATGTGCACATGAACACACAGCATGAGGTTTGATGTTACAGGCGTCCCTGTAAAATCTACAAAGAGCTGCCTTTGCAGCGCTCCAGGCAGAGCCAATTACTCCTGCCCTATTTGATGAATAATATCAGCTTCTCAGTGATTGAGGAATAATGTCATTATCACTCATGTGTTAGATAAGTTCAAATTTAATCTGAATAGAGAGAACAAGAGAAGTTTACCTCAGAAAACTTGTGGATTTTACATCTGTTCTTGTTTTTCTCCTTTTTTGTAGTATTTTTGTCTGCTGGACCTGTTGTCCAAAAGCCAAAAGGAGATGGTAAATATGTGATTTTTATCTTTATGCATATGCACACACAGGTGGTTGCCTATAAAAAGCACAAAGTAGCAGTTAGACTAAGATAAAGGCCAATAAAGTTGTTAAAAATTTAGTTCATTGAAGTACTTTTGATGAAAGACGGCTGTCAAAATCTATCAGTGCACCACACCTTGCACATATTGCATCAACACTGAACCTTGTGATTAATATCTAATGTTAAGCAGCAGGGATTAATGATAGCTGACCTTGAAATAAAAGACATCTGTCAGTCCTTGAAATTTTCATTAGTTTCTTTGAAAGTTTCTGGAAAATCCTTGAATTTGATGCCTCGGTGAGTATGGAAGCCTTTGTATCTGCAACACCTTCTTATATTTCTCCTACCCTCAGAGGGGGAAAGTATCCAGGAGAGGGCAGCTGCTGCAGCTTTGCACAGGAGGCTGATCCGCAACCGCAGGAACATCAGCTGGTACAAACAGCATTCTGACTTCTGGGCCTGGTACAAGTACTTTACTGACAACAGCAACCAGGAGGCAGTGAGTGAACAGTGACCCACACATTTCTTTCTCAAGTCTTTGAGTCCTCATGAAACAACTGTTTCCTTTTTGTTTTATCCACTTTTTCAATGTTTTTGTCAATTTTAACCTGTTGAACCTTTGCTTAAATTTGAAGCCTCTGCTCAATAATTGCAGACCCTTAATGAAATGACTTTATCTCTGCAACCACAAGGTCTGTTTGAATACTTTTGGAGCCATAGTAAAGGGTACACTTGTGAGATTAGTTAAGATGTGTAAATATTAGTATATGTGATGGCACATGGCACAAATGAAACATGTTTTGGGCTCGCCTAAAAAAAAAGCAACCACTTTCAGAATGAATAGAATATTCCGTTGGAATGGTTCATAGTACAATATGTGAACATCTCTGCAAAGGCCAACTCAAAACAAAATTGGAGAGGTTTTAGTGCAGACAGGTCAGGCCGGGTCTCCAAAATTTCCATTTTGGTACAGGTTTATCAACAGACTTATCAGTTTGGAAAGGAGGGAGTCAATTTCTTAAACTTGCTCTTTCTTTCCAGCTAAAAATCTATAAGTATGCAAAGACCATAGCACCACAATAGCCATCAATTAATACTTTAAAGCAGCAATTAATACTTTAAAGTATCTTTGTAATCAAATGTTTTGCTGTTTTTCTATGATGTGTCTTGCTAATTAATAATAAATAGTAAAGAAATGTTGAATCCTCTTGCTTTCTCCATAATGAAGCTTTGCTGTACTTAAGGGTGAAATTCTGCAGATTTATCTGCACTTTGGTAGCTTCTTCTTTTCTTTTGAATGAGGAACTGACTTGCTGTCTGTGTTTTTGACATCATTTCATTGTGTGGTTATCTTTTGAAAACCTCTATTTTATCTGCAGCAAACTGCATTCGAGTAAAATCTCAGTTATAGGAAAAAAAAGTACTACAACATATATATATATATATATATATATATATATATATATTTGGTCACTGTAAGACTGGTTAATGTAATTTACTACTTTCATTCCTGCCTTCGTGTGACTTTTTTTGAAGCAGTAACGGTTCGAGGAGTTTCTCTGGATGATGTTTTGTTACTAAGGTTTAGAGTGAATGAATTTGAGCTTCTGCTGTCGGTCATGAAGACAGAGTAATTTAACAGTCTACAGCCAGTGTTTGAGGCTGGAATAAACTCACCAATAAATCCCCCGTCCCCCTCTAGGTTCAGGAGATGGATCGGATCTACCTGGCTTATCTCCAGAACAAGAACCGTGCTGAAGGACGTCGCTCCTACAAGGCGTACTTGCGCCATCTTGGGGACATCTACAAGTCCTGTGCTGATTCAAATGATCCCAACTGCGTTGCCTCCTACACTGCCAGACCGAAGCCTAAACCAGAGCCCCCCAAACCGGCACCACTTAAAACATGTGACCCCACCAAAGATCCCCACTGCCTGTATCTGGCTTTGATCCAGGGTAAGAGCCCCTACCTACCCCTGGTGCTCCCAGCTCCCCCACCAGCAGCCCCAGCACCAGTCAAGGCTCCTGCCCCTCTGTTTGCCCGCTCTGCAGTTCCTGTGAAGGACCCACAGTCTGGATATTATTACTATGCTCCATCTGCAGTGCCTTTCCTTTCCAAGGTATAATACAAGTTGGCATTTGTTTAGAATGATGTGATGTAGAGAGAACCAGCTAAAGTTGAGCGACTGTGTTTTTATGTCTGTTGTATTTCAAACTTCATGACATCCACGCTAAAACATAAACTTCTATTTGTCATCCTTCAGGAGCAGAAGTCCGAGCTGCTGCGTATCTGTTCTGCTGATGATGTGGAATGTCTGCAGTACCATCTCAGAGCTGCCCATGGGTATCGTCCCTCTGCTGGGCCCCTCCCCTCATATGCCCACCTGGGCTGTGACCCCAAGAAAGACCCCACCTGCAAACCCAAACTGGTGCAAAAGGCTCCTTCTGGTCTTTTCCTTCAGTATCCCAACTGTGATCCACTTCGTGATCCCTACTGTGCCTATGCTGCCTCCCTTGTGGTATGCTTTATTCATAATACTCATTAAATTCACCATGTTGTAGCTTTCAGTTTTTCTTCCTTTTCCATGACCTCATTATCATGACTAACTGATCTGTTCCTTCAGGCTCCTCGTACTCCCAACCCTCCTGCTCCTGCTGGCCCTGGATCCTGCAACCCTCTTTATGAAGATAACTGCAACCCCCTGACAGCTACCAGATTTGCTTCCCCTCCAGAAGCTTTAAAAAATGAGGAAGGAGATGAGGCCGCTTCTCTTCGTGCAGCGCCTCCTCCTGCTGAGCAGAACGACCCTTATGCTATGTTTAGGGATGCTTATGCAAATGCTAACAGGGTTACAGATCCTTATGCCATGTACCGCCAGGCTCCAGCCCCGGCTCCTCCACCAGCTTCCGATCCATATACAATCCTGCGCCGATTGATGGCCCAAGCTCAGGATAATGATCCATATGCTCCACGCATGGAGGCCGCTCCAGAGTCTAACCCTAATGATCCTTTCTTTGCTTTCCGTGATGCGGCGGCTGCCATGCATCGCCGCGGCCCTCCCACATCGAGGCAGCCTTTTTCCATTCCAAATTTTGAGGAGCCACCTCAGGAGGAGCGCCACCCTTTGGGACCCCCTGGAAAAACCAAAGAGGGCTATGACTGCTTCATTGGTTATGACCGCGAATGTTTCCCTTTGAGGCCCACTGAGCCTCGCTCTGGAATTCACCGCCGCATCCCCTACCCTGCTGAGGCCTATGAGCCCCACCTGAATGCCGATGGCACCCGCAACGGAGTCCTGGAGCCCTCCAACCCACACTGTGACCCTGAGTACGACCCTGACTGCCGCCTGCGCCGCTACGAGCAAGAACAGGCCCATGCAGAGGCCCAACCCGAGCATCACGCTGAGGAAGACCAGGGGACAGCCGAAGGCGCACCGCTGGAACAGGAGCAGTATGAGGCAGAGCCCTACCAGAGTGGCCAGGAGGAGCCTCATATGTCCTATCAGCCTCTCTCGCAGGGTATGCCCAGCCTCCAGGACATCCTCAGGGGCTATGGAGACCACTACCCTGAGCAGGATGATCACAGAGCTTATGCAGATGACTACCGCAAAAAATAATCATGCTAAAGCACAAGCATGTAGTTGGACATGAATACACGGTCCCAAGCGTTCTTTCAGCTCAGTCTTTGAACGCCTCATGCAACAAAAAACCAGTTCTAACTGGTCCAGAAGCGGGACACAGGTGAAGTCTATGGACCTAATGAGCAAGAACATGCGTGTACATTCAAACATAGCCTCCTGCTGAAGGAGCATGCTCAAAAAACACTGCTTTCTATGACCTTCTATGCCTAGTTGCTTCGGATGTTTATGGTGCATTTCCTTTTTACTTTCCATGTCCAGCCTTCTTCAATGCAATCACATGTGTAATGACGTCTTAATCCTCAGCTTGCCTCTGTATCTATGCATTTCACTTTTTTAAAAATTTTTATTTTGTTTGTTGCTTTTGGTCAGTAATGGAGTTTTTTGCCCCATATGAAATGTTCTAATAAAAAAAACTCCAGAAAATGTTAAGAGCATCTTTAACTTTTTTTTTGTGTAAATTATACTATTGTAACATTACATCAGATAAACTTCACATCTGAGGATCAGATGTCCTGCTAGCTTACATGTTATTTCTATATTTGCTTACAATGTTGCCTCCCAGTAGGGCAGTCTAGGGTTTGAACTACTCACTGACTGACAAGTTCGTGTTCCAGAAAACACTACATTCTTCTTCTGCATAATGAAACACAGTCATCAGAGTTCATCTACCCACTACCTTGCAAAATTTTCCCTCTCCGTTTTTTTTTTTTGCTTAATTTTGTTTGGCTTTAAAACCTGTCATTTTAATGGACATGTTTTAGGATTTCACATAATGGAGCTACACAGACAAAAAATTGTCATGAAATTATGATTTAATGGGGCCAGTTATTTTTAGAAGTCAAATAAATACTTCAATAAAATCCACCTGTGTGAAATCTTAATGTCAACATAAACTCAGTATATAGTCACACCTGCTGTGAAAAGACCCAGATTCTCCAACACAAAAATTCCGAGGTGAAGACCAGAGAGCTGTCCATACAGATCAGAAACAAGCAGCCCAGGGTGGCATGTAGCTTAACTGGTTGAGCAGCCACCCCATATACATAGGATATAGCTCCTCAGTACAGCCGGCCCAGGCTCAAGTCCCAGCCTTGGGCCCTTTGCTGCATGTCATTCCCTGCTCTCTAACCCCCTTTCCTGTCACTATCAATAAAGGCCACTACAGCCAAAAAATCCTTAAAAAAAAGAAACAAGTGGCTTCATTCAAGAATATCTTCTTTTATTCTAATATATTTTAATGTTCTCAACATGTTCCTTAGAAGTTTTTTGAGAAAACTCGTCATCAGATTCACAAATGTGTTTGTAGGCCACCAGGATAGTCGGGGAAACTTGGCTGGATTGGACGGGGAATTCCAAGTATTTTCGCATCTCTGTTTGGTTTGGGTTCACAGTGCACTTTACTCAAGCGGATCAAATCGCCTCGACCATGTCATGCAGTTACAACAGCTGCTTGCTAGGGGGCAATACTCCCCGAAATGACCGCTGACCAAAGAAGAAAGAAGAAAATCCAGGTCATTGATTGGCCAGGATTGATTGTTTAATTCAAGTAGAAAATGGAGCACCAATAAATGTATTCAGTCTTTGGGTTTCTCACGCCTCCAAACGGACTAGACTATCTGTGGAAGTGGACCTGAGTTTGTATAATGCAGACCAAACAATGGTAGTGTGAATGCACCCTTTGATTGGTGAATACAACAATGTGCCAACTGGCCCTAATTTGCAGGTAAACCCTTGGAAATGAGACTGATGATCCATGTGCAGGCACAAACAAAGATGGTGAGCCAGAGACGAGGATATACAACAAATAGAAGGCCAAAAGAATGAATGAAAATGATAATAAAAGATGTTCATTTAAACTTGTTTGTCCTCATTTTTAAAGTGATACACTTGAATCTAAATTATCAAAACAGTGAGATTCACATCATATAACAGCAGTTTTATGTACAAACTGCAATTGACTGCACCCGAACCTGCAAAGTTAGCCTGCGGTCTGGTCCCAGGAGCTTGTTAGGACACAAATCTTCTTGATGTAGTGTCTAAAGGGGAAAAAGGTACATTGTAGAAAACATTGTCATCACTCTTTACATACCTATGGTTTGAAAAGCAAATTGCCACCTGCAGTTTCCAAACCATTGACTACTTATTAATAGACAGAGCCTGCGTCATGTGACCCGTAGGTTTCTAAAGAGCTGAATTGAGGCTCGTTGGACGATTCCCACCGTCACTATCTTGACAGCACTACGAGTCAAGTCACTCCCAGAAAACACAAAAATAGGCGACGAGATGGTGCTGACAGAGGGGCCATGAGCGTGGGGACAGATGATTGACACCCATCAAACTCTGAGCTGCCGGTAGCTAAGAGCTAACCCAGCTAACATGGAGCTAACGGGACCTAAAACCGCGGTTTTGCTATCCTCTGCCTCCTTGCTGCCAGATATCTGGTACCTGTCAATTAAAAGGACACACCCCTAAATATGAAGAATTTCCAGATTAAATAACATTGAAACGGATGAGTTATAAAAAAAATTCACTCCCCCCACAGTTGTAATGACGGTAAACTTGACCTATTAAACCTAAAATGTTTTTTTTGAACCAGGCTGTAAACATGTTTATTTCTGCTGTGAGGTTGGCCTTTTTAACATAGGAGTCTATGGGGATTGTGATAGGAAAAATTCCCGATGAACCACAGACACTCAGATCAGGTAGAAGCTGTTTTACTTCGCGAAGGAATACATTT
>JBBBVU010000019.1:2975264-3008324 GCA_037177055.1 Atherinosoma microstoma
TCTATCTATCTATCTATCTATCTATCTATCTATCTATCTATCTATCTATCTATCTATCTATCTATCTATCTATCTAGCTATCTAGCTATCTAGCTATCTATCTAATCTTTCATTTCATATTATATTAGCGTGTTATTGCCACGATTAGCATTTGCAGCCATATTAACTGGTTTGATCCTCAGAGGAGTGTCAATTCAATATTTAGATTAATTATATTTCCTATCAGTACTTTATCTGATAACAGTGGCGCAGAACCAACTTGTCAACAATTCATGAGGAAATGTATTCTTTCTCAGCATCTGAAAGCATGGTTCCCATGGTAACATGGTAGTTTACTTTACTGTAACTATGAAATGTTCTTCGATTAACTAAAATACAACTAATGTAATATATGTACTCAGCTGAGAAGCATTGAGAGTTATTAATTTAACCTTTTAAAACCTGAAGTCCCCCAGTTGGGGGATTCTGAGACCAGACGTTGCCAAAATGGCAATTTGTCAGAGATAATGTTCATATATTGCACTTGATGAATCCAGAAATGATTGGAAAAGGTGGCTTCTTTCTGAACTGTCTTTGTTTCAGTTTTTTTATGTTGGTAAGAGTGAAAGTATTCCCAGAAAGGATATTTGTAATAGTGTATTATTAAGATTAGTATATTCCAGCCCTTATTCCTTCCATCTCAAGGATGTCTTTGAATATCATACAGATGTCTTCAGAGTGTGTTTGTGCTTAATTGCAGAAAAGGCAACAGGTGTGTTTGAGTGCAGCTGCATCTCATCTTTATAATTAAAACCTATACTTAAACTCTACACAGCTGTGTTCAGCCCGCCAGATCTCAATGTTTACTACAGATGGTGTAGCTGCATTCAAGCACTAGTGGGATTTTTTCCACAAATCCTTGTCGCTGTTATGTGGGAGAATATATGTGTGTGTATTTGTTTTTATATAAAATAAAGTTTCTATGAAATTAAAAGAAACTCACAGTCTGCATTGTGTAGATCTTCAACCATCAAATCTCAACATTTTTGCTCAAAATGTCCTCGAAAGCTGCAAATTATCAGGAGAATTTTGTCACCACTGAAAGAGAGCTATTACCTTGGGTAGGTTTAATTTCCCTGATGATGTGAATGGATGTTTTGAGGTAGAGAGCATAAAAGACTTGATTAGTTTCTTATGCTAGCATCTTGCTTGGCATGGCTGGATGAAAGCTGGAGATGATAACAGAGTTTTTGAAACTTTGTTGAGAGCCTCCCCTCTGGCTTTGTGTTTTTTGTCATTTGATCCATATTTGCCACCATTTGTGACATTAAGCTTGTTAAGCTGACACATTTTCAGTCAATGTCTGTGATGATGAAAGCTATTAGCAAATCACTTAAGGAAATGATGGACTTGCGTTTCATCTTACTTTTTATTCCCTATTTTCTACAACTGTAAAAGTTTCCTGTCTACCACAAACTGTAAATGTGATCAACCTTGTAGCATGTTACAAGTTGTGGACAAATCACCTCATTTACCTCACGGGGAGTTTGACAGGCTCAATTAGGACTACCAATCTGCTGAAAATCCCAATCAGTAGTAGCCTACTTTTCATACCACCTTAAGTTAATCAAATTGAAAAAAAATAAGAATGTATGAACATAAATGATTCCTTTTTTTGTTGAACACCACATTCATGTTTAAAAGGGGACATAGTGTAACTATTACTGCCATCTAACACACCTCGCTAAGCGTTTTATGTTCACCCACAAATGGAGAACGTGAGCTGGGTTTAGACCTTCGTAAGATTTATTTCACAGTTTACTGATCACAACAGCGAGACAAGAGACAAAACGCTGGTTTTATAGTTTCCTTAAACCTGTGTGGTGAATGTGGAGACACGCTGCTGTGATGCAGCGCTGGGAAAGCAGCCTGACAGGGCTCCGTCAGTCCAGGAGAGTCGAGGATGGAGCAACATTTTGTCATCCCGTAACATCGCAACCAGCAGTGGTCAAGGTCCATAAACATTAAATCTCCGTCCTTCAGATGCCACTATGACGGACATCCCAGTATCTCTTTCACATTTCACCATCAACGGCCATTTCTTGCAATGATATAACAGCTGCGGCCGACCGAGCTGCAGGTGCTGTGGCCAGAGCCGGTTACCTTGGCAACGCGTCTCAACAAGAGATGTTAAATAGTCCGCTCAGCCGCTTCTTGTGAAAAACGTATGATTCGAACGGTAAAAACAACATTAATGTATTAATAATTGATATTTATTTCCTTCATGAGTGACCATGGTATAAGCGGGATAATGCCCTTCGAGGTGTCCATAATCAGAAATTCACAATCATGGTAACATGACTCTGCCTGTAGTTTACTTTACTGTAACTAAAAAAGGTTTGTGTCGGACAGTTCACGCATCCGCGTCGTCTATTGATTTCTGATAATGGACACCTCGTCGGGCATTATCCTTTACATACACTACACATAGCCTACAGTGAAATTCGGTTCTACTCTGGTGGAACCTGGTGGAACTGTATGTTTAAGTGGTTTCAGTTGCTTTCAGTCACACTAACCGCCGGCTTTCAGTCGCGGTAAAGCCGGGCTAAAAGCCAGTGGGAAGGCTTTATAAGCTACTTTCACTAGGACGAAAAGCTGGTTCTGTGTCGGGGCCAATTTCTCCGTCCAGATCTGATGGCCATAGGGAGGTTTGGGAGGTTTCCCGTTTTACAGCAACGGCAGACCATCGAGAAAACGGCATTTGCCATTTGCCGTTTTTAGATCTTGGCGCTGCTGATTTATTACACATTTGTTCTATTTGTCCCTTACCGGTGGCTGTAGTTTCAAAGTGGTAGACCGTCAAGGCGCTTCCTACCATCATATCCGTCATATGTATGAACAAATCAAAAATTCATAAATCAAAATTCAATCATAAATAATGCCAAATTCAGCTGATCTGAAGTTAAATATCAGATGTAACCCTCTTCTGTTCACAAAAGAAATACTTCCACACAGCACCGTTTACAAAAGAAATTTGTCCACATCAAAAGTCAGTGTATGTATTCTTATTAAAAGACTAGCAGGTGATTTCACAACTGTTTCCTGCCCTCATTGTACAAGTAAGGGTGATGTCCTGAGCAAATACAAATTCACTCATCTTCTTTGGAAGAAATAATTCCTCATTCTCAAAGTTGTCCCACCAACTCAAGGCCTGACCAGGTCTGGTCCAAAACTGGCAACTTGGCATCTGGTTTTGTCATTGGAGTGTGTTTTTAAGTTGAAGTGTACTCCATGAGCCATTATGTAAAAAGTCAATTTAGAAATGTTGGCAGCTTATGATATGACATGTTTAACGGAGTCACTTAAAAATCAAACAGCAAGTACCTCTGGACTCTTTCGTAAGACAAATGTGAATATTTTATTTCCAGTTTTGGCAACCCATCAGACAAATGTCCAATGGAGTAGAATAATTTACTTGTGTAAAAACTGATGACTAATATTCTGGAAGAGGGGTTCAAAGTGATTTCTTTTATACCTGAGGATAGCATTGTCTTTCTTTTTTGTTTGTTTGTTCAAAAAAGGATGCTTTATGCTCAGCTGATTTATATGCATGGCCCTAATCTTCTTTGTAATGCCACGTTTCATTGTTTTGTCTGAAATAAACCTGCTTCTCTCTGTCACTGGTAGAACTTTACATCTGCACAGTGTGCAACATGATGTTGTGTAACAGTGATAATTCCAAATAAAGACTCCGACATATTTATCAGATTCAGACAGGCTGATTTGCATTCCAATTGGCAACACTGAAAGCAAATTGGAGATGATAAGACTTCGAAAACACATTAGATCTGAAAAAATGGCTCATTATTTATAGCATGACGAGGAAAAATAAGATCTGTTTATCCTGTCACAGAATAAAGGAGAAATAAAAATCCATCTGTGCAACAGTCTGCTCTCTGCTCTGCTCAGTGTAACTTAGATCCAATTCACTTAGGTTAGTTAAACTTGAGGGAATTTTTTTTTCTTCATCCATTGCATGAATAGTAATTGGTAATAAAACTCTTTCCAAGCTGTTTAGATGTTACAAAGCAAGATATTTCTTCCTTTCATTTATGTTCTTCAACAGTCCTATGGTAATGTGTGTTAGCGATAGTTCATAATGGCAAGTTTAATCTAATCAGGAATTTTACAAAATGCACCGTACAGATTTTGAAAAAATGGAAACATATCATTCAACATTACACTCAATTCAAATAAGTATGAATCTTTGACTTGTGAATTGTTGATATATTTACCTAGATTAGTCCAAAATGTTACAGGGCATATTAGTTATTGGCAATTATTCAAATTTTTAAATGCGATTAATCCTGGTTTATCGCATTACACCCAAAATGTCATTTTCCTTTTAAGAGTACTGCTGTATGAAGTAAATGCAATAATATTTGGTCTACAGACACTAAACAAAATAACAGCTTTTAGCAGCAGTTTTCTCTTTACACAGTAACTGTTAAAATAGTTCTTATAAATCTCATCTTAGAAATAAATGTAATAAAATTAAAACTTATGACAAAGAAAAATTTTAATTTTAAGATCTATTAATAAAAGGTAAGTCAGCAGGATGAATTTCAAAGCTGTGTGAGGCTGTCTTCCTTCTAAACATAGAGGAAACCAAATCTAATGAATTTCCAGTCATCAGGTGAACAGACACAAAGCATGACTAAAATCTAGGCTCTTCTAGATTATGAAGTGAGATAAATCTTCACAAAATGTACTTTTATTTGTACATAATCCAAATTTATGCCTAACTTTGCATACTTAACTTGACTTTTTAGCTTAATTGGACACAACTTTTATTTTATAACTAAAGAAAGAGTGTTGTCCAAGTTATCTCTTTTCATTTTCATCCTCGTGACAATCCAGGAACTCAACAGGACAGACTGAGTAGCGCTGAGTTAAAGCCCCAGTGTGTGAGAATTACTCCCATCTAATGGTGCGCTAATTGAATGCAAATAAGTAGCGCTCTCTGGCACCTTGCCATTTAAGCGCGTTATTGCCACTACTGAAGCCGCGGAGTCACAAATGTTAAAGTTGTCCTGTCAGGTGATGAGGCACAGAACGATACATAATTCTGTGTTGTTATTGATGCCGATAAGTTACAAACATGCCCTTCATGTATTTGGTACCAAACTACTGCTAACAGCTAATGTCATCGTGTGAAATCGTTCTTCGTGACCGGCAGTCTCAGAGATCATCTGATGTAGTAAGAGGGAGAGCAAGAGGTAGAGGTAGAGCTTTTCCACTGTAGGCTAACTAACAAATTAGCCGTCTCTGCCGTTTTATATAGCGAGTAACAGTAAATTATCCGACTTAAACGGGAGGATAAAGTAGCTGCTGGACTATCCTGCCCTGTTTCTAACATAATGCCAAAATAAACTTCACTGTTAGATTGAACGAACTTACCTGTCGAGCAGAAATTTGCAACCTCTGTGTCAGATTTCATGTCCCTCTCTCTCATGAATTATCTCCATCTGGTAAACGCTACGCCGATGTAGACTCTCGTTTTTCTAACTGTTTATTATTTTTCTTTTCTTGGCTATTTTTCCTCCCTCTCGCGGGGCAAAGAGTATGGATGGTCCTCCCATTTCAATGGAAAACGGCAAGTTGAATGATCCACGGCTGTCTTCTCCTCCTCCCCCGACAACACACGGGGATTCACAGCTTAAACACGTAAGGCTAACAAGTTTGTCCCCTTTCGGCTACCATACTCAAAGCTGGTGATGCAACATGGCAGCCTTCGGTTGGGTGCGCCGCTACCTGTGTATTTATAGATAACTCATTCTAAGCTACGAGAACGCTTTCATTTGGATGCGATTGTGATTAAACTTCGATAAAATACGTATTTATGAAAGCGATACTTGATTTTTACTTATAAAAAGCCAAATAAATTAGACACTGCAGCTTTAGATTTGCTTGGGTATTATCTGCACCACTTATCTTGGTCTATCTCGGTCTCTTTTTTGCTCTTCTTTTCCTTCTTTCTGTCTTTTGTAAGCGCCAGACCAAATACTTCTCTTCATTTTGATGAACCTGCACTCTCCTGCTTATAAGTCGCACCACTGCAAGAGCAGATGTGGGGAGTTCTGCTCCGATCGACCATTGTCATTGCAAACTGTCCACATTGTCGCAGCTCTGTAGCGAGTAAAAGTTGGTCGGCCCTCAGAGAATCCCTTGACCGTTGGCAAGCGGTGCCTCTGCACATTGTTTCCCTGTGTGTTCAGAGCCTGTGAGCAAAAACTTTGGAAAAAAAGAACTGCCTCAACAATACAAAGCAGACAATTTCCCCTCTTTTAACACTAAATTGTTTTCAAGCAATAAAGCATACTCATTATTATGCTCTAACTTCTTACGCTGGTGGGAGATCTGACCATAAACACTGTTTATTGTCTTTCAAATCCAAGGAACGACAGATTAGGTAAATTAGGAACAGCAGGCATTATCACAACTTGAATAGTACGCAGACTGAAGACATCCTGCTGTGAATAATATCCACAGTAGAATGAAAATTAAAGCTATCCTAGCAGATGTTACCCTTATTGAGAACTCTTATTACCATGTTGATATTTATTCTGCCATTATATCCTGTGTTACTTCATCAACCGGATTGCTCATTAATCAGGATCCGGGCGGCGAATAATGGATCATATTCTGTTGAAATTAAACTTGGCTTTGCCTTACAAACAAACCAGCCTGTAAAGGACATGGGTACAGAGAATTACTTTTCATCCAAGCGTATTCGCCTACAGGGATTAAAGTAGGTCAGAATCAGCCATAAGTAAATAAATCTGGTTGGCATTTTAGAACATAATAATGTTGAGCAAGTAAATTTTTCATGCACTGTTGCCAAGTGGTCTGTCCAGCTGAAGCTATGAGACACTGGATTCAAATCTACTCCAGCACTGTTTCCGGCAAAGTGCATCACTTAATCTATACATCTGATCCAGCTCATGTCACAGTGAGTTGCAGTCACATTCTTCTTGCACATATCCTGCAGACTGGGAGCGAACTGCTGCCTCTCGCTCTATGGAATTAATCTGTTCTTTGGTTTATGAAGAAGTTACTGTCAGTATTCTCTTACTGAACACTATTGCACTCTTTCTTCTCCCCACTATCTGCCATACATTTTTAATCAACTTGTTCTTAGATCTATTTGCTGGCCATGCTATTGAGTTGTATCTGAGTAATGGATAATTTTCCTGAAGAAAAATCTGGACACTCTTTGCTTTGTTGGAATATGCATTATTCTGGAAAATAATCTCAGCAGCATCACCAAACCCCCTCTGACAGGACTGAGAAATGTGTCCCATTTTGTCTGTAGTTGCTCCACATGATGGATCTTTCAATCCTTGTCATTGATTTAACTGACAGCTCCCTTGCTGTCTTGTTTCCTGTCAGTCAACCAGGTGCAACACCTGCAAGCACTCTCCTTTAACTCTAGGCTCATCTGCATATTAAAACAAGCAAGTGTTTATTATTAAAATGCAGATTACAAGAAGATTCTAACATTTTTCTTCCCTCTGTATGTTTTACAAACCCAGAATGTTCAGCTGAGTGAATATCAGGCACAAGCTGATGAAATCGTACTTTCCCCGTTAAAATGTAAATTTAGATTAGTGTGTCATAAAGTCACTTTAGTAATGGGGAGTGATGGATAAACAGGGAAAGGGTAAATTTTATTATTTTGATGGGCTGCTCGGTACAGGACTATTACACTGGTAGAAATGTAACACTTTGTAAGCATTATGCCATTCAGGTAGTGAATACATAGATGTGGTTTTAGAAGCTATCTGATTAATGCATATCCTGACACTGTCTGATGGTTAAAATTTTTTTTAAATACCCCAGACACAACTGCAGGCTCTGAAACTGGGTAAAGTTTAGAGCAAGGGTGTCAAACTGTCTTCGAGAGTGGCTGTCCCGCAGGTTTTAAATGTTTCCCTGCTTCTCAGATTAATACTACAACAAATTATTGGAAGCATTTGATTTGAATCAGGTGTGTTGGAGCAGGAAAACATCTAAAATCTGCAGGAACTGGAATTTGACATACCAACTAAAACCTCTTCCAAACATGCAACACTTTCTGTTAATGCAATGTGAAATTACCGGTGAGCTAATCATGTTTCTTAGTATCACTGTGGTAAGCTGCCTTGAAAGTGTTGTAGCCTTGGTGTTCCCCTGCCATCCAAATCCCATGCTAGCCCTGAGATATACACACAGTTAGCCATTTTTCAGAGGTCTGTGTTCAAGTTCTAAGATAACCTTCCCTTCTTGTAAGTCACTCTGGGGAAAAGCATCTGCTCTATGACTAAATGTGAACAAACAAATTAAGTTCTGAGATCAGATTTGATCAGTGATACATTTAGAAAAACTTGAAAAAATAGAAAACAACATCCAACTAATGCACTAATTGGTAAAACTTGCATGAACTGCATTGAAAATGCAAAACAAGGAGCTGTGTAGTGCTGTGCTGTTGCTTCAGTTTGTAACATTCATCTCTTGTAACCTCTCAGCATGATTTTATTATAATATGAGCATAATTTCATGACACTTCATCACAGCACAAACAGTTTATTTAACTGGAGGACATAAAGAGTGCTGTTGTTAGACGAGGAAGCCAGAGACGGATAATCGGTTCTTTATATTGTCTGTTACATTGATAAAGCCACAGCTAATTCCCTTCAAAGTATTTAGAATGACTTTCTACTCTAACTCATGTATAGACACATGCATGAATACACAAAGCAGAAGTGGTTAACATCTTATTCAAAGTCAAAGTGAGATTGTTAGGGGGAATAAAAGGTTTGCAAATAATAAGCTCAACATTTATCCTCTTATACATTTCAATGTTGTAAGGCACTTTTGTTGAATCAATTTACAGTTGCTTCAAAGTGTAAATGGAGCGTCCAAATGCAACCGAGGAACATTTCTAAAAGAGTGTTCATCCTCTTCAATTATATCCAGAATCCATTTATTTTGTAGCAGCAGCGCTGAATCAGAAAGAAAAGCAGGGTTGTTCAGCGACAACAGCTCAAACTGACTCAACTGTTGATGCAACATAATGAAATATTCTCTTGGTACACACTTCCCACAGCCTTGTGAAGAATTAATAGAATCACTAAGTTGTGAAAGTACAGAATTAGTCTAATAAATACAAATAACAAACCCCTGGATATTCAGAATATTTCAATGAAAAACCAGAAAAAGGTTTTCATTAAACAAAATACAAACACGAGACCCCAGGCTCTAAGAAATATTCAGTTTTGATCCATTTTAATTTAGTTTCTGAAACAAAACATTAATATTATATTTCAGGAAAGAAAAGGTAGCAGATTGTGTTCAGTTTGTGTTTCATGAAAAAGGTAGTTTGTGATGGGCTGCAAACAGGAAACGGTTCAGAACTTGATCCAGGGATTATTTCAAAGAGTTGGGTTCAAGCATGTTTGGATAGACTGTCGATTAAATAAACTTAACAGAGAGGAAACAAAAGGAAAGTGCATAATCTAAAAACAAACACTCCCAGTGCCCTTCGCCTGATCCCTGCCAACAGTCTCAGTAAGGAAAATAGTTGTGTATAGAGACAAAAGAGAGGAAGGAGAGCAAACAGAAGAAAGGAGGAACTGACCATGGAAACCATCCTCATTATTTAAAATGCGATTTTTTTTCTTAGCTCAAAAAAAAATAAAAAATGAATGAATAAATATCAATGGTTACAGTTTTTAATGTTATAAGATTTTTTTTTTACCAAGAAGTGTCAGATGAAGTAATGAAATAGTTGTTTTTACAACTCAGTGCAAGGCAGGATTCAGGTCTTTTCCAACTTTCAAATGGCACACAAGCTGTCTAAAGAGCTCCGGGCTGACCATGAACAATCTGGACAGTTTGTTTCTGCCAGAAAAAAACGCTCCTATCTAAAACAAGGAGGAGTTGGTAACTATATAAAAAACGATGGAACAATTCTCAGTCAATTTTAATCATGTTTTTAGTTTAAATAAAAGAAAAATTACCTGGAAATTTAAGTTAAATTAATAAAACGAAAAATATTTCACATTATTATTTCCCTTCCGGGATTTTTGGGCAACATGCTGATCACAACAGATGCCAACATGATATGTAAAAATCAGGCACGTCTCACAGATAAACAACTTAACATGAAACCTGTTCAAAAGAAGGACAGATTTTTTTTCCTTTATTTTATTATAAATCATTAATCGTTAATAAAAAAATATTGTGCCAAAGGGAGATGGCTGCTGGCAGGTCCTGCAGAAGTGTCTCACTAAACACAACGCTGTTTACACACTGTGTTGTGTAGAGAGACTGAATAATAGTCCAGTTTGATCAGTAACTTGTAAGTAAAGTTTATTTGTATAGCACTTTTTACAGATAAAATGACAAAGTGCTTTACAATGCAAAGCAATATATTAAGACATAAAATACAATAAGACATTTAAGAAAAACTATGAAAATATATCAACACAGGAATACACACAGTCATATAAAACCTTGTCTATAACCCTACTTGAATAAAGGAGCTTTTACTGGATTTTGAAAGAATAAACAGAATCGAAGCATCTTAAAGAGAGGGAGCACATTTCAGAGTTTGGGTATCACTTTCTGAAAGGATAGAAGGAAATACTAAGGCCAGAGATATATAGAGGAACCTGGCCATGGTCTAAAAGTATGGTACAGAAATTGAAAACTAATTCTAAAATGGATGGGTAACTAACTAGTGGAGAGATGCTAAAACAGGAATAAATAATGCTATTTTATGACTGTACGTTAAAAGCTGTGCAGCTACATTCTGCACAGTCTGAAGATGGTCGAGCTCTTGATTATTCAAACAAGTAAAAAGGCCAGTACAGTTAAGATGATCTGAACAAGAAGAAATAGAAGCATGAATCACCATCTCAAGTTTGGCTGTCTCTGGACAATCAGTCCAAGTGGCTCTAGAGAAATCCCCAGCAAAGAAGCAGCCTTCTTGATCCGTTTCCGTCTCTGGCTCTGATGCTGATTCCCAAACAGGTGGCTGCAAAGCAGATTTTTTGGTGCAAACTCTGAAGGATCTTATATTCTTCAAGTCTTCTCTGTTCCTTCCTGTAGAGTGCTTCTGAGTTACATTTACTTTCTAGTTTGTTGTCCAGCTAAACTCCAAGGTATTTGTTGCCCTCCACCACCTCTTTTACTATAGGATGTAAACTGTGCTTCGCTTGCTCCTGTTTCTCCTAAAATCTACAACAATCTCATTTGTTTTATTCATTTTAAATGTGAGGTAATTATTTACACACCATTCTACAAAACGTCTTACCATTTCCTTGTTCTCATTTTCCTTATCCATCACTGGTACACCCTATCACTGCAGGGTCATCAGAGTATTTCTAATGATGATAGGACTTAGAGTTGTATTGGAAGTATCTAATACAGCATGGAGAGAAATGGTAAATCCCCTGTGGTGCAAACAACCTCTCAGCAACAACAATCTCCAACTATGGTTTGTTAGGTATTCATAAATCCAGGCTGTTGTAGAGGCATCCACCTGGAATTTCTGGTGGTGCTCATGTAAGAGTGAAGGCTGAAAGTAGATTTATTTTAACATGAAATACTTAAACTTGTTCATAGTTTGTGAAATAGTCCAGTCCAGATGGAAACATCCAAACTACAGTAGCATGTGGTAAAGGTCTATCAGTGAGGCTACTTTACTTCTTCTTTCACTAAAGGCATTAATTAGGTTTCATTTGCTTTTTTCAATTGTCCTCAGAAGTTGTGATCAAGAAAAAAAAATGGAAATGGCATCGATTAAAAAGACAAATGCCCAAATAAATTAAATCCTGGTTATCAAAATTGGTGCACATTTAGGGGGAATGGAAACAACTTTACAAATATGAATATGACCTGACTCATTAGCTGGGGCTGCATGATTCACACGGTCCGTTCACAGCAAAAAGGTTCCTGGTTTGAACCCCAGCTGGGGCCCACGTTCTCCCTGTACATGTGTGGGTTCTTTCTCTCTGTTGTCCTGCAGTCTGCTGTAAAACATGCATGTTTGATTTGTGTCTCTAAGTTGTCTCTAGGAGTGTGTGTGTAAGAGAGAAGTTGTTTGTCTTTCTGTGTTGGCCCTAGATTTGGAATAACCTTTGCTCTCGCCTCGTAGTTGCTACGTAGGCTCCAGGCCTCGTGACCTGCACTGGAACAAGCAGGTATAGACAGTGAATGGATGGATAAATAGTTGGTTCCAGCAAACCAACTCATGTGACTGACCAGTGTTTTCCCAGATAGGATATCTCAAATATTCTCAGAGATGAAAAGTGCTCTCCATTTTGCTTTTGTGAATGTCCGCCACAGTTTTTTGTTTTTCTTCCTCAATGTTTATTTCTGATTAGAGATGCTACTTCTGAATTATAACCATGAGCAACAGAACCTATAGGACCTCCCTCTGGTTACGCTACACAGTCTAGTTTATTTACTTGAAAACAAATAGTAATACGCCTGATTCTTTTTACAGTTTTTTAAAACACATGTTCAGATTTATTGAATAGAAACCTGACATTTGAAGATGAATTTACCATGGCAATTTAGGAAATAATTTATTACCAAGTGTAAGGAATTAGGTTGGAAGTTGCTTTTTCAACTGGACAACAACTTAGAGCATTCATTTGAGATATTTGTTTAAAATTTCTTGAAGACTATTCAGTAGTCTTGACCTAATGAATTTGTGCAAACTTAGAAAATGACTATTAGCAGAAATTATGTAGAATTTATAAAAGATATAGAAGTGTTGGAAGATATGACAAAGACTGTTAACAATTGTGCTTGCATCTATTTTACTATATAAAAAGGAGCAATTCCATAACTGTAGACACAGTATCACAATATTCTGATGACACAGACTTGATTTATTTGCATGTATTTATAAGCGTCTGAGTGCCAATGACTGATCACAACTGTGTGTGCAGGTTTAAATTCAAAGTTAATCTATACCTTACCTCGCAAAGTAAAATATATAAGAATCCCTGTGGAGTGTTTTTCTAAATTTACTAACCTTTAATTAAAAGGACTTCCTGACTTGTCATTGCACTGTATCATATCATAAAAGCTCTGTAAGTATTGGAAAATTAGGCTTCTGGTAAAATTCAAACAAAAGATTCAAGAGATTCAAGTTAAGAGCTCCCTCTTAAAACCTGTTCACAAAGCTGCTGAGAGTAACTGTTACTAAGGAACTGAGAGGACTCTTAAGCTAAGAGAAAGGGCGGAGTTGACCCCCGTTTGCTATGGATGATGTCATGTTTCCTGACACTGTGATTTGCTGTCTGGGGTCTTTGGCTGTTTTAAGTCTCTGTCAGTCAATTCGTGATAGAGATATTGCAGGATAGTGATGAACAGGCCAACCTGTAATACGCAGGTTTGCCGCGAAAGGGTCGGATCAAGAAATTTTCACTTTAATTGCACTGCAAGTGGGGCGGGTAAAAAATGAAATGATGCAATGACCTGCGATCTTATGTAAAAAAAAAGCACGTTTTTCAGGCCAAATAAATTTAAATCTTGTGCAAACTTGACAGCACACGCAAAAATATGTTGCAGCTGATTTTTTAAAAGACACGCCAAGGACAGCGCCTCTTACACAGCCAAATTAACACACGCACTCTGTTTTGCACGTTTGCCTTGAATGAATATGCATTCTGGGCGTTTCTGCTAGAACGTGCAAAATACTGGGAGGAGTAGATGCAAATAAATCAGCTTTGCACACGAAATGTGATTTACTAAAAGTGCGGTCGCTGTTTCTGCGCCTATATTTAACACTTTTGAAAATCAGGTGCAAACTGGCTGCACCTTCTGGGTGAGATTGGAAGGAGCCTTTTGCAGGAGGACACAGACGCGCATTAGTATGATTTACACTATTTTATGATGATCTGTGGAGTCAGCGCATTTAGTTTTCATTCTTAAATTTATTAATAACACATCAAAGGGACACCAAGTATCCCGCCTCACTGCAGTGTCACAGAAGACTCACCTTGTAATAGATGTCAGACCATGTTGGCACAACACAGGCAGCAACTCCATATCCATGTCCTCATAAACTAGAAATTTTTGAGGCTCTTAGGGGATACCTGTATTATCTTCATTTAATTTTTTTTTTTCATTTTTCCATTTCCTCTCTTCCACTAATATCTCCATCTTCACCGGGTCATTTTCATTTTGCGCTTCGTCCTTTCCAAACTCGCCATGCTGCAAAGCACAAAACACGCAAAACCCTCATATAAATAGGGTGTTTCCAACACGTTTGCACCTGCCAACATTTGTGCAAGCAATCTTAGTAAATCACTGTGGTCCAGCACCACACGCAAAATTGTAGGTTGCATGGGCAAATTACTGCATGAAAATTGGGACCTGGATAGATCCGGCCCTTAGCGTTTTAGGAGTCCTCGTGACTACTAACCATCTTCAGGTTTAGGAGCTAGTTTTAGCGCTAAAATGCTTTGTAAAATACTCTTAGGCGAATAAATTTATGAGTCTTAAATTTAGGACCGACCCGCCCACTTTTTCTTGGAGCTACTCCTAAATCAGTAGGTTAGCAGCTACTTTTAGCCCAAAGATTCTTTGTGAATACAGCCCCTGACATGCATCTCTAACAAGCACCAACTAAAGGCTTATCTAGTGCCACATCTTTGTTATAATTATTTTCCAAATTTTAATGGTGTTGACATCAAGGAAAAACTATTTTTCCCCTGAAAGCTCAGATTTAATTGTTACTTGAAAACAAAGCAAACACAAGCACCTCACATCTGCTTAAATCCTTCGCAATTAAAATGTATTTTTGTGGATATGATGAGACACTCTTCTTATCTTTGACCTTCAGACAGCTTTGTAATCATACAACTATCTTTAGTTATCCTGTGACTGTGATGAGGTGCATGTACAGAAGGCAAACTATTGAGCTTTGTTTGTTGTTCACCTTAAACTTAAAAAGACGACATAGTGCTGTGCAAACTCCTGAGCTACTCCTCATTTCTTTGTGTTTTGCTTCCAAGCAGCCAGACCTTCTTGAAATATCTTAAAAATCTCTTGAGCAAAAGCATGGGCTGCAGGCACAAGGCACGTATTTTTCTTTGGACGTAGGTTGTTTTTTTCATTCATTTTTATTCCTGAAATTTCTTGACCTGAACATTTTCAGAGGAATGTGATTTTGGTTTGTTTGTTAATTTATTTATCCATTTATCTATTTGTTAAGCCATTTAACACTGACCTATGAATCATTTGAATATTAATAAAGGCGTCAAAGTGAAAGGATGATCAACTGTTGTGTCTTCATATAACAAATAACTTTGAAATGACCAATTTCTATTGAGTCGTTAGGTATTTTGTTACCAGCAGCCTGTGCCAAAGTCACATGATTTCTTTCAATTTCTTTGGATGCATCTACAAACAATGCCAAGGATAACACAGTTTGACAGACATTAAATGGCATTTTTGCAGCTGTTGTCGAAAAACTTCAGATATTTTGGCATGGTGTGTAGCAAATTCTTATGATTTCAGGAAACTGTGGAGGACAAAAGAAGAGGCTACAGAGAAAAAAAGATAAACAGGGGATGAACAGTATCTGAAAGGAACAGAGGAAAAAAATCCACAATGACCTGACCAGGACTTGTGAGATGTGAGCATTCAGTTGGTCTATCTACACGAGGGCGTAGGTTTGATTCTGACATTGGTGCGGATATAAAAGTTGTTCTCAAAGGTCCCTGTAAGATGTGGGTTTTTTTGCAGTTTTGCTGAATGTTCATTTGCTATATCAAACATTTAAAGTGGACAGAAAATCTGAACACAATGATAAACAATTTTATAATAATTATAATAGATAATTATCCTTATGGTTATAATAAGAAAAATTTATTTGACTCATTACAATATAGCTTATTATATAACAGAAAATGTTCAATTTAAATCATTATTATTATCATTTTAATTGAAAACATGTTAAACTGATTATTATCCTTTTTTTTCAGGAATCTGAACCAAAAAAATGTCTTTTTAAGTCTGTAAAACATTATATGAAGGTCTGGTAAACACTGTGGTATCAATCATTATGACTTTGATCAAATTTCCATTATGTATCCACATCTCTGAGTACTATACTAGCTGTGACCCTCCCTCTCCAGTTGAAATATGTTATAAGGCGGGGCTTATAGCAGCGACAGAGTGGTCTGATGTCTCAGCTGTTTGTAGGAGAAGAATGGTAGGGACAACTCGGGACTTACCCACACTGGTAAGGGGCAACCTCCGGCTTAGAAACGTGAAGCCTATGTGGAAGTGCCAAAAATTGCAGTTCCCCCCTCCTCCACTAGGCGCTGGCTGCAAAACAGAGCAGATCCCCATAGACTCCCATGTTAAAAAGGCCAACTTCACAGCAGAAATAAACCTGTTTACAGCCTGGTTCAAAAAACCATTTTAGGTTTAATAGTTCAAGTTTATCTTTGTGACAGCTGTGGGGGGAGTGAAAAAAATTCTACCTTATCTGTTTAGATGTTATTTATTCTTAAAATTCTTTATAATTAAGGGCGTGTCCTTTTGATTGACAGGTGGCAGATATCCGGCAAAACGAGGCACAGAGTAGCACAACCTTGGTTTTTAGCCGGCTAACAACGCGCCTTAGCTTTAGCCCGCCTACCTCAATTAGCTCCCGTTAGCTCCGGGTTAGCTTTGTTAGCTCGTAGCTCAGAGTTTTAAGGGTGTCAATTATCCGTCCCCACCTTCTCAGCGCCTCTTCGTTGCCCATTTTTGGGTTTTCCGGGAGTCACGAGACTCGTAACGTTGCCAAGATGGGGACGGTGGGAACCCCCCAATGAGCTTCTTTTCTGCTCTTCAGAAACCTACGGGTCATTTCGTCCATATATTTACAGTCAATGGTCCCTACCCAATTCTACGCCCTTGCATCTAATGTTCTCTGAAGCCTAATCAGAGATGGTCTCCGTGGAAGAGTGGCTTCCTTTAGGAAAAGAACAGGGCACAAGAATTGGACTGAAAATCAGTCTGATGGAGGTCTGATGGAGTGATGAGTCCTCCTCAGAGTCCAGACCTCAACATTAATGGGAACAAAGGGCAGCAACATCCAAGAAGAGTTTTGATAGTCCTTCAAAACTAGCCCGGGCTAAATGACAGCTGTTATGCTTTACGGCACTGCCTCAAACCCCAGCAACTGGATATCAACACCCTGGCTGTTTTGAATGCACATCATGGTTGATTCAGCAAAGAAAACACAAGAGGACTGTGTGAAGCAAGGAAAAGAGAGAGGGAGAGTGACATTGCAAGAGATAAAAAAAGAATCAACATGGGACTGACTTTTATAGATTGGAGAGAGAGCTTAGATAAGTAACAGGATGCAAGATGGATACTGAATTAACCTTTAAAAGGGGGCGCCAAAGTGAGAAAATCAACCAAAGTTCAGTGGTGTGGCTTTAAAGGCCCATTCCTTAACTTTTCAACCTAAAAACTCCGCTTCCCGCATAGTGACATCTATTATGAGCATTTCTGGAGATGTCGCAATCCAGCATTGTCCCGCAGCTAAGAAATTTTTTTTCATAGGAAGCATGCATGCTGAGTCTCGCTTTGCGCATGCGTTACACGCTAAGCAGATGTAAACAAACAAGCCGTTTCGAACATGCCCCATGGCAGATTCATTAAAGAAACGTTAGAAGACATTATCAGAGGAAGAGAGGAAACAAAAGAGACCCCGGACAGAGCAAGAGATCAGACAAGAGTCTTAAGACAAGATAAGGAAATACACAAAAGCTTGTCTAAGAGGGTTCAGGCTATGTTGATTAATGAAGGTGCTCAATTCAAATGTCATGCCAATTAGATTTGTACATACTTTGCTGTATATAGCCTACTGTATTTCCATTTATGCTTGCATATATAAATAAATTACAGCACTTATCCCTTTCTTTTTATCTAAATTGCCAGGAAATGTTTCAAGACGGAAAGTTGAACAAATAGGTTTTAAGATCATTTTAGGAAAAATATTTTTGATTGTGAAAGTTTGTCACTTATCTAGACTCCAGAGGAAATCACTGTGCAAGCTCACTTTGCCTCTCTGTTTTTGCAGCCCTCGGCTCATTATGTATTCATGGCTGTTGGTTGTTATATTCCATTTGAACACTCCAAATGCTGTTTGTTTCTCACCAAGACGAAAGCTGTAATATAGAACGTTAATCTACTTTCCTCCCTGTAATAATGCCAGTGTTAATAATTCATGGATTAATCAGCATGTGTTGATATGGAGGAAAGAGAAAGTTGAACTGAGGTCCAGTTTCTTAAAGAAGACACACATGCTCACTCTCTTTGAGTGAAGTCAGTAGAAAAAGACAGATCTCAGTATGTGACATGATATCATTTATGTTACATAAGCAAAGGAAAATACATTAGGAGACATTGCAAAACCAGATTTACACCAAACAAGGACAAACGGCAGAATCAGATTCATCTACACACCTTAAATAAGTGAAATTTCTTCATGTGTCCCACATAGGATGGTGAAATGTCCCTTTAATGGCTTTCATAACAGTCCCAGCTCTGATTTATAAGCGGGAAATATGCAGCAAAGTGTAAATAAAGGCATAAAAAAAACCCTACTCAGTTCTAAATTGCATGAAATTGCTCAACAAATCTTCAATACTCTGTATCAAATCCTCAAATATCAGGCATGGAAATGGGGTCATGAAGAAACGCTTACCCCTTCAACCGAATTTAATACTGGAAAAAGAGGGAATAATCCTTCAACACAAGCTTGAAAAAACGTCATCGCCCCATTTACAAGAAATAAAATAAAGTTATATTAAATATTAAACATCAGTTTATTCATTTGCTACTAAACTGGGCTGCGCTTCTCCAAAATGCTCCTAAATAATTGATCTGATTTAGAAGGAACAGCATTCAGGTTGTGTAACAAATATTCAAATTAAACTGATAATGTGGATTTTAGATTTTTGTAATTGAAATACTGGGGCAGAATGAAAGCAATTTCACGTTCTCCTCTCCATGGTTGCTCTGAATCAGTAAAGTGCAATCGTGCTTATTTCCGTCGCTAACATGCTAATATCGGCCTATTAAACATGCTATTTCTTGGCTTGTAGCTAACACATTCCCACTTAAGACGCTACGTACCGCACATTCATTGACAAATCTTCCAAAAATATACAGATCTGGATTCACACAAGTAAAGGGTTTTATTACAAAACACTTCATTTCCAAAAGCTACATTCAATGCATCAAAAACACTTTAAAGGGTTAGTTTGATGTCTTTGAAGTGGGGTTGTACAAGGTACTTATCTTTAATTGGTATATGTATATGTCTGAGATGGCCCCTCAGCATGTTCCTGGTTTGCAGAAGACAAGACGAACACCAACACACAAGCTAAGCTATGTACATGTGTGTACAAAGTCGGCAACGAAATGCATCTTGGATATCTAAAGAAAGCGAGGGCCTGATTGGTCAGTTCCATTGGTCTGATCAGGCACAAAGCATTTCATTGGTTGGCGTATGGCCCTCAGTGGAGGGCAAACATTTTGTAATGATTTCCAGGACAATATATTTACAATTTCAACAAACTGTTTGTTTTTTTGTCACTGATGGGCCACACACTGGTCTGCATGAGATGTGACTAGCATGACAAATCATAAAAGTTCAATAGACAACACAGGAGCTACTGGTCTACTTTTTTTTTTTTTTTTACCAACAACATACGTTTCAAGACGTTTGATGTATGAAATACAGTAAAAACCATATGTTGGCAAGTTTTCTAAAATACAACAAACTTAAAGTAAGTTGTTTGAACCTTTTATTTAACCAACACACGTTCATAGAAAATCATTTCCATGCTTCACTGACCGACTTCATCCTCTTTAGAAAATGTAAACAAATTGATCCTAACAACACACTCAAAAGTTGTAACAGAGGCATGTTCACCACTGAGTTACATTAGCCATTCTTTTAATTATACTTTTTGTTCGTGAACAGCGGATACAAATTGTCAAAGATGTATCGAACCAACATAGACACAGATTCCTCAGATTATATAACAACATTTCATCTGCTCAACAGTCCGTGGTTGTTGTTGTCTGTTTCTCCTCTTCATGATGCTCCATACATTTTTGATAAAAGACACTGCTGGACTGCAGGCTGGCTAGTTGAGCACACACACTATGTGCGTTTGAAGCTGCGTTCTTGTTTCATGTCGTGCAGAATGAGGTCTGGCATTGTCCTGCAGAAATAACCACAAACCTCCCTTGTGCCCTGAGAACTCTGCGACTTTACAGCATTTCTTCCCCCTTGCATAAAACTGTTTCAGGTTACATTTCTGGATGGAGAAGTGGACTATGTTGAGTGAAAATGGTTTTCTAAGGTACTTCCACATGGCTCTGTTCAAGAAGGATTTCTCTTACATTAGGTAAAGGCTAACCCAGACAGCAAAAAAATGTTTGGCGCAAATATGGCCTGAATGTGTATTTGTTTAGCCAAATTGGCCCATTTAAGGAACACTTACAATGTTGCTCAAATGTGAGTGCAGCTGTCAAGGCAGGAATTTCACAGCGGCTATGACGGCCATGGCCCTCGTTGCCCCTCTCTTTGGCCGTGTGTCCCTCAAAAAATGATATACCTCAAGGCCAGAATGGCCGTAATGCTCTGACGGGCGCATCTTTTTTCCTCTGCACGATTTTCCTGTCATTTACGGTTTTATGACCAGTGGTAGGTTTGATTCTTCCTTGTATGAACCACAGGAGTCCCGCACGCAGCACAGTGCTACACGACGCAGAGCATCACCGGGCCAAACAGGAGTTAAATCTAACGCACACAGCAGCCTGTTAATCCGGAAGTGAGAACTTCTGTGAAGAGGGCAGCTGTAGTGCTGAACTGAGCTGAGGTCAGAAAGTTTGATACATTTGTTGAGAGGTTAGACAATAACCTCTCAACATATGATATAATATGTAACACACTGTTCATATTTATTTAGCGACGCAACGTGATGATGTGTGCTGGTTTAACGTTACTGGTACACTGCGTTAGCCAGTTCTCTAAGCTTGGATCGACTGAGAATTGACAGGCTCAGAGTGACCTTGAGAAAAATGCTGATTAAACGTTTGCCATCACATAACTAGGTAAAAAACTCATGAAGCACACATTACATCTGTCGTTTCACAGTTTATTTAAAATCTACTGTGTTTGTTTTAATTGCTGTCCAACAGATAAAGAACCGTACGTTCCCACGCTTCAGAGAAATGGAGAAATAACAAAATAGGTTCCTTTGTGATTTCCATATATATTATTGATTCCTCTTTAATTTGGTGTTAGTTTGGTGTACAAATGTAAATATCCTTGATTTTAAAATGTGATAGAAAGAATTTGATTGTTTAGCACAGGAATTAATGTGATGGATAACAATAATATAATATAACACATGAGATATACCGGTAATATATAATAATATGCTATATTATAATTGTATATATTAAAAGATTAAAACAATTCTGTGAAATAAACAGCTTCTTGATTTTAATTGAAAGGCATTTCATTAAGAATGTAATCACCCTTAACCTTTAAGCTAAATTAATTATGACTGTAGACTAAAAATCATTGTTATATTTGATATATTTAGTATTTGGCCTTTGTGACCTTAACAAGTTGATAACACCAAAGGCCAAGTGGCCTTGCCCCTAAAATGACAAAAGGCCTGGTAGCTGCCAAAATTCAGCCTCATGACCACCACATGAGCCCACAAGATAATATTAATAATAATGATTAATAAGAAAGGCCCGTATTAGGTCCACTTCTGGCCCACACAATGCTTGCCAGTGCTGTAACTGAGTCATAAGAGCCATAGTAGCACAAATTCAGCCCAAACATGTCTGCTAACTTGGAGGGCTTTACATTTCACCAGACTGAGATGCCCAGACTCCTCCTATGAATGCTTTCAGAATATCGTGCACTTAAAATGTTTAAAGATGGTTCGGACTGGGAAATGTATATTTTTATTTTGAACATGTCAATGATTCTCTGGGGTTTTTTCACAAGTGGTGAGCCACGACCCCATCCTCATGTGGAAAAACTAAAGACTTTAGTGAATTTTATCTTTACACCCTCACCTGTCACTAAATTATCTAATGATTGTACAACACTTTATCAGAACATTATAATGATTATGTTAACATAGAACAACTTATGTTTTGGGGTTTTTGTTGCATTTCAGAAAACAGCTTTTCTGGAAATGGGGTTTGTAAAATAAACTTCTGGTTTTCTAAGTGGGCCCAGTCTAAATGTTGGCATGTCCACATGTTTATTAAAGTTACATTTAAGCCATATATCTGGGTTTTACTCTTCTAAAAAAAAAGGTACCTATTGTAATAGAGATTTGATTTGAAGCATAGACACAACCTAATCTAAAAAAAATAAAAAAAGAGTAAAATTTCTTCTTTTGTTGGCCAGAAAAATACCAATTTAGCATCCAAAAGTTAAAAAGAATTGTATTTCCAGAAATATTTTGTCCACATCAAATATTCTCATTACTATTAAGTGGTGCATCAAATCTTAAAACATTCTCTAATCTGCATTAACATGTTAAAATGTTGCCATAGTACTAGCAATATGTAGCTCAGTTTCTGTGGCAATTTTGCTCTCTTTTTCCAAACCTTAATGATAGCAATCTATAATACAGGTCCAAGGTAATTTGTAATCCACTTTAAATACAAGGTCTATTTTTTTTTAATGATAACTAATTTGCAGTGCTAAAAAAGAGAAGACAAAAAGAATTGAAGGGTAATGGTAGAACACCTGCGGAAAACTCTCCAACTTGCTTTACTTCCACACAAATAAATCAACACCGAGAATAAAAATTCATGAACTGGAATGATCAGGTCATAACTGAGGTGCTTTCAGTCAATACATCACAGAAATACTGCTGAACTGAGACAATTTGTGGGGAGGAGGGGTCCAACATTACTCCTTTTAAACTCATAGCAGTAATACGAATTATTCAGGAGACACATCCTCCTTCCAGCCTGTGTTGTTCAATAAAGACATAAAAAGTAGATTTATATATTATTTAAGTCAGACTGTAATTATGACTTGGGTGGTGATCACACATTTATGAAATCCTGGTAATCTCAAAAGACTCACACATTTTTCTTGCAACTGTTGGCAATATACTGACTTTGGTTAAGGACCTCATAAAACCTCCTCTTAAAAGAAAACAAAAAGTCCCTTTTGGTCTCCCTGTACCTCTACACAGACATGAAATACGTGATTTATGCAACATTACAGCCTGAACTCTTCATAGAAGTTGCAGTCTAAACAAAAAAAAAAAAAAGAAAAACATTTGAATAAACACTAAAAAAAAATCAATTTATCTGTTCAACCACATTGTAGTCTGTTATCAACCATTTAGTAAACAACAGAAATAACTTACAGCTACTAAATAATTTAAGTGGAAATAAACCGAAACCGACATATCCTCTTGTAATGTATCTTCTCTAAAACTTCAACTTAATTTGGTCTCAAAATTTTTAAAGACAATGTTTTTGAGGACAATGTAGTCTGCCATCGAACATGAGTCAATACTTAGTTAAAGTGTGCAGCAATTTTTCCAACGTTTTACCCGCCTCTCCACGCCGGCTAGGTGTGGGCCGTGTTCTATATCTACGCTGACCTTTTTCCCTCCACAAAGAAAACTTAGATTAGCTATCTGCTATGTTGAACAAACAGCTGCCCTGACAAACTTATACAAAGTTTCTAAAATGTAAATCTGGGATGAATCCCTCAAGGCCCTTTTTGCAAAACTTCAGGCAGAAATAAGTCAATGCAACATTTGTGCTCTTGTGCATGACAGGTGTGTTTATGGCAAGTACATCCTAACTGCAAGAGTGTGTAATGTCAACACAAAACACCTTGTAGCCCTAATCTTCATATCTTCATATCTGCTGTGTGCACTGAGGCTCTGATAAGCAGGATGACATATTTTGTGTGTTCCTGTTTGCAGACATTGCAGACCAACCATGGCCTGTTTTGGGATTAAAATGTCCCCACAAGTTTTTGCATCTCTGTCTGAGGTCATTTTGCATTCACACATTTCTGCTATAAAGAAGATTTGTCTTAATTATAGACATGCTGCCTTGTGCATTTGTTCCTTTTATTATCTGTGAACGTCCAGCTCCTGTTGTCGCTCTCTTTTTATTCCCTGTAGTGAGCCACCAGAATCAGTCTAGGTTTGGGGCTGGCAGGAGCAGGAGCTTCGGATGCGGCACAGCCTTGATTTGTTGAAGATAGAGCCATATGATTGGCCCCGTGTGAGGACCCATGGATGGAGTTGGGTGTGGGCAGGGCTGTGGTTGGTGCTGGGGCAGACACGTGGATGTCCCTTTCCTGGCGAGGCGTGCGGAACGTCTTAGTCGCCCGCGAAAATGTCTTTAAGGTGGTGCCTTGTTCTTGGGTGGAGCAGCAGAAGAATGCCCGAAAACACCTGTAAAACTATGCGCGCACACACACACACGCACACACAAACAGGAATATTATCACTATTTGCAGTGTGGTGATAACAGCAGTCCTTGAAATAATAATTACAAGTTTATAAATGAATATTATGAAGTTAGGATTTATTTTCTTTATATAAAAAGTTTTAATAAAGACATTTGATAACTTTATAAGACTTGAAAATCGAGAGCCAATACAACGTGCTATAGATCGTAGATCAGTGATAAGATGCAACTTTAATTCAAAGAAGTTGAGATACTGTGCAAAATGTAAACACAAACTGAATGCAAACATTTGTAAATCTCATAAAACATTTTATTCAGTGTATAATGTAAACATTTCAAATGTTAAAAATAAGACATTTTATTATTTCATGAGAGAGATTTTATCTTGAAATTTGTATGAATCATTCATATGAATAACATCACAGGGGATCTGAAATTCAAGCTATTTTCAGCAAATACATGGATGACATTTAACTTTATAGGATGGAAAAAAGTACAAAGGAAAAGACTAGAAATTAAAGATGGCTATCTTTTGCTTGGTTGATAAAAGAATAAATGGAACAGAATAAATGACAGATGTAGCAATAGATAAATGACAAAATTGGAGTAAAATGCTGTCTTCCATAAGCAGAATACAATGATTCATAATTCACACAAACCCTATAAAATACAAACCTGTCAAATGTTATAACTTATTCCATAACAGGGTATGAAATCAGCCTACAGCATAGTTGCCCGAGTCACATTTTAAGGTTATATATAGGCAATGGATCAGCAATTCTAGGAGAGAGGGCTAAAGTTAGGCAGATATCTCAATTTGGCCAAAATATGACTCAGGGAACTATGCTTTATAGTTAAATATATTTTAACTATAAAGCATAGTGAGCATAGTGAGCTAAATATATTTGGGATTTGTGTCATGGCTAACAATAGCCATGACACAAATCCCAAATATATTTGATAAATGAAGGCTATAGGTTTTTTACAATTATCTGACCCCCTGAAATTATCTTGCAACCCCCACGGGGGTCCCGACCCCAAGTTTGAAAGCCACTGCTATATTGGACCCCGATATGATCTCAGATGCTGGTTTTTAAAAATTTCTTTCCAAAAATTTATTTTTTATTTATTTATTCAGATTATCTAATACTGAGCCCCTAAACTTGCTTAACCCTTTGAGCCCTGTGCCTATTCTACTCAAAAATTGCATACCTGTAATGGAATGAGGACTATTTTGATACTTTTGGAGTCATAGCAAAGGCAACCCTTGTGAGATTTGTTAAGATGTGTAAATGTCAGTATATGTGTTACTGGTGAAGAATAAATGAAGATGGCACATAGCACAAATTAAAAAGCTTCCAGGCTTGCCTTAAAAAAAAAAAACACTTTCAGGAGGAATATGAATATCCCATTGGAATGGTGCAGCTGTTTCTATCAGATCATAGAAAATGTGAACATTATCTCTGCAAATGGCAACTCTGATAAAGTGAAACAGAAAAACATTAGAGAGGTTTTAGAGCAGAAAGTTCAGTTGAGATCTCCAAAATGACCATTTCGACACACACATTGCCACCGTCTGTTCTCAAACTTCCCAGTTAAAGGAATAATTTAGGCGTAAAGTGTAAATTTGACACGTATTTCTGTCTCTTTCAGATAATAAATAATTCCACCCATAGCAGTAAGATTTGGGATTTCTCCTCCATTAAGTTGATTCATACTTTACTAGAAAAAAAGTAAAAAGGGAATTCCTACTGGACTTAACATGCAGTAACCCACACAGAATAATGTTTCAGCTCTTTAGAAAACCAAAATTGCTGCATTTTCAGATCTAAAAAGCAAATAAAATATAAAATATAAATAAAAGATAGGGTACTTGGATGAAAATGTGAAGTAGTAAGGATACAATAAAGCCCTAGAATATCTAAAAACAACTGAGCATTAAATAAAGATAGCACAAAGTACAAACAGAAAAAAAAAACTCTTACTTGGGGAATATGAATATCCCTTTGGATTGATGCACCTGTAGCTCTGTATTTATATCAAATCATAGCACAATATGTGAACCATCTGTTCTCAAAATCCCCCAGGGGTACCTCAAGTTTGATCAGGTTAAGTAAATGTTCAACAATCCCTAAAAGTCACATATGGACCAAATTCAGGGGTAAAAAAAGAAGACACTAAAGGGGCATTAGCACAGGTAAAACACAACATATAAAACAGAATATAACATATAAGAAAAGCAACTTTCAAAATAAAAAATGGAACAAACTACCAACAAAAACCAAGACCTGACAGAGATTATAGTGCAGTTCTGGTAACAGATACAAGTAACATAATAATAATTGGTACTCTCATTTAGAATAAATGACCATTTGAGTCTATTTATTTATGAAAAGTATTTGGACCCAGTTCAGTTTTTCAGTCTTCTTTCCTCTGTATGGAGCAGAGCAGGCATCCCCTGGATAAACGTAGTGTACTTAGTATACGCTACAGTTCCACATGTATACTTAAAGTCTACTACATTTCCCCAGGGCGCCGCAGATCTAACAGGCAAACTGTATGAGACGTAACACCCCAGTATGTCTTATTACATCATCATAGCGCACACTTTCCCCCTGCATGTCCCCATCCTGGGGAGAAAAAAACAAAACATCCACCTAATGATGTGAAAAATGAGACTAGTTTGTAGTCCTTCTTAACTGTGATACTTAGCAGTTGCCAGACAGTGCATTATATAAGAGGCACTGTTTATGTCACTGAGGATATTATACAGCTCTCACAATTAGCACTCTGTTTAAAAACAAAGATTTTAATAATTGTGTATTAATCTATTGGAAAGCTGTGGTCAGTAGGGAGAGGGGAAAAAAAGGTGCTTGTGTGAAAGTAAAACACCCGGAGGAAACAAAAAGGTTAGAAGTGTGAAGTGCGGGTGAGGAGTGAGAAGGAGAAAATGGAGAGGAGTGGAAACGGAGGAGGACAGGATGACTGACGTCACATCAGGAGGGATTACAGGCACAGGTTGGAATTTTAAGACTGTGGAGAGACCAAATCCTCACCTGCCACCCCAGACCTGAGTTTGGCCAATTAACAAATTACAATGAGCACATGGTCCTCCTGCAGGGTTGTATGCATCTGCATGGTTTGTTTTCAGAAATTTTATGTTTAGGGAGTTGAAGGGCTTGGTTTGACTCCACGGTTTAGTTGGCAGTGTGTTTTTCACCCCTGGGGAGTGTCTGTAGACACACAAGAAGAAGGAAGGTCATGTGTGTGAAAACACTGCCATATGGTAGGGCGATGCTTTTAATAGCTCCTCAGACTTTTATGGGTAATGCCAAAATGTTGTAAAGCTAATCTGTTTGATGCCAGCAAAGTATGGAATACAGTGCCAGCCAAAAATTCAAACACATAAGCGTTTCTTTTTTTTTCATTAACATCAGAGAGACAATGAAAGCTGATATTTTATGTTTTTAAATTCTGAAATGCAAATTCTGTTTGCTTTGACAGCTTTGGTAACAGTATGTGAACTCTTTAACAGCCTGTTCTACCATTTGGAAGAGCAATTTTTTCAGTGACTTTAATCAATTTTATTAAAAATTTGTGGAATGAAACCTGCCTGAGCAATCTCTACCCCTTGGTTTGGGTATTTAATGCCAAAAGTTAGTGTTCGTAATCGAATTACCATTCAAAAAAATCTCAATCAAATGTTTAAAAGAAATTCTTGTTCTTATTGTTGTACAATTTTTCTTTTTTTTTTTCTTAGTATGAACTTTAAAGGTTAACCAGACTCATTATTGTCCTCATCTGCCATGGTTTTTAGTTATCATGGGACCCTTCCCAAAATGTCATGTTGATAGTTCAAAAACCAGCCCAATGTCACCGGTTAACATGTAAGACAGTAAAGTGTTCCTAGACTGCTGTTTTCTGTTGGGCGGTGTTCATGTGACATGGATCGCAACACATAAATATTAGCGTGTGAGCTGTAGGATGGTAGATTCCTGTAACTCCCTAACCATGTACAGCATTTTGCAAACCTAATCATGTATCTTTAACTCCTAACTTACCATTTTTAAGTAGAAAATGTCCTTGGCAAAAAAAAAAAGGCTCTTTTGCACACTAATCCATAAAAGTATGTATGTCCAGGCTAGACATGTTAAGGTTAATTAAGACTTATTGCCCAAAACCCTGTTAGGCAATGCATCCATCAAACAGCAGTTCAGAGTTTAGAGTTCATGTCAGTTTTCTAGTCAGTTTCAGACGATAGCAAACACATTGATGGTGGAAGAGATCATGATAATGCACATTCTCAGAGAGAGACATAAAATGAGGCCTTGCAGTAGACAAAGGGTCAGCCAATAAATGCATTGTGGCTATGTATCCACGTATCCTCTCTAAAAATGGACCAATAATATGAATGTGAAGATGGACAGAAGGCTGTGTCTGCATGTGTATGTATATTTAGCGTGGAGCATAAATGAACCTTTACTGGTCATCAGAAAAACAGGGGAACAGAGCAATGCAGGATATGAAGTGATTACAATGCATGTGGTTGTTTGCCATGGTGAAAAGATTATTTTTGTATCAGAAATGTATGAGAGCAGAAAACATGCAGAATTCTATCAATTCTACTCTAAATCGCAGCCCTTGAGATCTCCAATTTTGTACAAAGGGTAAGCAAATCTGGAAGCTAATGTGCTGTGGATACAATCTTTTAAGTGTTATTATTAAAGCTTTAAAAAAAGGAAAAAAATTAGATGAACTTTTTTTCTTTCTTACTTGTCTTGTCCATCATCATAGCAAGCAGAATGATGGCCTGGCGGCTGTGCGGCCAAATTTGCTTTGCCAAGAGAAGCTTTATGGGTATAAAGGTCCTCTTGATAATCTGAATTCTGTTTTTTTTAAATTATTCTTAAATTTCTAATTTATTTGTTTGTTTATTTTGAATGATTGCTTATTACTGAATTTACATAATATTGCTGGCCCTGACTGCAGGGGACAGAAAAAAGGATAGAAGGAGAACAGAAAAGAAAAGAAAAGGAGAATAAGAATAAGAGAAAAATACAGCAGATAGAAAACAATGCCTTTTCAAACCAACCACAGACTCTAGACAACCTGCTACACTTGGACAGAAACACAATAGATAACCTACCATGGCCCCTGCAGGAGGACCGATTAGAGATGAACAAGTTGAAAAGAAACCATGTATCTCAACTAAAACTAGTACCAGAAACACACACAAAGAGAACTACCTGAAAGTATCTATTAGTAAATAAAACTAAAGGACAACACAGTGACTGTCGGCATGCAGAATATGTGGAGTGAAGCGGATTCAAAGAAGAGTGATCATGCAGATGTGACCTCGCCAGCGCAAAGGTCAGAGGCAGCCCCTGGCAGGGGCTGTGGCCCCCGGGGGCCGTAGCTGGGCACTCCTGCTCAGTGTATCCTCACCGCTAAATGCTCAGAGTGAGATAGTGCTTCCTCACTATCACAATCCCATTATTCTTAATGTATCTGTGGTTGTGTGTGTGCGTGTATGTGTATCCATGTGTGTGTCCGACAGTATCTCTTTCTGCTATTTTGATTTTGTAAAGCACTTTGTGCTGCATTTCTGTATTAAAAGTGCTATAGAAATAAAGTTTTGATCAATTGATTGAGAGACAGAGTCCTGTCTTTTAAATAGGACTTAAACCAGTTAATTGCAGTGGCAAAAAAGTCCTACCCAGTTTTTCAATCTCTCTAGTAAGATGTTATGGTCAAATAATCAAAATAAAGAACAATACTCAGAACAAAACTCAAGCGAGGTGTCCTTGGCAAAGAGAATTTGCTTGGCACAACATGGCAGCATTATTTTGATTGCTACGATGCTGGACAGGGCAAGTTTTTGTTTTTTAAAAAGAAAAGTATACCATACCTTCTTACGTTGCAAAGATCAGTGTAAGTGCATATTAGCTGACTAAAATCACACAAACAGAAGATTGTAAATTCATAGTTTCATTCTGAACCAGTTTCTCTGCAGGTTCATCCTGGTGTCAGGAGAACCAAAACCGACAGTGGGTCAGTCTAGAAAAATTGAGGAACTTCTAGTTCACTGAAGAGGGTCAGAGAGGCTGTTATGAAAGACTCATGAGCACCTCTCCAGGGAACACCAAACCCTTTTCTCCATACAAATTTGTACACTCTCAATTCCTCAAACTTGTGATGTGAGTTGAAGAGGCAAGCAGGAGGCAGGCAAAGAGAGCAGTCGTTTCAGAGACATCACTTCAAACTGACTTCAGTTAAATATAGACAGCTATCATCTGTCTGGCGTGGGACATATTTAATGTTGGGATTAATGTGCCAGAGTGATGCTGAAGACATCTCGAAATTATACACCTGTGCATCCTCACAGATACACAAGCCTCTTGTCTCCTGCAGTTGAACTGTAGGAATTGAGACATCTCTCAAAATGTGGCCCCAGATTGATTTCCAGTCAGAAGCAGGTGAATGAAGGAGATAGACAAAGAAATATGAAGAGTTCCTTCTGCTGCAAAGGAGACATTTATTAGAATTAATTAACAGCAGCACAAATTAAAGCACTCATCAAAGCTTCCTACAGTTCAAGCTGCAGACACAGCTCAACATCAGCTGTTTGGAGGAGAGCGTGTAAATCAGGCCTTCGTGCTGGACCTGATTTAATCCACTACTGAGTGCGAACATATGGCATCTACAGGAGTAGCTCTCACCATGAAGTATGGAGGAGGAACTGTGAAGCCATGTGTGTGGGTTTGGGGGGGCTGCTGCTGAAACTATGGAAGACAAACCAAATTGTTCCATTGTCTTCATTTTTAATCTCAATTCGAGTAAAAACGAAGTAACTTTATCTGAGAGAGGATACTTTAATGTATATCTTAATTTCAAATATTACTGTGCAAAAAATTTACAGCGAGTTACAACCAGCGTGTGTTCAAGAGCATTAGGTCTGGCAATTGTAATGCTATGATACGATCGGATTAGGGGTGGGACTCGATTAAAACATTTAATCTAATTAATTAGAGGCTTTGTAATTAATTAATCTCAATTAATTTTAGCCACATAACAATAGTTGCCGAAAAAAAGCAAACATTTTTTCATTTTTTAAGACATTTTAGTGAACTAATATTGTAAACTCATGCTCTAGTAATGTCTGGCAAAATGCAGTTAATTGCATTTCAGTTCAAAACAGTAAAAAAAGAAATAGAATTAACAGCTTTGAGTGTTCTCTAATCAAGAGTCTACAACATGTTACAATACTTTTAATTTTTTTAATATTTTTGTCCACATTCTTCATTAATAGGCATTAATATCTGACAGTAAGCAGGGGCGGGATCAGACAGCAGCAGCTTTGAGTCTGGTCATGAAGCAGAGGACATCGCCTGCTCTGGAGCGGGAAGCTGGGACTTGGGGTAAAAGTTAGCCTTGAGAAACTGCCTGTTTAGAGGAAAATGTTTTGCTACAAGCTTTAGCAATAAACAGAGCTCAGCCTGAAGCTAGCTCCACCTTCAGGAGGAATCACCTTGCCAATGTTAAAGATACATTGTTCAGGTATGTTCGGGTATGGAACGCACACAAATAACATCTCACACATTTACAATTTCCCTTTGGAGATAGAATTTTTTATATATATTTATTGATGACGTCATGATGATGTCATAGCTAATCGATTTTGAAAGGTCTGACTAGTCAACTTTAAAAATCACCTAAGATGCCCATCCATGCGTACAAATACTCATAAAACATAAATAAACACACACACATACACTGCCTGGCCAAAAAAGTCGCCACCAAAAAAAAAAAAAGGTAACTATACAGTTATTTAGCAGGTTACACACTCTAATTTTTCGTCGGAGCGCCTTTAGCTTTGATTAAGGCCAACATTTGCTGTGGCATTGTTTCGTTGCCTTACGGCAGGAATGGTAATCCACGGAGACCCCTCTGATCTAACGAGCTCCATTGGACTGTTGTTAACTGGTTCTCCTGAGTTAGAAATACTGCTTCCTTGACTCGAACAGATGGTAAGCAGTTATTGCCGGCTTTATTTAGTATATGCTCGTTCATACATGGTACTCAATAATAAGTAGACAAACAATATACTAATTAAAGAGTAGTGATCACTGGAGTGCTGAGCTTGTGTGCCGCCATCAAAAATAGTAAAATACTTTAATGGCCACACTTGCGTATTGTGTTGATATGTAAGGAAATGAATTAAAACAAAATTTTGATTGTGTTACGATAAAAAAAAACAAAAAAACAGTTGGCTTCACTTCTTTAAAATGTATCCACAGTCAATTTGCAGTTCATTAGCAATATGTGATAGCAGAGGGACCAACAGCATGAGAAAGCAATAAGAAAAAAAAACCTTTAGAAAAGTTCAAACTGTTGCTGTATCTCTGTCCTTCATGTTTCCTCTCTATCTTAAAGGCCAAACTGTCACGGCTAGGTGGAGCCGTCAGGCAGAGGGACCCAAAAGCAGATTCTGCAGGAAACGGAATTGAGATTTAATGA